>ONZH01008515.1:0-200777 GCA_900303285.1 Rhinella marina | reverse complement strand
GTGTGCATGAGTGAATGGGGACAAGAGTAGGACACGTTAGGGTCAGGAACACGGTATTTGTCACTACAAACCTTAGAACGGTGCAGTTCGTAAGGGATGGACTGAGTGATAGTTGGTGCGGTGCTTTTCCCGCAGGTAGAATTTAGGTACTGTGACATCACCTCACACTCCAGAAATTCTGACCTGCCTTGTAAAGACCTACGTATCTGTCCATGGGAGAACTTCCTCAACGACAGAGTCTGCAATCAAGCTGAAAGAAGTGTCGGGAGAAAGTCTGAAAGGAGGCCATTACACAAGAGACCGCACCCCACAAAGAAGGAGGTGCGACGTGGTTTGGCCTAGAAGATCGAGAGTGAAGCCGTCCCAGAGTCTAAAGACGACAGTGGGAGCAGCTGGATACTTGAAGACCGACATTACATGAAGATGGAGAGTGAAGCCATCCCAGAGTCTGACCGATAAAAGACGACAGTGGGAGGAGCTGAATACTTGAAAACAGACACTAGTGAAGCCATCCCAGAAGTCTGAGATGATGACGGTGGGAGGAGCTGAAGATAAAGGCGAGGACGGTTTATCCTGTGGACGGAGATGTTGGGTTACGGTGAAGGGCAGGGAAGAGGTCCAAGCCACGAGGGAAATGTCTAAGTACCTAAGGACGGGATAATTCTTCAGTCCATCCTGAACTGTTATACGTTATGAGTGAGGTTAAGGAGGCAAATACATCCCAACACTTCCCCCAAAAATTTGTCGTGTTTCCCGACAACAGGGGGATTGTAGAAGGAAGTGCTGGTATGTATGTGTGTATATATGTATATGCATGCCTGCCCCCTTTATGAGGCATGCATATATATGTATATCTATATATATATGGGCCTTCTATATATGTATCTGTGGGTCTCCAGATATGCCCCAATATGTGGTGCCCTCTGATGCATATGATGCCCCCTATATATTATATTGTGCCCCCAGTTGCTCCTAATGTATATAGATACATGTATATATGCCCCAGTTTTATATGCATTTATCTATATACATATAAACTGACCCTCCACCCTGCATCCCCCTGGAGACGCATACCAGCGCACTTGCAGGAGGGAGACGCCACCCTGATGACAGTCTGGGGCACATCAAAGGACAGAGGATTGATAAGATCATCTACCCTTTGTCACACATCTCTGGTATCAGCTGTTCACAGCAAGGCTTGCTATGAACAGGGGTGTTGGCCTCCATTGCTTGCATTGTGAAGGTTTATCTACCCAATCAAGCAGTTGGTGACTTGCTAAACCGGTTTTTATAGCATGGGCCATCCACACCTCTGCCATATGGAAAGCCACCTTCCCCCCACTACTCATGAGGGATAAAAAGTCCAGCATTTTAGGGACTAGGGCAGAAAGAGCTTGCACCACCACAGGCAGAGGAGCTTTTGGCCACCAGAAGGAGAGGGGACTCATCACCACAGAGGAAGGAAGCCAAGCAGGCCCTCCAGAAACAGAGACTGGCTAAGTACCCCTGGAACTCCCTGTTACCCCTAATTATCCCCTGTTGTAATTTAACCCTTTTGTTTCCTAGGGATAGCTAAGATTAGGCTTGGGAGGGTATTGCTGTATTTCTGTGTGAGTGTATGTGTTTAGTTAGTATTGTGGGTGGAATTATGTGGGATTGTGTAGTGTAGTGGAGTTTTTATACTGAGGGTGTGTTATTGTATTGTGGTGTGGCTATATGTATATATATTTATATACACCAATATAGATATAGTCTAATTATTAGACCGTAGACGTGTTATTTTGTAATAAATCCTTTTTATTATTTAAAGTACCGTTTACATTGTCTTTTGTGTAGCCGCCATAGTACAGTTCAATACACAGCGTGCAGGGAACGGATTAAATAAAGGAAATAAATAGGCGGAGCTAGCGAGAGCCAGTTATGCCTATTTATGAATATTAAATATTAATATTCCACAAAATATTATTAATTAATAGATCCTTTAACACATATTAAAAGGAAAATAAAAGTTAAGTTTTAATACAGCAAGCAAGTGGAAAAAAAAGCAATTTTTGGTCTAAAAAGACTATTTGTAAATTAAAATAATTGTTTCAATACGCCTATCCACATGCAATTTGGGATCACATATTTGTAAAGTAAAGCACTGAAGATCTGACACTTTGATACAATGTAAAGTAGTCAGTGTACAGCTGGTATAACAGTGAAAATTTAGCGTGCCCGCAAAATAACTCAAGTCACAGTCATTAATGTATAAAGCGCTGGTAACAGAAAATGGCCAAATTGTGCTCAATTAACCATTTTCCGTCCCCGGGGTCATGTGACTTGTTAGTGTTACAAGGTCTCAGGTGTAAATGGGGAGAAGGTGTTTTAAATTTGGCAAAGAACTCCCTGAAGATCTAAAAAAAGAAATTGTTGCTGTACATAAAGATGGGCTAGGCTATAAGAAGAACACCCCAAAACTGAGCTACAGCATGTTGGCCAAGACCATACAGCAGTTTAACAAGACAGGTTCCACTCAGAACAGGCCTCACCATGGTCAACCAAAGAAGTTAAGCGCACACAGGCTTTATCGTAGTGATGGGCTGCACCTCAATGAGGAATGGGCAGCTGTGTTGGGGGAGAAGATGGCTAGAAGGTTGGAGGAGTGTTTAAACTAGGGACTGATGGATGGGGAGGCTAATTACATTATAAGAGGGGAAGATAGTGCAGATAGAGACAAGGAATGGGGTAATGGAACTGGGGGAGGAATGGAAGGAGGGACTAGAACAGTTCAGAAGGAAAGGTGTAGGGTAAAAATATACATAAACCTCTTAATTGTATGTACACTAATGCCAGAAGCCTAACTAATAAAACTGGTGAACTGGAATTAGTGATATGTGAGGAGGACTATGACATAGTGGGAGTAACTGAGACATGGCTGGATGATACCTATGACTAGGCAGTCAACGTACAGGGTTACAGTCTGTTTAGAAAAGATCGTCAAAACCGGAGAGGGGGAGGGGTCTGCCTTTATGTAAAGTCGTGCCTAAAGCCCACACTCCGGGAAGATATAAGTGAGGGACATGAAGATGTGGAGTCACTGTGGGTAGAAATACATGGAGGAAAAAACAATAATAAAATACTAATAGGAGTTTATTATAAACCACCTAATATACCAGAGTCCACAGAAAATCGACTTCTAAACGAAATAGACGAGGCGGCAAATCATAATGAGGTTGTTATTATGGGGGATTTCAACTACCCAGATATAGACTGGGAAACTGAAACCTGTATATCTCATAAAGGAAACAGGTTCTTGGCAATAACCAAAGACAATTACCTTTCCCAACTGGTTCATGACCCAACTAGAGGGACATAAAATAATAACCTTCCAACTGTCATGTAAAAGAGTGTTTCTTCAGGGAGGAGCAAAAATACCAAACTTCACAAAAGCAAAATTTAGCCAACTAAGAGAGGCCATAGGCCTAACTAACTGGGACAAAGTCCTCAAAAATAAAAATACAGCCACAAAATGGGATATTTTTAAAAGCATCCTAAAATATTATTGTGAGAGGTACATTTCTTATGGGAATAAAAGGTTAAAGAACAAAAAAAAACAATGTGGATAAATAGAACTGTAAAGAAAGCAATAAATGACAAAAAGAAAGCATTTAATTAACTAAAACAGGAGAGCATTGGAAAACTATAAGGAAAAAAGAGTAGAATACGTAAAAGACAAATAAAAACAGCCAAACTAGAGACTGTATCGGGCCCTATTCTCTTCAATATATTTATTAATGATCTTGTACAAGGCTCACACAGTAAAATAACAAAGAGGACAGTATACTGCTACAGATGGATCTGGATAGACTGGAGGCTTGGGCAGAGAAGTGGCAGATGAGGTTTAACACTGACAAATGTAAGGTTATGCACATGGGAAGGAATAATGCAAGTCACCAGTACATACTAAATGGTAAAACACTGGGTAACACTGACATGGAAAAGGACTTAGATATTTTAGTGAACAGCAAACTAAGCTGTAGAAACCAGTGTCAGACAGCTGCTGCCAAGGCCAATAAGATAATGGGTTGCATCAAAAGAGGCATAGATGCCCGTGATGAGAACATAGTCCTGCCACTTTACAAATCACTAGTCAGACCACACATGGAGTACTGTGTACAGTTCTGGGCTCCTGTGAACAAGGCAGACATAGAGCTGGAGAGGGTTCAGAGGAGGGCAACTAAAGTAATAACTGGAATGGGTGGACTACAGTACACAGAAAGATTATCAAAATTAGAGTTATTTACTTTAAAAAAGATGACTGAGGGGAGATCTAATAACTATGTATAAATATATCAGAGGTCAGTACAGAGATCTCTCCCATGATCTTTTTATCCCGAGGACTGTGACTGTGACGAGGGGACATCCTCTGCGTCTGAAGGAAAGAAGGTTTGTACACAAACATAGAAGAGGATTCTTTACGGTAAGAGCAGTGAGACTATGGAAGTCTCTCCCCGAGGAGGTGGTGATAGGAAGTTTACTAAAAGAGTTCAAGAAGGGCCTGGATGTATTTCTGGAGGGTAACAATATTACAGGTTATAGTTACTAGAGAGGGGTCATTGATCCAGGGAGTTATTCTGATTGCCTGATTGGAGTCAGGAAGGAATTTTTTCCCCTAAAGTTGGGAAAATTGGCTTCTACCTCACAGGGGTTTTATGTTACTATGTTACTATGTTCTGAGGACATCTGTTGGTGGCACTATACGGGGCAGCTGTGGCAGGCGGGTGTTCTGGAGATATCTGCTGGTGGCACTATATGGGGCAGCTGTGGCAGGCAGAGACTCTGGGGACTTCTGTTGGTGGCACTATATGGGGCAACTGTGGCAGGCGGGTGTTCTGGGGACATCTGTTGGCACTATATGTGGCAGCTGTGGCAGGCGAGCATTCTGGGGACATCTGTTGGTGGTACTATGGGATAAAACTGTGGCAGGTGGGCGTTCTGGGGATATTTGTTGGTGGCACTAACTATGGGATACAACTTTGGCAGGTGGGCGTTCTGGGGACATATGTTGGTTGCACTATGGGATACAACTGTGGCAGGTGGGCGTTCTGGGGACATCTTTTGGTGGCACTAACTATGGGATACAACTGTAGCAGGTGCTCAAGGTTACATCTGTAGGAGGTTTAGAAAACCCAATGAAAAGTAAGTGAAAAAAAATCAAAACAAGGCTTCAGAATTTGCAAGCTGGGGAGAAGAGCAGGTAGGGGGCTGCCAACTAACCACCCTTAGGCTACTTTCACACTGGCAGCACGGGCATCCAGTAGGCTGTTCCGGTGGGTGAACAGCCTGCCGGATCCGTGCTGCCGCTATTGCACGTGTGAGGCCGGATACAACTGTAGCAGGTGCTCAAGGTTACATCTGTAGGAGGTTTAGAAAACCCAATGAAAAGTAAGTGAAAAAAATCAGTGTGAAAGTAGCCTTATTTGGCCAGGGTTTTAGATATCGGGTAACAAACCGAATCCCTGTCCTAAATGAAATAAAGTCTAGCTAAGGTCCAGCTAGACAGAATATGTAATCTGTGGCCAAGGGGGGATTTACCATAGACCCTATAGGGAAATTTTCCAGTGGGCCAATTCCCAAGGGGCCACTCAAGCCCTGTTGATGGCCAAAGGCCAGGTACATAATGATCTGATGCTCAACGGCCTCAGGTGCCCTCCTGAACTCAACTGTGTTACCATCCTCATGACGGTGATACAGTTGAATACTGTGGCTGGGGCAGCGGTGTTTTGTGCTGTCCTGTGGCATTTGGTGGGGCAGTATTCTGTGCTGCACTACTGTATTGCAGGCCCCGCCCACTTTGGTTACCCCCCCACCTACTTGTTTTGGCTCGTCTTCTGTCAATTTGGACCCACCAAACTTTAATTACTGAAATCGTACATTTTGATTAGAAAAATAGCTTTAAAGTGGTCATAGCAACGCTCCTCTGTCTTCTGTTTACATAACTATGGAGGCTTTCTCAACACTGACTGTGTTATATAAACAGAAGACAGAGGAGCGTTGCTAAGGCTAAAAATGGACCACTTTAGAGCTATTTTTCTAATAGAAATGTACGATTTCAGTAATTCAAGTATATTACAAAAATGGTCAGGATCAGCTATCTCATATGCTGGGTTAAGTAAGATTAAAACCTCCCTAGAAAGCCTTCATTTAGTAGATGTATGGAGAGTGCTGCATCCTGAACATAAAGATTTTTCTTTTTTTTTCTCAGGTACATCATTCTTATCAACGTATTGATTATCTTTTTATATCACAACATGCGATTTCTGAAGTCAACTCTGCAGATATTGGGTCAATCTCCGTTTCAGATCATGCACCTATTAATATGGCCTTGAGGCTATCATCTCCTTCTAGTAGGGCTTGGACATGGAGGCTTAATGAGACTTTACTGAAGGATGATGCTACTATTTTAGCTTTTAGTGAGAAACTTTCTACCTATTTTGATACCAACATTACTGCAGATGTATAATTTCCAATTGTATGGGAGGCGTATAAAGCGTATATACGGGGAGAGTTTATTGCACTGGCCACAGCTGTTAAAAAGAAACGATTTAAGGAGATTGACACATTATTAAGCAGAATATCACTCTTAGAGAGGACTCAAACGCTCTTTGGCTTTATCACAATTGACAGAACTTACGGCCTTAATGAACCAGTTGAAAGACCTTTTAAATATCAGATTTATTAGATCTATGCTTTACTCTAAACAAGGCATGTTTGCGCATGGGGATAGGGGTGGGAAGTTAATGTCCGCAATGTTGAAGGGGTACAGTCCTTGTACACATATTGCGGCTATTCGCCCTCACAATAACACTCTGCCGCATCAGACTGATGAGATAGCTTCTCAATTTGCTGATTTTTATAAACAATTATACAATCTTAATACCGAAGAAGGGGATATCGACCGGAGGGTTAGGCTGGGAAAGCTGAAGGGCTTTCTGAGTTCACTGCAATTAAAATCACTATCTAGTGAGGATGCTTTTTCTTTGTTGCAACCAATCACGCTGCAGGAAATTCAGAAAGCAATTACATCTACCCCAGTCGGTAAGAGCCCAGGGCCGGATGGTCTCCCAATATTCTATTATAATAAATTTCAAAGTGTGTTACTTCCACATATTCTTTCTTTATTTCAGACATTATTGGGAGGTGGGACCTTTCCTAGACAAACATTAGAAGCACATATTGCTATATTACCTAAGGAAGGGAAAGACCCACAATTGTGCAGCAGTTACCGCCCAATATCATTATTAAATAGTGATGCAAAGATATGGGCTAAAGTACTGGCTATAAGATTACAACCTTTCCTCCCTAGTCTTATTCCGAAGGAGCAAACAGGTTTTGTTCCATCTAGGGAAGGCAAAGATAATGCAAATAGGGTCTTGAACGCTATTCATTATGTTAAAACCTTTGGGGTTCCTATGGTACTTCTCAGCACAGATGCCGAGAAGGCCTTTGACAGAATAGATTGGTCATTCATGGAGGCCGCGCTGGAAAAGTTTGGTATACCTTTAGGATTTATTGAGGCCATATTGTCTTTATATACCTTCCCTTCGGCAAGAGTCAAAGTAAATAATACTCTTTCTCCATCATACTCTATTTCAAATGGCACACGCCAGGGTTGTCCCTTGTCCCCAAGTCTGTTTGTTTTGTGTATGGAGACCCTGATTCAGGCTGTGAGGCAGAATCCATATATTAGACGTCTCAAAACTCCATCTTACACTCACACAGTTGCTGCTTATGCGGATGATTTATTATTTTTCATCACAAATCCGTCGGAAGCTTTCCCACATATTTTATTACTATTAGAGGAGTTTAGTTATTTTTCTAATTTTAAAATAAATTTGGGGAAATCTGAGGTTCTCAATATTACTTTGAATCATGTGGAAGTAACAACTTTGAAAGCTAATACCCCTTTTGAGTGGCAGCCGATAGCTATAACATATCTGGGAATGAAAGTTCCCTCTGACCTTTCTTTGATATATGAACTCAACTATAGACCCCTGCTGAATAAGGTTAGTTCTCAACTAACTAAGGATTCAATCCCATTTCTATCTTTGATTGGTAGGAAACATTTTCTTACTACCTATATTTTACCTAAGTTTTTATATCTGATGCAGATTGCACCAATATACTTACCTCAGTCCTTCTTTCATAATGTCAGGAAAATGTTTACAAAGTTTCTCTGGAAAGGGGCACGTCCACGACTAAGTTACAGATTGTTAATATTACCTAGGAAGAAGGGGGGAATCGGTTTACCTGACCTTAAAGCGTATTATTCAGCAATACATCTTCAAAGATGGTTAGATATAAATAAATATGCAGGGAACTCTTTGTCAGCAACATTGGAAAAGGAGGGACTTACAATTGAACAGCAATCCTTTATGTGGGCAGCATTGAATACACAGAGACTTCCTACTGTATCCAATGTAATGACAAAGGGTCTGCTTAAGATATGGCAGGAGCTAAGTGGATATAGATCGATTTCACCTTTTCAATCTCCTCATATGCCTATGGGATATCTACCTTTCCTATTTGGAGAGGGGGTTAATCCCTCACATGCTAGCCAGATATGGGGAAAATTGCTTGAATGCCCGATTTCAGTATTCTTAAGGAATGGGATTATTCCATCATATGAGTCTTTAGTGTATAAGCTGGAAGGTCTTAATATACATTTTATACAATACTCTCACGTCCAACGAGTCTGCCAAACTTTTATACGTTTACATTCAGATTTGAGGGAGACCACAGAATATGAGAGATTCTTATTGTCTCCGATATCCCCACCGAAACTTATGTCCAAGTTGTAGAAGTTGTTGCTTTCTCATCAGTCTGAAGTCAGCCCAGCATTTATATATGAATGGGAGGAAGAATTGAAGGTTTCTTTTACAGAAACTGAAGTAGATCAGATCTTAAGCAGATCACATGGCTTCTCTAGATGCATACGCATACAGGAAAACTCTTATAAAACGGTATCAAGATGGTATAAAACTCCGGCCCTTTTATACCAAAGGGGCGCATCGGATAACGATCGGTGCTGGAGATGTGGTCTCAGTTCTGGTACCATTTCACATATTTGGTGGTCTTGTGTGGGGATTAAGGAGTTTTGGAAGGAGGTGGAGAAGATTGTTAATAAGTTTAGCCACATCGAGATATGTTTCTCACTAGAGCTAATATTGCTGTGGCTAGATCCTTTACCTTTTCAACTGACCAAAAAAGCATTGGTTACTTACCTTATTTTAGCAGCAAAACTGCTGATACCTCTTCATTGGTTAAGCACGTCCCCACCGACTTTACAAGAGTGGTTAAGTAAGGTCGAACAAATATGTGAATTAGAGGAACTCACTTCTTGGGTTGAACGTAGACATGAGAAATTCTTGCGAGTATGGCTTCCATGGAAGACCTTCCGGGCCATATGAAGCTAAGCATGTAAGCATCTTTCATATTCATTTATTTTGTTTTGTTTTTCTGTTTTGGGTTTTCCAATTAGAAAAGGGTTATGTTTGTGCCTGCCATAATTAGGTGTCATGATTTGGTGCCTGGGGGTCCCACACAGGGGTTTATGTCCATAGAGGTATATGTCCACCTCGTGTTGCTGTTTTTGTTTTGTTTTTTATTTAACATATTATTAAGGTTTATGTAAGAGCTTAATTTAGTTTACATGTCGCATATGTGATAGAGAAGCAATTTGGATGTGTTGCTTTTGTCTCTGCAACTTAGAAGCGTTTTTCTTGCACATGTAATAGAGATGCAATTCAAAGAGGATATATTTTTCTTTTTACTCACTGTATAGTGGTAATACCAAATTGTACTGGTCTGAATACATGAATATTTGTGAGCGACATTGTATCTTAAATGTATTTTAAATGTACTTTCATTGTTGAATAAAAAGAGATTTATAAAAAAAAAAAAATGGTCAGGATCACTGCCCCTACACATTACAAAAAAAAAGAATGACAGTTACACTTTAAAGGGGTTGTCTCATGATGGACAATAGGGCATATCGCTAGGATATTCCCCCATTGTCTTATAGGTGCGGGTCCCACCGCTAGAACCGGCACCTATATCCAGAATGGAGCCCCGCAAGGTGATGGCTGGAGGACTCTGGTCCGGCCACCACCAAGCCGGCTCCAATAGAAATGAATGGGAGAGCTCCACTGTTGCGCGGCCACCACTCCCATTCATTTCTATGTAGTCGACGGAAATAGCCGAGCCAAAGCTCGGCTATTTTCTCTGGCCCCATAGAAAATGAATGGAGGGCGGCTGCACATGTGCAGTGCGCCCTCCTTCACTTTCGGGGCTCCATTCTGGACCAGTGGTGGGACCTGCACCTATAAGACAATGGGGGCATATCCTAGCGATATGCCCCCATTGTCCATCATCAGACAAACCCTTTAAAGGTGTATTCTCATCTTGTACAATGGGGGCATATCGCTAGGATATGCCCCCATTGTTTTATAGGTGCGGATCCCACCGCTGGGACCCGCAACTATATCGAGAACGGAGCCCCCAAAGAACAGGAAGGAGCACTGAGCATGCGCAGCCGCCCTCCATTCATTTCTATGGGGCCGCTGAAAATTTCCGTCGGCTCCATAGAAATGAATGGGAGCGGTGGTCACGCTTGAAGGGCAATGAAGGAGTGGCTTCATAAGAAGCATTTCAAGGTCCTGGAGTGGCCTAGCCAGTCTCCAGATCTCAACCCCATAGAAAACCTTTGGAGGGAGTTGAAAGTCCGTGTTGCCCAACGACAGCCCCAAAACATCACTGCTCTAGAGGAGATCTGCATGGAGGAATGGGCCAACATACCAGCAACAGTGTGTGCCAACCTTGTGAAGACTTACAGAAAACATTTGACCTCTGTCATTGCCAACAAATGATATATAACAAAGTATTGAGATGAACTTTAGTTATTGACCAAATACTTATTTTCCACCATAATTTGCAAATAAATTCTTTAAAAATCAGACAATGTGATTTTCTGGATTTGTTTTCTCATTTTGTCTCTCATAGTTGAGGTCTACCTATGATGTCAATTACAGGCCTCTCTCATCTTTTTTAATGGGAGAACTTGCACAATTGGTGGCTGACTAAATACTTTTTTTCCCCACTGTATAGGATAATGGGGGCATATCCTAACGATATGCCCCCATTGTACAAGATGAGAATACCCCTTTAAGTTCACAATCTGCCTCTGTCTGTGCCAATGACAAAATCTGCCTGTAACCCTCTTGCATACCTGCATACCTCCTGCATATGTATACACTTCAATAGTTTTCTATTACGAAATGGCACAGATATAATTTGAATATATACATTTCTAAAATCCCAGTTGCATCAAATAATGAAATTATACACAAGATGGTCTTAAATATACAGAGAGGAACCAGACCAACACTTTCTGGGTCAATGTTGTAAATGCAATAATGCAAATCTATACATAAAATCAAAAAGAGGAACATTTAAAGGGAACCTGTCATCTCCGAAACTCCCCCTGAACTAGAGTAAGATATGTATAGTGTAAGTGATGCTGAATCCGAATATGTAAGTTTTATCTTCATACTCACTGCCATTCTGATGTTGTGCTCCCACAAACCTGCAGTAAAATGCACTCACTGGACTCCAGTGCTCACTCACATAATGGAGAGGACTCAAAGAAGAGTCCAGTGAGTGCATTTTACTGCAGGTTTGTGGGAGCACAGCGTCGGAATGGAAGTGAGTATGAAGATAAAACTTTCATAATCGGATTCATCATCACTTACACTATACAACGCTTACTCTAGTTCAGGGGGTGTTTCGGAGATGACAGGTTCCCTTTAAACGAGGCTGCAGTTGGTTTCTTATTTGTCAGTTTCTTATTCACATCATTTGTATTTTTTGTTTTTATTTAAGAATTTTGAGGAAACCTTATCAACAGTAAAAGAAAAAGTTGTAATGAGCCGTGGTTAATGTAAATCAGTTAAAAGCAGCATGAAAATACAAAAGATGGGCACAAAATGGGCATCAAAGTGGGCACAAAGAAAGTGTGATTTAAGGAATCAAATGAATTCGGGCCAGAGATCTCAGACTGCCAACATACAAAAGTTGATGCCCCACATCAGATATAGTGGGGTTCAGCCTGGCCCGGACAGGATGTGGGCATGAAAACTGGCATCAAAGGGGGCAGACAGGCACTTTTCACTGATTTGAATAAGTAACTGATGTTTTTAAGGGGTTAAATGAATTTGGGCCACTGATCTCACACTAATAACATACAGAGGGTGATGCCCCACATCAGATACAGTGGACTTTAACCGGGCCCAAACAGATTCTGGGCATGAAAACTGGCATCAAAGTGGGCAGACAGGCACTTTTCACTGATTTGAATAAGTAACTGATGTTTTTAAGGGGTTAAGTGAATTCGGGCCAGAGATCTCGCACTGTTAGCATACAGAGGGTGATGCCCCACATCAGATACAGTGAAATTCAGCCTGGCCCGAACAGGTTTTGGGCATGAAAACTGGCATCAAAGTGGGCAGACAGGCACTTTTCACTGATTTGAATAAGTAACTGATGTTTTTAAGGGGTTAAATGAATTTGGGCCACTGATCTCGCACTGCCAACATACAGAGGGTGATGCCCCACATCAGATACAGTGGACTTTAACCGGGCCCGAACAGATTCTGGGCATGAAAACTGGCATCAAAGTGGGCAGACAGGCACTTTTCACTGATTTGAATAAGTAACTGATGTTTTTAAGGGGTTAAATGAATTTGGGCCAGAGATCTCGCACTGCAATCATACAGAGGGTGATGCCCCGCATCAGATACAGTGGACTTTAACCGGGCCCAAACAGATTCTGGGCATGAAAACTGGCATCAAAGTGGGCAGACAGGCACTTTTCACTGATTTGCATAAGTAACTGATGTTTTTAAGGGGTTAAGTGAATTCGGGCCAGAGATCTCGCACTGTTAGCATACAGAGGGTGATGCCCCACATCAGATACAGTGAAATTCAGCCTGGCCCGAACAGGTTGTGGGCATGAAAACTGGCATCAAAGTGGGCAGACAGGCACTTTTCACTGATTTGAATAAGTAACTGATGTTTTTAAGGGGTTAAATGAATTTGGGCCACTGATCTCACACTAATAACATACAGAGGGTGATGCCCCACATCAGATACAGTGGACTTTAACCGGGCCCGAACAGGTTGTGGGCATGAAAACTGGCATCAAAGTGGGCAGATAGGCACTTTTCACTGATTTGAATAAGTAACTGATGTTTTTAAGGGGTTAAATGAATTTGGGCCACTGATCTCACACTAATAACATACAGAGGGTGATGCCCCACATCAGATACAGTGGACTTTAACCGGGCCCGAACAGATTCTGGGCATGAAAACTGGCATCAAAGTGGGCAGACAGGCACTTTTCACTGATTTGAATAAGTAACTGATGTTTTTAAGGGGTTAAGTGAATTCGGGCCAGAGATCTTGCACTGTTAGCATACAGAGGGTGATGCCCCACATCAGATACAGTGAAATTCAGCCTGGCCCGAACAGGTTGTGGGCATGAAAACTGGCATCAAAGTGGGCAGACAGGCACTTTTCACTGAATTGAATAAGTAACTGATGTTTTTAAGGAGTTAAATGAAGTCGGGCCAGAGATCTCGCACTGAAAACATACAAAGGGTGATGACCCGCATCAGATACAGTGGAGTTCAGCCTTGCCCGAACAGATTCTGGGCATGAAAACTGGCATCAAAGTGGGCAGACAGGCACTTTTCACTGATTTAAATAAGTAACTGATATTTTTAAGGGGTTAAAAGAATTTGGGCCAGAGATCTCGCACTGCCGACATACAGAGGGTGATGCCCCACATCAGATACAGTGGAGCTCAGCCTGATCCGAACAGGTTGTGGGCATGAAAACTGGCATCAAAGTGGGCAGACAGGCACTTTTCACTGATTTGAATAAGTAACTGATGTTTTTAAGGGGTTAAGTGAATTTGGGCCAGAGATCTCGCACTGTTAGCATACAGAGGGTGATGCCCCACATCAGATACAGTGAAATTCAGCCTGGCCCGAACAGGTTGTGGGCATGAAAACTGGCATCAAAGTGGGCAGACAGGCACTTTTCACTGATTTGAATAAGTAACTGATGTTTTTAAGGGGTTAAATGAATTTGGGCCAGAGATCTCGCACTGCAATCATACGGAGGGTGATGCCCCGCATCAGATACAGTGGACTTTAACCGGGCCCAAACAGATTCTGGGCATGAAAACTGGCATCAAAGTGGGCAGACAGGCACTTTTCACTGATTTGCATAAGTAACTGATGTTTTTAAGGGGTTAAGTGAATTCGGGCCAGAGATCTCGCACTGTTAGCATACAGAGGGTGATGCCCCACATCAGATACAGTGAAATTCAGCCTGGCCCGAACAGGTTGTGGGCATGAAAACTGGCATCAACGTGGGCAGACAGGCACTTTTCACTGATTTGAATAAGTAACTGATGTTTTTAAGGGGTTAAATGAATTTGGGCCACTGATCTCACACTAATAACATACAGAGGGTGATGCCCCACATCAGATACAGTGGACTTTAACCGGGCCCGAACAGGTTGTGGGCATGAAAACTGGCATCAAAGTGGGCAGATAGGCACTTTTCACTGATTTGAATAAGTAACTGATGTTTTTAAGGGGTTAAATGGATTTGGGCCACTGATCTCACACTAATAACATACAGAGGGTGATGCTCCACATCAGTTACAGTGAAATTCAGCCTGGCCCGAACAGGTTGTGGGCATGAAAACTGGCATCAAAGTGGGCAGACAGGCACTTTTCACTGATTTGAATAAGTAACTGATGTTTTTAAGGGGTTAAATGAATTTGGGCCAGAGATCTCGCACTGCCAACATACAGAGGGTGATGCCCCACATCAGATACAGTGGACTTTAACCGGGCCCGAACAGATTCTGGGCATGAAAACTGGCATCAAAGTGGGCAGACAGGCACTTTTCACTGATTTGAATAAGTAACTGATGTTTTTAAGGGGTTAAAGGGGTATTCTCATCTTGGACAATGGGGGCATATCGCTAGGATATGCCCCCATTGTCCTATAGGTGCGGGTCCTGCCGCTGGGACCCGCACCTATATCGAGAACGGGGCCCCCGAAGTGAAGAAGTGCGCACCGCGCAAGCTTGACCCGCTCTCCATTCACTTCTATGGGGCCGCCGCAAATAGCCGAGCGCTGGCTTGGCTATCTCCGTCGGCTCCATAGAAATGAATGGGAGCGGTGGCCGTGCATGCGCAGTGCGCTCCCATTCATTTCTATGGAGCCGACGGAGATAGCCAAGCCAGCGCTCGGCTATTTGTGGCGGCCCCATAGAAGTGAATGGAGAGCGGGTCAAGCTTGCGCGGTGCGCACTTCTTCACTTTGGGGGCCCCGTTCTGGATATAGGTGCGGGTCCCAGCGGCAGGACCCGCACCTATAGGACAATGGGGGCATATCCTAGCGATATGCCCCCATTGTCCAAGATGAGAATACCCCTTTAACCCCTTAAAAACATCAGTTACTTATTCAAATCAGTGAAAAGTGCCTGTCTGCCCACTTTGATGCCAGTTTTCATGCCCAGAATCTGTTCGGGCCAGGTTAAAGTCCACTGTAACTGATGTGGGGCATCACCCTCTGTATTTTGGCAGTGCAATATCACCGGCCCAAATTCATTTAACCCCTTAAAAACACCAGTTACTTATTCAAATCAGTGAAAAGTGCCTGTCTGCCCACTTTGATGCCAGTTTTCATGCCCAGAATCTGTTCAGGCCCGGTTAAAGTCCACTGTATCTGATGTGGGGTATCACCCTCTGTATGTTGGCAGTGCGAGATCACTGGCCCAAATTCATTTAACCCCTTAAAAACATCAGTTACCTATTCAAATCAGTGAAAAGTGCCTGTCGGCCCACTTTGATGCCAGTTTTCATGCCCACAACC
Source organism: Rhinella marina (assembly GCA_900303285.1). Taxonomy (NCBI): domain Eukaryota; kingdom Metazoa; phylum Chordata; class Amphibia; order Anura; family Bufonidae; genus Rhinella; species Rhinella marina. The sequence goes on along the minus strand of ONZH01008515.1, from coordinate 184,781 downwards.
TGTTCGGGCCAGGCTGAACTCCACTGTATCTGATGCGGGGCATCACCCTCTGTATGTTGGCAGTGCAAGGTCAGTGGCCCGACTTCATTTAACCCCTTAAAAACATCAGTTACTTATTCAAATCAGTGAAAAGTGCCTGTCTGCCCACTTTGATGCCAGTTTTCATGCCCAGAAACTATTTGGGCCAGGCTGAACCCCACTGTATCTGACGCGGGGCAGTGGTCAGAGCAGGGGCGTAGCATCCGGGGAAGCAGGGGAAGCCACTGCTTCGGGGCCCGAGGGCAGAAGGGGCCAGGAGCAGTAGCAGTAGCAGCATACAGAGGCCTGCCGATATCTTACAAGCTCCTGTGCTGCGGAGCTTCAGACACGCCCCCTCCACTCCAGCAGAGCAGACCTGGCTTACCAGCCTTAGACACGCCCCCTCTACACAGGACACGCTGCTGGAGGAGGAAAGAGACCGCAGGGCTGGAGAAGAAGTGTGTGGAGAGGCAGACAGTGGGTGAGTGAGTCTGCTGTGTGGGACAGAAGGGGTAATGGCAGGGAAGTCTTCAAGCTGCTGCTGGGTGTTGTAGTGTACCAGCAGCTTCATGCTGTTCAGTTGTTTTACTGCCTTATAAAGCAGTCTGCCTTCATGACACCTGCCCCCCCCCCCCATATCCTGTCCTGTCTTATCTCATCCTCATGGAGCCCCTTCTGTCTCCTATCCTCATGTATCCAGAGCTCCTGTTCCACCTTCCTTTCTCCTATTGCTGCCCTGCACAGACCTCCAGCCCCTACTTCTTGTATAAATCCCCCTCAGAGCCCCTTTCACCTACTTGCTGTGTCCACCCCTCCTGTCCATCCAGGGGCCCGTCTCACACCTCTGCCTCGCATTATGGTGGTGTCCTTCTAATGGCTCAGGGTCATGTGACTGTGCCCCCCACCCCGTACTGTGCTCCCTTATACCCTGCATTGTGCCCTCTTACCATACCCTGTACTGTGCTTCTAGTCATTCCGTGTACTGTGCCGTTATACCCTTTTATTCGGTCACTGTATGGAGGTGTTATCTAGTGTATGACGGCGTTAGCCAGTCCCTGTATGGCAGTGTTATCCAGTCACTGTATGGAGGTGTTATCCAGTCACTGTATGGAGGTATCCGGGGACTATATGGTGGTGTTATCCAGTCACTGTATGGAGGTGTTATCTAGTGTATGGCGGCGTTAGCCAATCCCTGTATGACGGTGCTATCCAGTCACTGTATGGAGATATCCGGTGACTGTATGGTGGTGTTATGCAGTCACTGTATGGAGGTATCCGGTGACTGGTGGTGTTATCCAGTCACTGTATGGAAGTATCCGGTGACTGTATGGCGGTGTTATCCAGTCACTGTATGGAGGTATCCGGTGACTGTATGGCGGTGTTATCCAGTCACTGTATGGAGGTATCCGGTGACTGTATGGCGGTGTTATCCAGTCACTATATGGAGGTATCCGGTGACTGTATGGTGGTATTATACAATCACTTTATGGAGGTATCTGGTGACTGTATGGTGGTGTTATGCAATCATTTTATGGCAGTGTTTTCCAGTTACTGTATGGCGGTGTTATCTAGTGACGGTATGGCGGTTTTATCCAATCACTGTATGGAAGTATCCAGTCACTGTATGATGGTGTTATCCAATAACTGTATGGCAATAACTGTATCCCCTTTCCTGCCCACTCCACATTTTTTAGACCTGGCATAAGTGGGGAAAAGTTGCAGATTGCAGCAAAGGACCTGTGTGCCAAAATCTGTGTCAGAAATACGCTTAATATAGGTATATTTAATTGTCTTATGATTCCAGGGTAGGGCTGATATCTTTATAGTATACTGATCCCGGTATATTACACTGTGCCCTGTATTTCCCAATAAATAAATGATCCTTGGGAAACACAGTCTTCACCCCTGACCACCAGGACCAGGTTGTGCGCTGTCAGAACATGGCGGCCTCTCTGCTTCGCTGTGTCCTGCTGCTTATTCTGGCACTAAGGCCGGGTTCACATCACATTTCTCCCATCTGCTTAATGTATACAAAAAATGTATACATTAAGAGATGCCTGAGACTGATCCATACGGTGGCGTCCGTTCACCATACAGTTCCATTGTAAAACAACATATACGTTAACATATGCATTTTTTGTACTGGACTCTGCAGGATGCAAAAACGTGGTGAGCTGCACATTTGTATATGGTACCTTTTTTATCAATATCAAATGGATAGGAAAAACATGATGTGAACCTACTGTTACATGCACAAATGCGATGCCGGGAGGGTCATGGGGGGGGCCCACACAAAAATTTGCTGTGGGGCCCAGTCAGTTCTAGCTACGCCACTGGGTCAGAGTTTACTGGTCCTTAAAAACATCAGTTACTTATTCAAATCAGTGAAAAGTGCCTGTCTGCCCACTTTGATGTCAGTTTTCATGCCCAGAACCTATTTGGGCCAGGCTGAATTCCTCTGTATCTGATGCAGGACATCACCCTCTGTATGTTATTAGTGTGAGATCAGTGGCCCAAATTCATTTAACCCCTTAAAAACATCAGTTACTTATTCAAATCAGGGAAAAGTGCCTGTCTGCCCACTTTGATGCCAGTTTTCATGCCCACAATCTGTTCGGGCCAGGCTGAACTCCACTGTATCTGATGCGTGGCTTCACCCTTTGTATGTTGGCGGTGCTAGATCTCTGGCCCGAATTCATTTAACCCCGTAAATCACACTTTCTTTGTGCCCACTTTGATGCCTATTTTGTGCCCATCTTTTGTATTTTCGTGCTGCTTTCAACTGATGTACATTAAGCATGGCTCACTGCAACTTTTTCTTTTACTGTTGATAAGGTTTTCTCAAAATTCTTAAATAAAAACAAAAAATACAAATGATGTGAATAAGAAACTGACGAATAAGAAACCAACTTCAACCTCGAATAAGAAACTGGCCGAATAAGAAACCAACTTCAGCCTCCTCACATTGAAAGACTAAAGAGGGACAGAGTGACTTGGGTCACAAAGAGGGACTGTCCCTCCAAAAGAGGGACACTCGGAAGGTCTGCTCTTGTTGGCATATTTCATGCCATCTCTCAGAGTGTTGCAGGGTATGTGTGCCCATGTAAATTGCAGATCGGTATGATACATTGCAATTGATGTGTCACGGTTGAATCCATCACATGTATTCTGAGGTCTATATACGTAGGAAGATATGGCTATATGGCTGTTCAGACAGGCAGCGCAGTACATGTAGACTTACTGTATTACTCACTGTGGCCGGTCTGCTCTGCCTGACACACCCTCTGCATGTAGCGACACACCCAGTGCAGCACATTACACCACACTACAGCCTGACACTACAGGCTGACAGCGCGCACAGCCCTACAGGAAGTTCCCCATCTCAGTGCTGTGCCACCTTCCTCACTGCGCAGACCGGAGCCGGGAGCCTTCGTCGGATCCCAGGGCCCAGCACAGCCGGACATGGGAGATCCGGGCAGTACACAGCCGAACACCGACACACCGATACAAGGTACCGGCAGCACAGCTTACATACATGTTTACGTCTTTTTCCCACTGCCGGGCTCATTGCGTAACTTACAGTGTGATGGGTTGTGGGTGGCTGAGGGACACAGCTGCCACATGTCACACTCTTCAGTGACACTCTCACAGTATAGATCTATAGGTGCAGTTATGTGTGTGCACATAGCAACGGTCTCTTTATTAGAGACCCCCATCCTTGTAGTGTTTTGGACCTCCTTTGGCCTTCAGAACCGCAGCAGTTCATCATGGTGTAGATTCTGCAGAAATATTGGCCCATGTGGACAGGATAGCTGCTGGCAGTTGTCACAAATATGAATATATTCTGCTGTAGACAATGTATTATTCAGAATCCTTTTCATGATGGTTTTCCAATTTGTCCTTAAAAAACATGTTGGCTGTCCGTGATTTTGGGATAAGTTGTGTAGAAAAAAGAGAAATAGATGGCGGTACTGACAGACTGTGAACACCCCAGGTTTTATAGGAGTAAGATTTGGGGAACATGAAGGCCAGGAAAGCAAAAAAATAAATAAATGAACAGCTATCATCAGGGTTGCCAACTTTCCAGAATTTTCTGGATAGTCCATAACAACTAGCGACTTTTTCTTCTGTGACTGTTCATGATTTTTTCTGAGGCTGGTGGTACCTGATTAGATTATCCTTAGTGTTGAATAAACTTGTGTTTCAAGTTTGGCTACAAGGTTCGGGTTATCTAAGAATTCCCTTATGCATTCCACTACCACGGACCATAACGGAATGCACCATGGAAGCCTATAAGAGGCATTTCTTTCCGTCATATTCAAAGTCCTTATTTTATAGCTCACAGTCTGTGCTGATAATGGGTTCTTATCAGTATTTTGAGCTATAGACACAGATTATTTATAATTTTCATTATGGTTTTCCAATTTGTCCATAAAAAATGGTGTCACTGATTTTGGGATACATTGTGCAGAAAAAAGAAACATTCAGGTTGGCACTTCTGACCATGACTATACAACCCTTGTGCCATGGTGCATTGTCCATAGGGTAAACAGCAGCCATGAAGGGATGAACTTGGTCGGCCACAACCTTTCGGTAAGCCCTTCTGTCCAAATATCCATCAACAGGTATCAGAGAATCTAGGATGTGCCTAGAAAACATTTTTCATAGTCCCCCCCCCAGCTTGAAGTGTTGACACCTGACAGATTGGGGTTCATCGATTTATGCTGCTTGTTTCAAATTGTGTCCCTTCCATCAGCATGGTGCAACAGAAATCTAGCTTTATTTGTCCAGGCAATGTTTTTCCACTGCTCAGTGGTCCACATTTTATGCTTTTTTTTTGCCCACTGGAGTCATGCCATTCAGTCTCCCATAGGGTACATTCACTTGTGAAAAATTGCCATGTGCAGTGGCGTACTAAAGGTGGGTGGGACCTGCCCCTGGTGCCAGCTCTCAGGGGGGTGCCGGCTGCAATGAGCACTTCAGTACAGATGGAAGTGCTCATTGCTAGAGCGCAGGCAAGCCGGCAGTCCTTTCACTAACTGACCGCAGCTCATCTCCCTGCGCTCCTTCTCTCCTCTAGGCCCAGCACAGCAGTGTTTGTGTTACTGCTGCACCAGGTGCGGGCAGAGAATGAGCGTTGGGAGATGAGCAACCTCAGAAACTGAAAAGACTGCCAGCTCCCTAGAACTCCAGCAATGACAAGTGTGTGAAGGGGCCACTGGGAGGTCATTATACTGTGTGAGGGGGCCAACGGGGGTCAATATACTGTGTGAAAGGGCCACTGGGAGATCATTATACTGTGTGAGGGCCCCTTATAGAGTATAATGACCCCCAGTGCTCCCCGTCCAGTATAATGAGCGCCAGTGTCCCTGCATACAGTATAATGACCCCCAGTGGCCCCCTCACACAGTATAATGACGCAGTACTTGTATGGTACAGTGGTCCGGCCATCTTTACACAATAGGAGAGTATATATATATATATATATATATATATATATATATATATACACTCACCGGCCACTTTATTAGGTACACCTGTCCAACTGCTCGTTAACACTTAATTTCTAATCAGCCAATCACATGGCGGCAACTCAGTGCATTTAGGCATGTAGACATGGTCAAGACAATCTCCTGCAGTTCAAACCGAGCATCAGTATGGGGAAGAAAGGTGATTTGAGTGCCTTTGAACGTGGCATGGTTGTTGGTGCCAGAAGGGCTGGTCTGAGTATTTCAGAAACTGCTGATCTACTGGGATTTTCACGCACAACCATCTCTAGGGTTTACAGAGAATGGTCCGAAAAAGAAAAAACATCCAGTGAGCGGCAGTTCTGTGGGCGGAAATGCCTTGTTGATGCCAGAGGTCAGGAGAATGGGCAGACTGGTTCGAGCTGATAGAAAGGCAACAGTGACTCAAATTGCCACCCGTTACAACCAAGGTAGGCAGAAGAGCATCTCTGAACGCACAGTACGTCGAACTTTGAGGCAGATGGGCTACAGCAGCAGAAGACCACACCGGGTGCCACTCCTTTCAGCTAAGAACAGGAAACTGAGGCTACAATTTGCACAAGCTCATCGAAATTGGACAGTAGAAGATTGGAAAAACGTTGCCTGGTCTGATGAGTCTTGATTTCTGCTGCGACATTCGGATGGTAGGGTCAGAATTTGGCGTCAACAACATGAAAGCATGGATCCATCCTGCCTTGTATCAACGGTTCAAGCTGGTGGTGGTGGTGTCATGGTGTGGGGAATATTTTCTTGCCACTCTTTGGGCCCCTTGGTACCAATTGAGCATCGTTGCAACGCCACAGCCTACCTGAGTATTGTTGCTGACCATGTCCATCCCTTTATGACCACAATGTACCCAACATCTGATGGCTACTTTCAGCAGGATAATGCGCCATGTCATAAAGCTGGAATCATCTCAGACTGGTTTCTTGAACATGACAATGAGTTCACTGTACTCAAATGGCCTCCACAGTCACCAGATCTCAATCCAATAGAGCATCTTTGGGATGTGGTGGAACGGGAGATTCGCATCATGGATGTGCAGCCGACAAATCTGCGGCAACTGTGTGATGCCATCATGTCAATATGGACCAAAATCTCTGAGGAATGCTTCCAGCACCTTGTTGAATCTATGCCACGAAGAATTGAGGCAGTTCTGAAGGCAAAAGGGGGTCCAACCCGTTACTAGCATGGTGTACCTAATAAAGTGGCCGGTGAGTGTATATATATAAAGCTGCAGGAGCCAGTCACCAGTCGGGGTGCATGGGGTGTGGTGGGTAGTGTTTAGAAGAATGATGATGAATGGGGGTGAATGGAGAAGAGTTAGATTAGGAGATATTGTAGGCCGGCCTATTAAGATGTGTTTTTAGGGAGCGCCAAAAACTGTATATTGTGAGTTAACCTAATTTCTTAGGGCAGGGCATTCCATAGAACTGGTGACGTCTTGGAGACGGAAGTGAGAGGTTCAGATTATGGTGGATGTTAGTTGTAAGTCATTTGCAGAGAGTTCAACAGGGATCAGCAACCTTCGTCATTCCAGCTGTTCTGAAACTACAACTCCCAGAATCCTTCTTTCACTTCTATGGGAGTTACAAGAATAGCCAAGTAAGTATTTATGCTACAAGCTGAAGTTTCACAACAGGTGGAGTGCCGAAAGTTGCTGACCCCTGGTGTAGAGCATGGGTAGGATGGTAGATAGAACTGAGGGAGGAGATGTAGGGAGTGCAGCACTGTGGAGAGCTTTGTGGGTGAGAATGAGAAGTTTAGTGCAATGATTGGCACAGGGCGGAAGCATGGGAGTAGTGGTTAAGCAGATATATGAGCTTGGCTGCTGAATTAAAGGGGTTATCCAACCCCTATAATGACCCCCCTCCATGCCTGGGCACCTCATATAGATTATACTTACCCCGCTCCCCAGCACTCGCATCACTCCTGATGCCAGAGTCAAACATAACATTCATGACTCTGTCTAGGCATGATGATAGTGCCACACACTGATGATAGTGTCACACACTGAGATGGAGATATCAGGTTTAGGTACGTTAGTAGATGAAAACACAAGAAGTTCAGTTTTTGAAAGATAGTATGGCAGGGTGATGTCACAGGTTAAAGTATATAGTTGGGTGTCATTGGTATATAGATGGTTCTGAAAACCAAATCTGCTGATAGTCTGTCCAGTTGGGGTTGTGTGGAGAAAAAAGAGGAGAGGACCTAGGACTGAACCTTGAAGGAAACCCAATAGCAAGAGGGAGAGGAAGGGAAGTGGAACCAGCAAATGATACACTGAAACTGCCAGAGAGGTAGGAAGAAAACCAAGAGCAGTGTCTCTAAAGGGGTTTTCCGAGATTTTAATGCAAGTGCGATAACAATCACAGCAGCTGTATAATGTACGGCCCTGTGCTTGTTAAGATGTAAGAAGGCCACACCGCTCACAGGAGCACCAGTGCCTTCTCAAACAGCTGATCGGTGGGGGTCTTGGGTGTCATATCCCAACCGATCAGATACAAATCTCGGAAAACCTTTTTAAGGCCAGTAGATTGGAGCATGCTAAGTAGGAGATGGTAGTCTACAATGTCAAATGCTGCAGAGATATCCAGACAAATTAGTAGAGAGTAGTCACCATTGCATTTTAGCTGTTAGGAGGTCGTTTGTCACTTTGGTGAGGGCAGTTTCTACAGAAAGAAGAATGCGAAAACCAGGTTCTAATGGATCAAAGAGAGAGATATAATGAATGAGGTGAGAGTAGGTCAGACAATCTAGGAGTTTAACTATGAGGGGGAGATTGTAGTGAGACTAGAGGAGGTATGCGTGAATCAGGTTAGTAGTGCATGCGGTAGGGTGAGAAGAAGCCTGGAGACTTTTTCTGTGACTAGGTGGAATGTGGAAAGTGAACCAGAGGAGATGTAGGGGGGAAGGGGGTCAATGACAGGCTGGGAGTGAATTTCTTGCCGGATGTTTTCAACTTGCCCTTTGAAATAGGTGACCAGATCTTCAGCACAGAGGTCTGTAATAGGCAACTGAGGAGGGAGGGAAAAGTGTCAAAGGGTCTTTTTGGATTATTGGATACTGAAAAGATCAGGGTCGTAAAGTAGGTCTGTTTGGCGAGGTGGAGGGCAGTGCATACATTTGTAATGGAGGAAATCTTCTAGTGTGTTTTTTTTCTCCATAGTAGTTCACCATTGGAGAAGGCGAGTTTGAGTTGTATCAGGATTGCTTTCATCTCTGTTTGGAGGTTCTGAGTGTAGGGTGTGCTACTTCATCTAGGGTGCTTCGGAGGGTGTCATTATAATGTTTTGCAGCCAGATCAGAACAGTGAGGGAAGATATTGACTGTAGAGAGTCTGTAAGGTCAATGGCATGTTGATTTCTGAATGTGTGGTAAGTGTGCTGAGATGGATGAGGATTTGTGACAGTGAAGGAGAGAAGGGTGTGATCAGAGAGCGGGAGAGGAGAGTTAGTAAAGTCAGAAACCGAGCAAAAATGGAAGAAGACTAGGTCAAATGTGTTACCATCATTATTCATCTAAGAGTTAGAAAGTTGGGAAAGGCCAGGACAGGAGATTAGAGACAGAAGCTGGGAGACAGATGAAGATATAGGATTGTCTAAAAGTAAGTTAAAGTCACCCAAAATGAGAGTTGGTAGTTCTGAGGATAGGAAGCCAGCCAGCAAAATGACCCAGAACTGGGTGGGTGAGCCAGCGGGTCAGTGTACAACTGACACTTTGAGGGAGAGTGGGTGGAAAAGTCTGAGGGTGTGGACCTCAAAAGATGGGAATGAGAGTTATGGTACAGGGGGAATAACTTGGAAAGTGCATTTTTGGGAAAGAAGTATGCAAACTCCACCACCATGTCTGTCCTTAGGTCTGGGGGTGTAAGAGAAGTGTAAGCTACCATGAGATAGAGCAGCAAGGAAAGCGGACTCAGATTGCTCAATCCAAGTTTCAGCAAGAGCCAACAGGTTAAGAGAATTGGTAAGAAAGAAGTTGTGAATGTAGGAGAGTTTGTTGCACACTGACCTTGGGTTCCAGAGTGCACAGTTAGGAAGGAAGAGAGGACACACAACTAATATTTGAGATTAGTAGGGTTTCTTTGTGAGGTGGGGATGGGGTTGAAATTAGAAAAGGGTGGGTTAGGAGAGATATCACCTAAAGATAGAAGAAAAATTATAAAAAGAAAGAGCAAATGGTTTAGTGATTTGTATTGAGTGCTTACTGTGCTGAACCCTGGCACATGATGGGCTGAGATCATTTCAGAAGTTGACCAAAGCGTGTGAACTGTACATGAGAGTGGGAAGGAGAGAGGGGCTGATGTGGATGGAAAGCTGTATTGCTAACAAATTAGGTAACTTGCTAACAAATAAACCATGTAAGGTTCAGATACTCTTTAAAGAGAGACAACCCACACTACTTTAAGAATAGTAAAATGAATTAAGTACATTTATTAAGGGAATGAGGATAATTAGGCAAATATATGCTCTTTTTAGCAAAATACGGTAAATACACCAACACCAAATACAACAGTTACAAACAATAAAGGGTTTAAACAAAGGATAACACAAATATTAATTACATAATTACAACCACACTTCATCTAGAGTCCTAAAAACATCCAGAATGAAGATAAACCACACTTCATCTAGAGTCCTAACTACATCCAGAATGAAGATAAACCACACTTCATCTAGAGTCCTAACTACATCCAGAATGAAGATAAACCACACTTCATCTAGAGTCCTAAAAACATCCAGAATGAAGGTAAACCACACTTCATCTAGACTCCTAAAAACATCCAGAATGAAGGTAAACCACACTTCATCTAGACTCCTAAAAACATCCAGAATGAAGGTAAACCATACTTCATCTAGAGTCCTAACTACATCCAGAATGAAGGTACTTACATCACCAATTGAGTTAGCATCATCCGATAGCAACACACATCAGCTGGGAAGCCCATTTCAGGCTACTTTCACACTAGCGTTTTTAAATTCCGGTATTGAGTTCCGTCATAGGGGCTCAATACCGGAAAAAAACGCTTCAGTTTTGTCCCCATTCATTGTCAAAGGGGACAAAACTGAACTGAAGACAACGGAATGCTCCTGAAAGCATTCCGTTCCGTCTTCAGACCGGAGAACAAACCCAGCATGCTGCGGTTTGCTCTCCGGTCCAGGCATCCGCACCCAGACGGATCCGGAATGACCCCCAATGCAAGTCAATGGGGACGGATCCGTTTGGTGTGACACACCAGTAATCTGGATCTGTCCTCCATTGACTTGCAATGGGGGGTCGTTCCGGATCTGGCTACAGAGATAGATACATACATACAGACATACAGACAGACATACATACATACATACACACATACATACTCACATACTCCAGGGACGCCGGCAGGATGTCTTCACGCGCCTCCTGCGCTCAGCTATGACGTTTCCCCACTGTGCCCAGCAGAGGGCGCTGTGGGGAATCGTCATCACTGCGCGCAGGAGGCGCGGAAGACGTTCTGCCGGCGTCCCTGGCTGGTGTATGTAAGTATGTATGTATGTATGTGTGTGTATGTATGTATGTTTGTCTGTGTCTTGTTCCAATGTGTGTGTCAACATGTGTGGGGCGGGAGCGCTGCTCCGGCTCCACACATGTATCAGCGGCAGTACAGATCCGTCGGCACCCTTTAGGTGCCGGATCCGTGCTGCCGCTAGTGTGAAAGTAGCCTTAGCAAGACTATCAGAGACTCGATTGGGAACCACAATTTTCCTAGGCAAGACGTCTCCTCTTAGGTGAACTCCAATGTCTTGCTGAAACTGTCCAGCTTTTATACTGTTTTAACCAAAGAGCTTCACCCCCTAATAGAATGTAGCTAGATTACGCAATCCATGATGGTCACTGTGCATATATTGGTTTTCTGGTATTATTATGAACCTTGGAGTGGCCAATTCTCAGATCCACAATAAATCAGAATCCCAAGACAAACTATGCAGATAATGCTAATTGTCCTACACACATATACCTTTCCCAACAGATCATTGTTCATTTACACATGGTCAGATACATAGAACAATACCTTGTACACATGTTTTCTGTGTCCAGTCTATCAGATAGAATGAACAAAGCTTTCCCCAAACATTTCCCCACCAGTTTCATTGTTTCATTTCATCTATCAGAAATATACAAGGTCTCAAACAGGTAAGAGAAATGACAAGGACACCGTTTAACTATTCACATACAAGCACTGCCAAACAGTCTTCAATTCACTCAGAGGGAAGAATAATTTAATCAGACCCTATGGATTCCAAATGGTCAGAAACATATTCATATTTGCACTTCAAAAGCAATGGTTGGGTAACAGGGTGGTGAGTGTGAAAGAAAAGAGCACATAATAAAATGGAAAGAGAGACAATGAATATATTAATGAACAGTTTGAAAATGCTTATGTGTGTCCCTTATAGCCTGCTGATTTCCGACCCTGTCTGCCCATATTTAACTGCCTGACACTTATCAGCGACGACACTTTGCATATGTCAGACATGCCAACTCCACACGATTTTTTCACTGACTGTGAATAATGGCCTATTTTATCTATTTATATGGCCTGACAACTCCCATACAGTAGAAGTGGACCATTCTTAATGACCTTTTATTTTTCACGAAGGCGGCTTAGTTTGCTGTTTACTAAAATTCCTAAATCCTTTTCCATGTCAGTGTTACCGAGTGTTTTACCATTTAGTATGTACTGGTGACTTGCATTATTCCTTCCCATATGCATAACCTTACATTTGTCAGTGTTAAACCTCATCTGTCACTTCTCTGCCCAAGCCTCCAGTCTATCCAGATCCATCTATAGCAGTGTACTATCCTCTTCTGTGTTAATTACTTTACACAGTTTAGTGTCATCTGCAAAAATTGATATTTTACTGTGCAAGCCTTCTACAAGATCATTAATAAATATATTGAAGAGAATAGGGCCCAACACTGACCCCTGTGGTACCCCACTAGTTACAGTGACCCAATCTTAAAGTATTGGGACCCACCTTGATCATTGAATTCAGGTATGTTATTAGGTCCCATTGCCACAGGCATATGAAATCCAGTACCTTTCCATGCAGTCTGCTTTTCCAAGCAGCTGCCACTGGACTCTGGAGTCCTATGGACGAGTCTATGTTTGGCCAATGCCAGGCAAATATTACTGCATTGTGCCAACTGTGAAGTTTGATGGAGGGAGGGATAATGCTATGGGGTTGTATTTTGGGGTTTAGCCTAGGCCCCTTAGTTTCAGTGAAGGGAAATCTTACTTCTTCAGCATACCAAGACATTTTGGACAATTGGATGCTTCCAACTTTGTGGGAACATGCCCCAGTGCACAAAGCAAGGTCAATAAAGGCATGGCTAGGTGACACAGGATGAACTAGAATGGCCAGGCCCTCTCCTCCAGCATCAGTTTCTGACCTGACAAATGCTCTTGTGGATAAATGGACAAAAATTCCCGCAGACACACTGCAAAATGTTCTAGAAAGCCCCCTCCCCCTGAGGAATGGAAGCTGGGGGCAGCTCCATATTAATGCCTATGGATTTAGAATGGAATGTGGTGGCTTCCTAATACTTCTGTCCATATAATGTATAAGCCTGTTGATATGGATATGATTATATCTGTGGTTCTGTATGTCTGTACATATATAACTAGGTGTATCTTTATGCATGTATATTTTTTGTTTACTTTTGAGTAAAGAAAAAGGAAAGCAGCTTGATGCAATAGTATAAAAATAATGGCAGGCAGAAGCACGTTTAAAACTTACATTAAACTTCAAAGGGTTGTCCGGTTTTGACATATCCCCTTTTTCACCCAGGCAGCCCCTCTTATATTTCATGCTCCAGTTCTCTCCTGCATTACAGGATAGGGCAGCCCTCAAGCCCACTCATCAGTGCTGGTGACGTCACCGGGCTCACTGCTAGGTGGAATGGAAGGAAAAGAAGCACTGTGTGTCCTATATTACAAGGCTCCACTACAGGACGTAACCAACCAACCAACATACTAATTTGCCACAGGGCGCAATGGTGGGCTAATAATAAGCAAGTTTTGATAAATGGTGGTATTTGGAGAAAGTGATATAACATCGGGATATATTTATATTAGGGGCACCACCCCTTTAATACCAAGGCAGGACCTGCTTTCATCACTAAGCACTATTGTATGCCGTTGTTGACCACATCAGAGTTCACAGGAGAGCTAGAGAGCGCCTACTGCCATCATGCGTAGTGCAGAGACACAAAGGATGCCATTAGATACTTTGTCCATTCCTGTCTGGTATTCCTGAATGGAACAAAAAGCAGCTTTTGGTTGATCAACGACATGGTGGAACAATCTGACTGCCTTTTTTGAACGAGTTAGGAGACGTCGTGTTTAAACAAGCTGACGCCCGCTCACACACTGTCCATGCTACACAACATGCTCTTCAGGGTATTCAGCAGCTCACCCACATACTGTCCATGCTACACAACATGCTCTTCAGGGTATCCAGGAGCCCACCCACATACTGTCCATGCTACACAACATGCTCTTCAGAATATCAAGCAGCTCACCCACATACTGTCCATGCTACACAACATGCTCTTCAGGGTATCCAGCAGCTCACCCACATACTGTCCATGCTACACAACATGCTCTTCAGGGTATCCAGCAGCTCACCCACATACTGTCCATGCTACACAACATGCTCTTCAGGGTATCCAGCAGCTCACCCACATACTGTCCATGCTACACAACATGCTCTTCAGGGTATTCAGCAGCTCACCCACATACTGTCCATGCTACACAACATGCTCTTCAGGGTATCCAGCAGCTCACCCACATACTGACCATGCTACACAACATGCTCTTCAGAATATCAAGCAGCTCACCCACATACTGTCCATGCTACACAACATGCTCTTCAGGGTATCCAGCAGCCCACCCACATACTGTCCATGCTACACAACATGCTCTTCAGGGTATCCAGCAGCTCACCCACATACTGTCCATGCTACACAACATGCTCTTCAGGGTATCCAGCAGCCCACCCACATACTGTCCATGCTACACAACATGCTCTTCAGGGTATCCAGCAGCTCACCCACATACTGACCATGCTACACAACATGCTCTTCAGGGTATCCAGGAGCCCACCCACATACTGACCATGCTACACAACATGCTCTTCAGGGTATCCAGGAGCCCACCCACATACTGACCATGCTACACAACATGCTCTTCAGGGTATCCAGCAGCCCGCTCACATACTGTCCATGCTACACAACATGCTCTTCAGAATATCAAGCAGCTCACCCACATACTGTCCATGCTACACAACATGCTCTTCAGGGTATCCAGCAGCTCACCCACATACTGTCCATGCTACACAACATGCTCTTCAGGGTATCCAGCAGCCCACCCACATACTGTCCATGCTACACAACATGCTCTTCAGGGTATCCAGCAGCTCACCCACATACTGTCCATGCTACACAACATGCTCTTCAGGGTATCCAGCAGCCCGCTCACATACTGTCCATGCTACACAACATGCTCTTCAGAATATCAAGCAGCTCACCCACATACTGTCCATGCTACACAACATGCTCTTCAGGGTATCCAGCAGCTCACCCACATACTGTCCATGCTACACAACATGCTCTTCAGGGTATCCAGCAGCCCACCCACATACTGTCCATGCTACACAACATGCTCTTCAGGGTATCCAGCAGCCCGCTCACATACTGTCCATGCTACACAACATGCTCTTCAGGGTATCCAGCAGCCCGCTCACATACTGTCCATGCTACACAACATGCTCTTCAGGGTATCCAGCAGCTCACCCACATACTGTCCATGCTACACAACATGCTCTTCAGGGTATCCAGCAGCTCACCCACATACTGTCCATGCTACACAACATGCTCTTCAGGGTATCCAGCAGCTCACCCACATACTGTCCATGCTACACAACATGCTTTTCAGGGTATCCAGCAGCCCGCTCACATACTGTCCATGCTACACAACATGCTCTTCAGGGTATCCAGCAGCTCACCCACATACTGTCCATGCTACACAACATGCTCTTCAGGGTATCCAGCAGCTCACCCACATACTGTCCATGCTACACAACATGCTTTTCAGGGTATCCAGCAGCCCGCTCACATACTGTCCATGCTACACAACATGCTCTTCAGGGTATCCAGCAGCCCACCCACATACTGTCCATGCTACACAACATGCTCTTCAGGGTATCCAGCAGCTCACCCACATACTGTCCATGCTACACAACATGCTCTTCAGGGTATCCAGCAGCCCACCCACATACTGTCCATGCTACACAACATGCTCTTCAGGGTATCCAGCAGCCCACCCACATACTGTCCATGCTACACAACATGCTCTTCAGGGTATCTCGCAGTCCGCTCACATACTGTCCATGCTACACAACATGCTCTTCAGGGTATCCAGCAGCCCGCTCACATACTGTCCATGCTACACAACATGCTCTTCAGGGTATCCAGCAGCCCACCCACATACTGTCCATGCTACACAACATGCTCTTCAGAATATCAAGCAGCCCGCTCACATACTGTCCATGCTACACAACATGCTCTTCAGAATATCAAGCAGCCCACCCACATACTGTCCATGCTACACAACATGCTCTTCAGGGTATCCAGCAGCCCACCCACGTACTGTCCATGCTACACAACATGCTCTTCAGGGTATCCAGCAGCCCGCTCACATACTGTCCATGCTACACAACATGCTCTTCAGAATATCAAGCAGCTCCCCTTACCAGCTTGATTGCCAGATTTTTCAAAATTTCTTAAAATTCATAAACCCGAAACACAGGTACTTTTGGGACCTACAGTGATCCTTAGCTGATTGGTGCTGAACTCACATAAGATTATATAATTACAAGTAGCCTATGAAGTGCAAAAGCTAAATCAAGCTAAGTCATGCGATTGGGGATAACCAAATATTCAAAATTCTGCTGTGTACAATATAAAAACAGGTTAGCAACAGGATACAGAGTATGCTAATAGTTTCAGTACAATATTCAATAATAATCATTCTTCTTGTTTATACCGTACAGGATATCCAAAATATTTCACAGTTCAGTATTATATATATTTACCATTTATAATCCCCTTCTCATATGAGGACATTTACTTTTTCTATACCTGATTCTCTGAAAAATGATATGCCACCATTATGGACAGTAGCAAATGGAGCGATGCCACGGATACGTTGTTAGTGGCGGTAAACAGAATATAAATGTACTATGTTAACAATTTTGGAGTATTCCACCATGTAAGAAGTGGAAAACACCACAGGCTTTTCCAGACTCCGTGCGCAGACCCTCTTGTGAAGAAAAGACGTCCTAGAATGTCTACGGGCTATATTAACCGCTTGGTTCAGAGCAGGGCTGTGGAGTCGGTAAGCCAAAGCCCCGACTCCTCAATTTCCCCTGAGTCCAACTCCCAATCCGACTCCGACTCCCTCATACATGGCGCATGTTTAAGTGATAACTTTAACCCTTTCGCACCCGGAGGTTTTTTCGGTTATGCATTTTCGTTTTGCGCTCCCTGCCTTCAAACAGCCATAACTCTTTTATTGTTCTGTTCACATAGCTGTATGAGGGCTTGTTTTTTGTGGGACAAGTTGTACTTTCCAACGCCACCATTTAATATTGCATACGGTG
Organism: Rhinella marina; assembly: GCA_900303285.1. Taxonomy (NCBI): domain Eukaryota; kingdom Metazoa; phylum Chordata; class Amphibia; order Anura; family Bufonidae; genus Rhinella; species Rhinella marina. Next base: position 167,548 of record ONZH01008515.1, on the reverse strand, counting down.
TAGTGGGAAGCGGGAAAAAAATTCCAAACCGGGTGAAATTGCAAAGAAAACGCTATTCCGCTACAGTTCTACGGGTTTCTTATTTACAGCGTTCGATGTGCATTAAAACTGATCTGTTACTTTCATTCTACTGGTCAGTACGAATCCGGCAATACCTAATATGTATAGTTTTTCCTGCGTTTTCATAGTGATAAAATAATTAGAAAGTTGCCCTCTTTTTTTTTTTTTTTTTTTTTTTCCTTGTCAAATGTTGACCCCTATAACTTTTTGGTATTTATGTGTACAGAGCTGTATGGGGGCTCATTTTTTGCGGGACGATCTGAAGTTTTTATTGATACCATTCTGGGGTGTGTATGACTTTTTGATCACTTTTTATTTAATTTTTTTTAGAAAAAAAGTGACAAAAAACGGCAAATCGCCATTTGGACGCTTTTTTCCGCCACACAATTCGCCGTATTGGAATTTTGTTTTTTATATTTTAAAAGTACGGGCGTTTTCGGTCACGGTGATACCCATGATGTCTATATTTATTGTTATTTAGGTATTTATTTTTTAATTATACGGAAAGGGGGGTGATTTGAACTTTTATATCTTTTTTATTTTTTATATATTTTTTTAACATTTTTTTTATTTTTTTTTTTACTATTTGAAAGCTCAAATATGGGCTTATATATTGTGGCTTTTTTTTTCTTTATGAGCAATTATGGATTTTATGGCTCATTTCTTATCCTGGCCTGCCATCTAGTGGGCAGAATAAGAATTGCACTTTGAAAACTGTAATCCTCACCAGCGAGGATTACAGTTTTCATATGGTGTACAGACACCCCGATTGGCCACACGGAGTGTCTGTACACCACGCTTCCGGGTTGAGATGCAACTAGATGCCGTGATCACGTGTGATCACGGCATCTAAACTCCGAGGAAGACGCCGCCGATGGCGGTAAGTAGCGGCAAGTCTCTGCTGTTAGAAACAGCAGAGACTTGCCGGCCATGACGCCCGCCACACTTGCGAGCGGGCGCCATGTGCCCGCATCGCCCCAGCGCCGTACATGTACGGCGCTGGGCGCGAAGGGGTTAAACAAACTTTGCATAAATCAATAGTACACATATGTCATGACAAAAAGAGTCTGTAATATATGTTTTACTAGATATCTTTACTCTGAACTTTCAGTATCAGGCTTCTCTGGGTACAGCTCACTAAGGGCCTGATGTATGAAAACTGTCTAGGTGTAAGACTTTCTTTGTTGCCCATAGCAACCAATCAGAGCTCCCCTTTCATTTCTCCAGAGCACTATATGAAATGAAAGGGGAGCTCTAATTGGTTTCTATGGGCAACAAAAAAACTTCTACACCTAAACCGTTTTCATACATAAGGCCCTATGTGTTTTTGCAACACAGCATATAGAAGCCATCAGAGCAGCTAACCTCTCCAAACATGAGCGCAGAGGAAAAGCAAACTAAAACATAAAGCAGACAGATGCACTGGACAATTGATGCACAGTTTATTGAAAGTTTAGATATACTAAGAAGTACTTAAAGGGGTTTTCTTAGCACATTGATTCACTGGCCGACAGGCAGTTTGCACTAACTCTGTCTCCTTAGGCCGTGGGGGGGGGGGGTCTCCAGCAGTTATTAGCATATATTTACTTACTCTGACAGAGCAGGAGATTGTGATCTCTAAAATAGAGGTAAAGCCATCCTTCTCAGTCCTCAACACATTTTTCTTACTAAGGTCACTCCTGCTCTCATCCAATCAGATAACAGTCTTTCTGGTCTGTAGGTTACCATAGAAACCTGTGTACAGTGAAAGATCTGCTGAACTGTCTATAGTTCATGACTAAAGTAAAATCTGCTGACCACTGTATTTAGAAAATGTCTTCTTTTAACTGTCCCTATATGCTGAAAGCTAATCTTTGTAACTAGTGAGAAAACCCCTTTAATCCTGTTTTCTCTAGCAGATCTGAGATTAATACAGCCATTCCTTCCCAGTACCTTTTTCCTCTGATCTGTAGCAGAGGAGTTTCACTTCTGAGCATCTACACGAAGGGCAGCATACATTCATCTCAACTGAAAGCCTAGATCCTTAGTTCAGGAATAGAACAGACATTTATAGGACATTTCATCATGTTCCCAAATTCTTATGAAAATATATTCAGCACATTGAACTAAATGTACCAATTTATTATATATTTTAGGAGTCGGAGTCGGTCAATTTTATACCGACTCCAACTCCGACTCCACAGCCCTGGTTCAGAGCTCACTCCAGATAGTCTAATTAGTTGGATCTCAGTATGAAATCCATATCGTACAAGCAATTTCTTCTTGCGCATATCATTTCCCCTATAGGTATATTATGTAGTACATGCAGGGGGATGCTGCAGGAGGATATCCAGCATCTGTATGACCATTACCGTACCAGCCTAATGGCAGCCTGTATCGCAGCAAGGGGAGATGCCACCCAGTATTAATGTGACCCTGCTTCAATACGTCCACATAACCCAAAATAAAGGGGCACCACCTTGGTTGTGTGATCGTTGACCAAGCATCACTAGCAGGTTATACTCTGTCAGTCTCAGCTCATTCCAGATTGTCTATGTATTCTGTTTTCATTTTCCGGTAGCGCATATACATAAACTCCCAACGGTTGCAAGAGATACAGTCACAGGTCTACAAGCTTGTCAGATAACATATAGTCAATTTGTCATGCTTAGTGTTCAGGTCTTGCAGTATGAGAGCACATAACGTATTTTTCTAGAACATATATACAGTCCATGTAACTATTTAGAGACGATAGTGTGACATTAGCTCTGTGGTACCGCATTTCATCAGGCTGGATTGCTATTGTATGTACATTGTAGATCAATTCCCTGTGTGAATGAAATGGTGTTTCACATGTGTGAACACCGTTCCATTCAGTTCTATGGGACTGTGCTACACTCGCCAGACCCATGGACAGTGAATGGACTGGTGGACATGTGCCTGCCCAATTCACACAGGGACGGCCCTTCTCATGATCGGTGGGAGTCCCTGTGGTTGAATCCCCCAATGATCAAGTGTTTATCACCTATACTGTGAATAGATGATACATGTTGTTTATGGGACAATCCCTTTAACCCTTTCAGTCTCGGAGGTTTTTTCGGCTTTGCGTTTTCGTTTTGCGCTCCCTGCCTTCAAACAGCCATAACTGTTTTATTTTTCTGTTCACATAGCTATATGAGGGCTTGTTTTTTGTGAGACAAGTTGTACTTTCCAACGCCACCATTTAATATTGCATATGGTGTAGTGGGAAGCGGGAAAAAAATTCCAAATCGGGTGAAATTGAAAAAAAAAACGCTATTCCACTACAGTTCTACGGGTTTTTTTATTTACAGCGTTCGATGTTCATTAAAACTGACCAGTTACTTTCATTCTACTGGTCGGTACGAATCCAGCGATACCTAATATGTATAGTTTATCCTGCGTTTTGATAGTGATAAAATAATTATAAAGTTGGCCTTTTTTTTTGTCATATCTTGATCCCTATAACTTTTTGGTATTTATGTGTACGGAGCTGTGTGGGGGCTCATTTTTTGCGGGGCGATCTGAAGTTTTTATTGATACCATTCTGGGGTGTGTATGACTTTTTGATCACTTTTTATTTAATTTTTTTTAGAAAAAAAAAAGCGTAAAAAAACAGCGAATCGCCATTTGAACGCTTTTTTCCGCCACACAATTCGCCATATTTGAATTTTTTTTTAAATATTTTAAAAGTACGGGCGTTTTTGGTCACGGTGATACCCATGATGTCTATATTTATTGTTATTTAGGTATTTATTTTTTAATTATACGGAAAGGGGGGTGATTTAAACTTTTATATTTTTTATATATTTTTTAACATTTTTTTAAATTTTTTGTGATTATTTTAAAGGTCAAATATGAGCAAATAGATTGTGTTTTTTATTTTTTCTTTATGAGCAATGAGGGTTTTTTAATTTTGAATTAATGATTTGCTCATTTCTTATCCTGGCCTGCCATCTAGTGGCCAGAATAAGAATTGCACTTTGAAAGCTTTAAACCTCATCAGCGAGGTTTACAGCTTTCAGATCGTGTACAGACACCCGATTGGCCACACGGGGTGTCTGTACACCACCCGGAAGCGTATGCTTCCGGGTTTAGACGCAACTAGATGCCGTGATCACGTGTGATCACGGCATCTAAAGGCCTGTGAAGACGCCGCCGATGGCGGTAAGTACCCGCAAGTCTCTGCTGTTAGAAACAGCAGAGACTTGCCGGCCATGAGGCCCGCCGCACATGCGAGCGGGCGCCATGTGTCCACATCGCCCCGGCGCCGTACATGTACGGCGCTGGGGCTGTAAGGGTTAAACCCTTTCTGACAGGGGTGGGATTCAAATTTTTTTTCAAAATTATCCAGCATACAGCGCACATACCTCTCACATCCAGTGACTTCTCCTCTGATGCAGACATTCTCTTTTCTCATCTTCTCCTTTCAGACCAGGCGCCATGATGATTTTTCACCCATCTCTCGTCTCTGCAGTTTGACGAAAAGACATCTTAGGTTCCTACTTTTCCATCATCCTGCCACCTTCAATACTTAAAATGAGCACCAGTACAAAGAATGTCCCTTATAATGTGTGCCAGTACAAATAAAAATCCCCCTTAGTGCCCACAGTTGAGCTAATGTCCCGATAGTGCCCCTATAATGTGTGCAAGTATAAAATACCCCTATATAATTCCCCTAAAAAATGCCCACATAGTGCTCCTCTCCTCTTCCCGACAGTGCCCCCATAATGTGCCAGTACAAGATTCCCCCGTAGTGTCCCCCAGAATGTGCCAGTATAAATGTCCCTTCTTGGTGTCCTCATAATGTGCCTATATAATATGCCCCCATAGTGTTCTTCACCCCTCCAACACCATAGTGTGCCCATAATGTGCCAGTTTAAGATGCCCCCACAGTGTCCCCTCTGACGTGCCAGTATAAATGCCCCCATAGTGTTCCCCATAATGTGCCAGTAATACCCCCATAATGTGCCAGCAATGCCCCAAGTAGATGCCCCCATAGTGGTCTCCATATGCCAGCAATACCCCCCAGTTCACTGTCCCTCAGACCATTAAACTATGAACAAATCCCTATGAACAAATCCCTATGCACACTGCACATATCTTTTTTTAAAGTTAAAAAACAAAACGGGAACAAATACAATACACTGTGCCCCCATTAGACCTCAGATCAGCCCACTGTGCCCCCATCAGACCTCAGATCAGCCCACTGTGCCCCCATCAGACCTCAGATCAGCCCACTGTGCCCCCATCAGACCTCAGATCAGCCCACTGTGCCCCATCAGACCTCAGATCAGCCCATTGTGCCCCATCAGACCTCAGATCAGCCCACTGTGCCCCCATCAGACCTCAGATCAGCCCATTGTGCCCCATCAGACCTCAGATCAGCCCATTGTGCCCCATCAGACCTCCGATCAGCCCACTGTGCCCCCATTAGACCTCAGATCAGCCCATTGTGCCCCCATCAGACCTCAGATCAGCCCACTGTGCCCCCATCAGACCTCAGATCAGCCCACTGTGCCCCCATCAGACCTCAGATCAGCCCACTGTGCCTCCATCAGAATAAAATAAAAAAAACTCTTTTACCTCTCCTGCGCCGCAGCTCCGTTCCGGGTCCTGCACTCCTCTGTCTTCTCTGCCCGCGCTGCACTGTCACCTGACTGCGTGCAGCGTCAGGTCAGAGTGCGCGCACTACGTCCTGACGCTGTACGAGGTCAGGCTAGTGCAACGTGGGCAATGGAAGCGCCCATCTCCCGCTGCCGCACCAGATCAGGATTCAGCCGGTAACCCAGTTCTCCGATCCGGCTGTAATTGTAACAATCGGATCTGGAGAACCGGAGGGAACCAGCTGAATCCCATGCCTGCTTCCTGACAATCCTTTTCACCTTCCTGACATGTCACTGTATGTGGTAATAACTTGGTAACTATTCTGAGACTGTTTTCTAATAACACATTTTACTTCATGTTATTGGTAAATCTAGGTCAATGTGTTTTAGGCTTCATTCACACGACCGTATGTGTTTTGCGGTCCGCAAATTGCGGATCCGCAAAAAAAACGGATGACGTTCCGTATGGCATCCGTGTCCGTTTTTTTTGCGGATCCATTGTAACAATGCCTATCCTTGTCAGCACAACGGACAAGAATAGGACATGTTCTATCTTTTTTGCGGAACGGAAATGCGGACATACGGAAACGGAATGCAAACGGAGTACCTTCCGTTTTTTTTGCGGACCCATTGAAATGAATGGTTCCACATACGGTCCGCAAAAAAAACGGAACGGACACGGAAACAAAATACGGTCGTGTGAATGAAGCCTTAGTTGCAGAGAGCGATGAGGAGAAAGCAAAGCTACTAAATATCTTTTTCTCCACTGTATTCACTGAGGAAAATAAACTGTCAGATGAAATGCAGAATATAAAAGTAAATTCCCCATTAAAAGTGCCCTGTCTGACCCAGGAAGAAGTAGAGCTGCATCTTAAAAAGATTAAAATAGACAAATCGCCAGGACCGGATGGCATACACCCTCGTATCCTAAGAGAATTAAGTAATGTCATAGCCAGACCCTTATTTCTGATATTTAAGGACTCTATACTGACAGGGAGTGTTCCACAGGATTGGCGCATAGCAAATGTGGTGCCAATATTCAAAAAGGGTCCAAAAACAGAGCCCAGGAACTATAGGCCGGTAAGTTTAACATCTGTCGTGGGTAAACTGTTTGAGGGTTTTCTAAGAGATGCTATCTTGGAGTACTTCAATGAAAATAAGCAAATTACTCCATATCAGCATGGCTTCATGAGGGATCGGTCATGTCAAACCAATTTAATCAGTTTCTATGAGGAGGTAAGTTCTAGACTGGACCGCAGCGAATCAATGGATGTCGTATATCTGGACTTCTCCAAAGCATTTGACACTGTGCCACATAAAAGGTTAGTATATAAAATGAGAATGCATGGCCTGGGAGAAAATGTCTGTATGTGGGTAAGTAACTGGCTCAGTGATAGAAAACAGAGGGTGGTTATTAATGGTACATACTCAGGTTGGGTCACTGTAACTAGTGGGGTACCACAGGGGTCAGTATTGGGCCCTATTCTCTTCAATATATTTATTAATGATCTTGTAGAAGGCTTGCACAGTAAAATATCAATTTTTGTAGATGACACTAAACTGTGTAAAGTAATTAACACAGAAGAGGACAGTACACTGCTACAGATGGATCTGGATAGACTGGAGGCTTGGGCAGAGAAGTGGCAGATGAGGTTTAACACTGACAAATGTAAAGTTATGCATATGGGAAGGAATAATGCAAGTCACCAGTACATACTAAATGGTAAAATATTGGGTAACTCTGACATGGAAAAGGACCTAGGAATTTTAGTGAACAGAAAACTAAGCTGTAGAAACCAGTGTCAGACAGCTGCTGCCAAGGCCAATAAGATAATGGGTTGCATCAAAAGAGGCATAGATGCCCGTGATGAGAACATAGTCCTGCCACTTTACAAATCACTAGTCAGACCACACATGGAGTACTGTGTACAGTTCTGGGCTCCTGTGAACAAGGCAGACATAGCAGAGCTGGAGAGGGTTCAGAGGAGGGCAACTAAAGTAATAACTGGAATGGGTGGACTACAGTACCCAGAAAGATTATCAAAATTAGGGTTATTCACTTTAGAAAAAAGACGACTGAGGGGAGATCTAATAACTATGTATAAATATATCAGAGGTCAGTACAGAGATCTCTCCCACGACCTATTTATCTCCAGGACTGTGACGAGGGGCCATCCTCTGCGTCTGGAGGAAAGAAGGTTTGTACACAAACATAGAAGAGGATTCTTTATGGTAAGAGCAGTGAGACTATGGAACTCTCTGCCTGAGGAGGTGGTGATGGTAAGTTCACTAAAAGAGTTCAAGAGAGGCCTGGATGTATTTTTGGAGGGTAATAATATTATAGGTTATAGTTACTAGAGAGGGGTTGTTGATCCAGGGAGTAATTCTGATTGCCTGATTGGAGTCGGGAAGGAATTTTTTTCCCTAAAGTGGGGAAAACTGGCTTCTACCTCACAGGGTTTTTTTGCCTTCCTCTGGATCAACTTATAGGAAAACAGGCCGAACTGGATGGACAGATGTATTTTTTTGGCCTTATAAACTATGTTACTTATAAACTATGTTACTATGTTACCTTTATTTATTAAAAAAAATCAGAAGTTTAGAGAAGTTTAGGGAATTTGAAAAAAAATCATTTTTCTCTGAATTGAATTTCTCTGCATTTAAGACAGATAGTGATATCTCATAAAATAGTTACTACTCAACATTTACAATATGTCTACTTTACTTTGGCATCATTTTGTAAATGTCATTTTATATTTTTAGAATTTTAGAAGCAATTTTTAAAATTTTCAGGAAAATTTCCAAAATGGACTTTTTTAAGGACCAATTCAATTATGAAGTCACTTTGAGGGGCTCATGTAATAGGACCACACAATTTGTTACCAATTTTTTTCCTGAATATGGCAGCACCCCATGTATGGCAATAAACTACTGTATGGACACACCACAGGGCTCGGAAGGGAAGGAGTGCCATATGGCTTTTAGAGGGCAGGTTTTGCTAGAATGGTTTTCAGGTGCCATGTCACATTTGAAGAGACCCTAAGGTATCCCTAAAGTGGAAATCCCCCAAAAGTGACCCTATTTTGGAAACTAAACCACAAATGCATTTTTTCAAGGAGTATAGTGAGTTCATTGACCCCCTATTGCGTTTCATAGAATTTGGAAACACTTGGCTCAGAAAAAGAAAAATTACAATAAAATGTTGCTTTAGCCCTAGATTTTTCATTTTCACAAGGGATAACAGGAAAAAAGCATCCCCACAATGTGTTAAGCATTTTATCCTTAATATGGCTGTTCTGACACCCTCAATCCGTCTGTGTGAACTAGTTGTCAGACGTTGTTAACTCTTTCCTATCAATTCATTGAGCTGGACGCAGGGGGGTCCTTTTCAACTTTTATTAATAGGATCAGTGTAAAACTACAAGAAAATAACAGTATTCAGTACAAGGTATACAGCATATCTCAGTACATCACATTATGTAGATACATGGATCACACAGCATAGTGAATGTGAGGGACAGCTGCAAGGCAGAAGAGATAGCTCAAAAGACATCAGAACTAGAAAGCTATTAGTGACAATACAGGGAATTATAGTAACTCACCGACTGTGCTATGATGAGGAAAACAACAGAAAACTAACTGCCTAATGCAGACATTAGTGTGACTGCCACACATGAGGAAAGATGGCTGCTGAAGAGGAAGGGTGCTGGACTAAAGCAAGGCCAGATGGGAGCTATGGAGCCTTGAGAAGGACAATGTTAGTCAGCATAGAAACATTTAGGCAGAATAAATGAAGCTGCAATACAAAAACATGTCAATAGGTGGAGCTGTTGGATAACTAATCAGAAATATTGCTAAGAAGGCATAACAACGGCAGCAAACCATATATGGTCAAAAACTGTTGCTGGGCTCAGAAGAGAAGGAGTTCCATATGGCTTTTGGAGTGCAGATTTTGCTGGAATATTTTTGTGTGCCATGTCACATCTGAAGAGACCCTGAGAAACCACATTTTGGAAACTACACCTTAAGGATTTTATTGAGCTGTATAGTGAATGCTTTGTGTTTCATAGAATTTAGAAACACTTGGCTGTGAAAATTACATTTTTAATTCCAAAAAGTATTTATTAGATTGCAAAAATGGAGAAATCTTAATTACATTACAGGGAGGCATATATGAAGCAAACATATTTCTCCTATGAGTACATTTCCATACAAAATACAAAGTATACATACATAAATCTATTGTATGAACAGAACAATTACTTAACAATAAGATGTTATCAAAAGACATGAGTTGTCTAACTCTGTCTAAACTATACCCAAAAGAGAGGGTCTCCTGGACTCCCCCAGTCAGGGGCAAGGGAGGGTGAACAGGGGGTAGGAGTATATTGAATGGTCCCCCACAGTTTAGATTGTCTAGTTATAAAGATAAGTAATATTGTAAATTAGGACAGTTGGAGCAATTCAGCCAGGAGTTCCATACTTGCGAATAACGTTCCCTGGTATCATTTAGCATAGCGTTTAGTTTCTCATACAGTGCAATAGTATTAACCCTATGAATAACTGCTGACATTGAGAGAGAGGGTGTATGCCACTTGGAAGCTATGTGAATCCTGGCTGACATCAGAATAAATTGAAGGAGTTTATATTCTGTATAATTGAATGCCGGTGGTTTAAGGCCTAATAGATATATAGGAGCTGACAGGGGAAGATCCTTCCCGAATACCTCATATAACCCTCTTTTAATATTAGTCCAGAACCTACGGACCAACGGGTAGGTCCACCATATATGAATGGTGTTTCCTATGGTCTGGCAACCTCTAAAGCAGAAGGGGGAAACTGTTGGATAAATAGAATGTAGTCTAGAGGGAACAAAATAGGTCCTATTAAGAATCTTTAGGGAGGTTTCCATTAAAGGGAGTCTGTCACCTCATTTTCACCTATATAGCTAACAGCAGTGCCCCACAGATGATTGCATACACATCTCAGACATACCTGTGTGCACTGTGTGTGTGCATTCCTCGTTCAGAAAAAGCACTTTTATTCTGCAGGAAAACAGCTCCCAAGTGCCTGGCTCTGCTGCTGCAGCAAACCAGACTGGAGGGGGGAGGGCAGCTTTAGCTGCTCATATCTTGGGATTAGTAGCAGATAGAACAATGGTTCTGACCTCCTTTGAAAGCTGACATTCCAAGCTTTAAAATGATACCAAAAGCAGTCGGGTCGGGAGAGAAAGCTGTTTTTACTTTCACTTTCAGCTGAGCACTTGGGAGCTGTTTTCCTGCAGAATAAAAGTGCTTTTTCTTGACATGTAATACAGACACACAGTGCACACAGGTATGTCTGAGATGTGTATGCAATCTTCTGTGGGGCAGTGCTGTTAGTTATATAGGTGAAAATGAGGTGACAGACTCCCTTTAAGGTGACCTGCCAGCTCCCTTTACTAATCATAGTACAGCATTCAATCCATTGTTCCGTGGTAAGAGTCTCTCCCAAGTCATCCATCCATGCATGAATGCTAATTTGGCATCGGGGGGGGGGGGGGGGGGTGATGCGTTTAGTATAGAGTATATAGAAGAGAGCGAGCTCTTCTCTAAAGCCATGTATTTACAGAGTCTTTCAAATGGCGTGTAGTAGGGTTGCAGCGGTAACCGGTTCCACGGTATACCACGGTAATGAAATGCACGGTTATCAAACCGTGGGCATTTGCTTATTACCGGTAAATGGCGACAAGACTTTTTAGTCTTGTCGCCATTTGCGCCTGGACCCGACCGCATTACTGATACTAGGCTGCGCTACTGCGCAGCCTAGTATCAGAGGACATGGAGAAGATAAAATAAAAAAAAATCACTTACCCGTCCGGCGCTCCTCCTCTTTTCCGGGTCGCGCTGTACTGTCCTGACTGCGTACAGCGTCAGGACGTAGTGCGCGCACTCTGACCTGACGCTGCACGCTGTCAGGTGACAGTGCAGCTACGGGAGACTAAGGAGCGCCGGACACCGGAGAGGAGCCGCAGCGCAGGAAAAGTAAGTGATTTTTTTTATTTTATTTAGATGGTGGGCTGAAGGGGCCACAGTGGGCTGATGGGGGCACAGTGGGCTGATGGCACAGTGGGCCGATTTGAGGTCTGAAGGGGGCACTGGGGCTGATCTGAGGTCTGAAGGGGGCACTGTGGGCCGATCTGAGGTCTGAAGGGGGCACTGTGAGCCAATCTGAGTTCTGAAGGGGGCACAGTGGGCCGATTTGAGGTCTGAAGGGGGCACTGGGGCTGATCTGAGGTCTGAAGGGGGCACTGTGGGCTGATCTGAGGTCTGAAGGGGGCACTGGGGCCAATCTGAGGTCTGAAGGGGGCACTGGGGCCAATCTGAGGTCTGAAGGGGGCACTGGGGCCAATCTGAGGTCTGAAGGGGGCACTGGGGCCAATCTGAGGTCTGAAGGGGGCACTGGGGCCGATCTGAGGTCTGAAGGGGGCACTGTGGGCTGATCTGAGGTCTGAAGGGGGCACTGTGGGCTGATCTGAGGTCTGAAGGGGGCACTGTGGGCTGATCTGAGGTCTGAAGGGGGCACTGGGGATGATCTGAGGTCTGAAGGGGGCACTGGGGCTGATCTGAGGTCCGAGGATTAGTGTATCTTTTAATAATATATGTAACAAACTGTGATACCATAATAACCGTAATACCGTGGTATTTACTGAGACGGTTATCATACCGTGAAAATTTCATACCGTTGCAACCCTAGCGTGTAGACTACTATATTAGTGGCTGGGACCTGGGATGTTAGGAAATGAAAGACCTGGGAGACTCTAAAGAGTTCCGAGGGTGGGGGAGAAAAAGTAGACATAAAGTATGCCCTGGACATGAGCCGAGAACGGAGCAGGAAATCACCAACATAGCGTAGTCTGGTATGTTTCCACCAAATGAACGCAGTTGGCGATAAGCCCGGTGGAAATAGGGGGTTTCTGAATAGTGGGAGTAGGGGGGAAACGGGACTTTGCAATTTATATTTGAATCTAACCTTCCTCCAAAGCTGTAGCATAAGGTAGGGGATTTTTGCTGCTGGATCATTCGTCCCCAAAGGAATGTCAGGTGACCAAATCAGTGCTAGCGGTGATGCAGGTAGTAGTAGATCGGACTCTAAGATGACCCATTGTGGGAGGTGGGAAAGAGCATTGAACGAGACTAACTGTGATAGTCTGGCTGCAATATAGTATTTGTAAAGATGAGGGACTGAAAGTCCGCCTACACTCTTATGTAGGTGCATGTCTAGCAATTCGAGGTCTCTTATAAGCCCATATGAAGCGGAAGATTGCTGTCTGTAGAGTCCGTAAAGCAGAACCTGTTATTGGCGTGGGAAGAGATCGAAATAGGTACAATATTCTTGGCAATTTGACCATTTTGACTGCATGTATTCTTCCTAGCCATGATAGAATGGGGTAATTCCAGTGGAGCAAATCTTGAAGAAGCATGGGAATGAGGCAAGCGTAATTCCACTTAAAAGTTGAATCTAAGGTTTTAGGTATATTGACCCCTAAGTAAGGTAGGTACTGATCCCTATGTGTAAATCCAAAATCAAGAGAAATTAAATCCCTAACTTGCTGTGGTACGTTATAATGCAAAATCTCTGATTTCTTAGCATTGATCCGAAGGCCAGAAAAGCGACCAAAAGTACTTAAACAATTCATTAAGTTGGGTAAAGTAGTCAGGGGGCGCGTGATAGTAAGGAGCATATCATCAGCAAAAAGGCTCTCTTTATACTCACGCGTGCCAATCCGAACCCCTGCTACATTTGGATTGGTGCGAATCATTATGGCCAACGGCTCAATGGCTAAGGCAAATAGGGCGGGGGAAAGGGGACAACCTTGTCGAGTGCCTCAGTTAATATGGATGGGGACAGAGTTGTCAGTGGGCAATTTAAGAAAAGCTGTGGGAGTCGTATAAAGAGCCTGTATAGCACATACAAATGCTCCCGATATACCCATAGCAGACATGACCTGGTAGAGATAAGCCCAAGAGAGGCTATCAAAAGCCTTTTCAATATCTAAGGCTAATAAGGAAAAAGGTCTAGATTTTGTATTAGCCCATTGAATAATATTGCAGACCTTCCGAACATTGTCCGGAGCCTGTCTGCCTGGGATAAATCCCACCTGGTCAGAATGGATCAAGGTAGGGAGGTAATGGTTAAGGCGCTTAGCTAAAATAGAGGTAAATATCTTTAGGTCTATGTTAAGGAGGGAAATGGGGCGATAACTCGTGGGACATAAAGGATCTTTATTGGGTTTAGGAATGACTGTGATAAGCGCAGTAAGCATGTCAGGGGGTAGTGTACCTTTATGAAGAATATAGTTACACAGGCTCTGGAGATGGGGAATTAATATATCTTTAAATTTCTTAAAGTATGAAGCTGAAAACCCATCTGGTCCTGGTGATTTTCCCAACTTAAGAGACGCAATAGCTAAGTCTATTTCCTCTTCCGTAATATCAAGGTTAAGGGATTCCTTTTCAGACGAGGGCAGCGTAGGTATAGGTAGGGTGGAGAGAAAAGAGGCAGTGTCCTCCGAGGGGGAGTCAGAGGGAGGTGAGTACAGCTTGAAAATTACATTTTTTCCCCCAATTAAATGTTGCTGAAAACCCAGATTTTTCACTTTCACAAGGGGTAACAGAAAAAAAGGACTCCACAATTTGTTACCTTTTTTTCGCCTGGATATGGCAATGCCCCATACGTGATCGTGAACTGCTGTTTGAGTACACAGGTTCAGAAGAGAAAGAGCATCATGTGCATTCAAGGTCTAGTTTGGTGATCTATACAGCACTAGCCAACAAATCTCTAAGGCTAAACTAAAAAAAAAACAACCCCAAGAAGTGACCCCATTTTAGAAACCAATTACTAATTTCTCAAGGGGTGTTATGGGTATTTTGACCCCACATTTGTTTTGCAAAAATTAATTCACAGTAAAGCGAAAATTCAAATTTTTTCTCAGATATGCCATTCCAGTGCCCAGTATGTTGTGCCCTCAAGGGGTGAAGTGAGCATTTTGATTGCACAGGTGTCCTGCAGAATTTAAAGGGGTTTTCCAGGATTTAACTACTGATGACCTATCCTCAGGATAGGCCATCAGTATCTCATCGGTGAGGGTCCGACATCCGGGACCCCCGCCGATCAACTGTTTGAGAAGGTACTGGCACTCCTGTGAGCGCCGCTGCCTTCTCACAGCTTACCAAGCACATTGTACAGCTGCTGTGCTTGGTATCGTGCTCAGCCCCATTCACTTGAATGGGGCTGAACTGGTCCTAGGCCACGTGACCGATGAACGTGACGTCACTGGCCTAGGAAAAGCTAATAGAAGGCCGCAGCGCTCACGGGAGCGCCTGTGCCTTCTCAAACAGCTGATCGGCGGGGGTCCCAGGTGTCAGACCCCCACCGATCAGATACTGATGACCTATCCTGAGGATAGGTCATCAGTAGTACAATCCCGGAAAACCCCTTTAATGAGCTGGGAAGTGTGCAAAATTAAAATTACAAATTTTCCACAGATATGGCATTTCAGTCTAGGGTTGCACCGGGTATCGAACTATCGATGCCCAGTTGATACTTTTAGACCTGGATCAATTTGATAATTGACCTGTTAATACAAATATATGATGCGGGTGTCAGCAGCATTACATACTTGGCACCCACCCTCTATGACAGGCCGCTGTGATTCGTCGAACCACGGCAATTAACTCCTCAGGTGCCACACCTGAGGGGTTAATTGATGGGGATCGCAGCATCTTAGAGGGTGGGTGCCAGGTATGTGATACCGCACCCACAGCCTACATTTGTATTAACAGGTTAATTATCTTCATTGGTGGCGCAATGTCCCCCCCCCCCCACCCCAATATTATAAATTATAATCATTGGTGGTGCAGTGCCCCCCTCCAACCCCCCCAATATTATAGTCATTAGTGGCAGTGGCCACAGGGTCCCCTACATTCAGGCCTTTTTGAGGCCCGGTCATGAAAGGGTTAACACCTCGTTTTAGCGACCGCCTGGGGTCTCAGCACTCAGGTCCCTACCAATCCAAACCTTTGATACGTTGCGATGACATAAACGTTTTGCTAGAGCGTAGTTATTGTTTAGACCTCTTAGCAGTTTTTTAAGTGTTTTTCACACACGTAAACAAGGACACACATAATCTCCTGGCAACCATCGGGAAAAAGAGGCGGCACACAGATGCTGTCTGTGTGCTGTCAGTTTTTTTTCACTGACCCTTTGACTTGATTTGACCTGTCTTGCATGAAAAATGGATGAAGATAAAGCATGCTATGATTTTTTTTTTTTTTTTGCCTGAACGGGACAGATGGTCAGTGGAAAAAAAAATGCTCATGTGCGTATATGTACCCGTTGAAAGGGTCAGGGTTCGGTCCGGATGCTGTCCATTGTAAAACCAAAATGTTTCCGGACGCAAACATAAGCCTAAACCAAACACCGAAAAGCTGCAGCAATTTAGAGTGCCAGCAAAGTGGATTAGATTTTACATAAAACGAGTCTGTCACCATTAAACTCAGGCACACTGCCTTGTAGGGGTAGCTCAGCTGAAATTAGTGATCCATTGCTTAATTCTTGAGATAAAGTAACTTTAATCATTACGCAAATGAGTAGTTAAGTGCACAAAGGGTGGCCCCAAGCCACTCTGTCCACCTTTGCTCCATCCCCTTCCTCCCCTTCTTGATTCATCTTGCCTAGTCCTGTCAATCAGAGAGGAAGAGGCTGGCAGAGGAAGCAGGAGCAAGGTGGGGGGGCATTGCCTCTAGGATGCCGCCTATTTTTATTTTATCTGGTTGTTTTTTTATCTCCCTGTCTTTCAAAAGCCATACTTTTTTTTACTTTTCACATAGCCAAATGAGGAATGGCTTATTTTTTGTGGGGCAAGTTGTAATGCCACAATTTAATTTGACTTATTTTTTTGTTGGAAACAGGAAAACAACAAGATGCAAGTCATCCACTTTTTTGGAGTTTTGTTTTTACAATATTCACAGTTTGCTAAGAATGACATGACAACCTTATTCTGCGGTCAGTATGATTACAACAATACCAAATTTATGTAGTTTTATTACGGTTTACTACTTAAAAAAACTACTTTTTTTTTTGCATCACCATATGCTGACACCCATAACTTTTTAAATATATTCCTCTAAAGAATTGTGTTACTGCTTGTCCTTTAAGGACAAACTGTACTACCATTTCAGTGCTCCAGACTAAAAAAAATACCTAGGAGCCATTGGCTCCTGAACTGAAAAATTTAGGAGCCAAATAAAATTTTTAGGCGCCAAATTTAAATACATATAATTATAATTAAAAAAAAGACTTGGAGGAGATGGAACGTCCGGTTATTAATAGAATTGTCCTATCCTGTTTTTTTGGCGGGACAAGGTGACTAAAAAATGGCGAATTGTGAGGATTTTTTTTTTTTTTCTTTTACGCGTTCACCGTATAGGAGATTTTTTTGAAATATTTTAATAGTTTGGACTTTTTGGATATTTATTAATATATTTTATATGTAAAATTGGGAAAGGGGGTGATTAAGGGGCCATTCAGATGGCCGTAGTATTGTGGATCCGCAAAAATACGGATCTGCAATACCACGGATGCCACCCAGCGTGTGTTCCGCAATTTGCACCAATGATTATTATAGTTGGGGGGGTTTGGCACTGCGCCACCAATAAATAATACTGGGGGGGGTGCACTGAGCCACTAATGATTATTATACTGAAAAAAAACGAAGGTACGCCAAAGGTATGCCGAAACACGCGTCGGGGCTGGCGCCATCGCGGAGCTGACACGCCATGGGTAAGTTGTTTGTCCATATATTTTTTTTTTTTTGTGGGATATGTGAATGTGCACTTGCACTTTGTTTCTATGTTATTTTCAATGGGACTTTTCTTTTTCCTTTGGTGTGGTCATTTCTGCTGATGCCGCCTTTTCCTGCATGTGTTTTTACTATCTCATGTATTTATAATTGATCAGTGAAGTATTTGTGGTGTATTTTTTGAGATATTGGTAGCGGTCTGGCATTTTTTAACCGTTTTTTTTGTTTAATGTGTTGCCATAGGCTTTTTTGCTTTGTAAAAACTTTTTTCTTTTGTATATGTGCATGAGGCGGATGCCCTTTGTGGATTTAATTGTAGCATTTTTTTGCTGGCTTTTTTTTTTTTTTTAGGTTTATGATTATTATACTGGTTGGGGTTTTTATTACTGGGGAGGGCGCACTGCGCCACCAATTATGATAACTACGTTTAATACAACTACAAGAGGCGGGTGCCAGCGCAGGATCACATAGCCGGCACCTGACCTGTATTATAGGGAGCTGCAATCAATGGTAGTTAACCCCTCAGGTGCGGCACCCGCCTTCTGTAGTTGTATTAAACGTAGTTATCATCATTGGTGGCGCAGTGCGCCCTCCCCAGTAATAAAAACCCCAACCAGTATAATGTGTGTGCCCCCATCAGACCTCAGATCAGCCCACTGTGCCCCCATCAGACCTCAGATCAGCCCACAGTGCCCCCATCAGACCTCAGATCAGCCCACTGTGCCCCCATCAGACCTCAGATCAGCCCACAGTGCCCCCATCAGACCTCAGATCAGCCCACTGTGCCCCCATCAGACCTCAGATCAGCCCACTGTGCCCCCATCAGACCTCAGATCAGCCCACTGTGCCCTCATCAGACCTCAGATCAGCCTACTGTGCCCCCATCAGACCTCAGATCAGCCTACTGTGCCCTCATCAGACCTCAGATCAGCCCACTGTGCCCCCATCAGACCTCAGATCAGCCCACTGTGCCCCCATCAGACCTCAGATTAGCCTACTGTGCCCTCATCAGACATCAGATCAGCCCACTGTGCCCCCATCAGACCTCAGATCAGCCCACTGTGCCCCCATCAGACCTCAGATCAGCCCACAGAGCCCCCATCAGACCTCAGATCAGCCCACTGTGCCCCCATCAGACTTCAGATCAGCCTACTGTGCCCTCATCAGACCTCAGATCAGCCCACTGTGCCCCCATCAGACCTCAGATCAGCCCACTGTGCCCCCATCAGACCTCAGATCAGCCCACTGTGCCCCCATCAGACCTCAGATCAGCCCACTGTGCCCCCATCAGACCTCAGATCAGCCCACTGTGCCCCCATCAGACCTCAGATCAGCCCACTCTGCGCCCATCCGAATAAAATAAAAAAAATCTCTTACCTGTCCTGCGCCGCGGCTCCGCTCCGGGTCCAGCGCTCTTCTGTCCTCCCGGCGCTGCACTATCACCTGACTGCGTGCAGCGTCAGGTCAGAGTGCGCGCACTACGTCCTGACGCTGTACGCCGTCAGGACAGTGCAGAGCTGCCCGGAAAGACAGAGGGAGCGGAGCCGCGGCGCAGGACAGGTAAGACATTTTTTTATTTTATCTGCTCCATGTTCTCGCAGCCTAGTATCAGTAAATGCGGTCGGGTCCAGGCGCAAATGGCTACAAGACTAAAAAGTCTTGTCGCCATTTGTAAAATCTAAGTCGCATTTGCGACCATTTTGGTCGCCATCTGGAGCCCTGCATTTTCAGTTCACCAGGCCCCAACTGATCAGCCCCCTCCCTCTGTCTAATTGCTCAGATGCCGTGGCCGCTATTGGCTGTGGCATCTGTGGCGCTAAATGACTCTAATCAGATTTATCTTCAATCCTAGTCATTGCAGCCAGGTGTCAGCTTTATTACACAGCCAGCACCCACTGCGAATGGAGCAGGCTCAGCTTTTGGAGTGAACCAACAAAGTACAGTTACGTTGTGGTGCATGTAAAGATTAAATGATTGGGGATTGGAGTTCTATCCAAACCCAGCCATTAGTGGCCAGCTGTTTAACGTTGGCACCTGCCAGTGATAGGACGGGCACAGCTCCTGAGCCTCTGCCATCACAGCACCGCACTACTTCTTGCAGGAACGTAATAATATGCCTAAAGATGGGAAGGTGGCACAGTTACCTAGGCATCTGTCCAGTGGTCATCGAGTAAAGTGCACAGACATCATAGAGTTGCCTCAGCATCCAGAGTGCACCTCTCTCTCTCTACACATAATGTCAGGTTGGGTGGGAGTATATTCCTACATAACCCCTCCTTTAATAAGCTGAGAAACAGCAATTCCCTAATATAGTATTTTGGTCAAAATTCCTTCACAGTAGGAGAGAACCTGTATTGTCGGTCAGGTTCACACATTACATATTTATGATTGTGAAATCCATGACAAATTACAATTTAAGTGAACATAGTAACATAGTAACATAGTTTGTAAGGCCGAAAAAAGACATCTGTCCATCCAGTTCAGCCTGTTTTCCTACAAGTTGATCCAGGGGAAGGCAAAAAAAACCCTGTGAGGTAGAAGCCAATTTTCCTCACTTTAGGGGGAAAAATTCCTTCCCGACTCCAGTCAGGCAATCAGAATAACTCCCTGGATCAATGACCCATCTCTAGTAACTATAACCTGTAATATTATTACCCTCCAGAAATACATCCAGGCCCTTCTTGAACTCTTTTAGTGAACTTACCATCACCACCTCCTCAGGCAGAGGGTTCCATAGTCTCACTGCTCTTACCGTAAAGAATCCTCTTCTATGTTTATGTACAAACCTTCTTTCCTCCAGACGCAGAGGATGTCCCCTCGTCACAGTCACAGTCATCGGGATAAATAGATGATGGGAGAGATCTCTGTACTGACCTCTGATATATTTATACATAGTTATTAGATCTCCCCTCAGTCGTCTTTTTTCTAAAGTGAATAACCCTAATTTTGATAATCTTTCTGGGTACTGTAGTCCACCCATTCCAGTTATTACTTTAGTTGCCCTCCTCTGAACCCTCTCCAGCTCTGCTATGTCTGCCTTGTTCACAGGAGCCCAGAACTGTACACAGTACTCCATATGTGGTCTGACTAGTGATTTGTAAAGTGGCAGGACTATGTTCTCATCACGGGCATCTATGCCTCTTTTGATGCAACCCATTATCTTATTGGCCTTGGCAGCAGCTGTCTGACACTGGTTTCTGCAGCTTAGTTTGCTGTTCACTAAAATTCCTAGGTCCTTTTCCATGTCAGAGTTACCCGATGCTTTACCATTTAGTATGTACTGGTGACTTGCATTATTCCTTCCCATATGCATAACCTTACATTTGTCAGTGTTAAACCTCATCTGCCACTTTTCTGCCCAAGCCTCCAGTCTATCCAGATCCTGCTGTAGCAGTGCACTGTCCTCCTCTGTGTTAATTACTTTACACAGTTTAGTGTCATCTGCAAAAATTGATATTTTACTGTGCAAGCTTTCTACAAGATCATTAATAAATATATTGAAGAGAATAGGACCCAATACAGACCCCTGTGGTACCCCACTAGTGACAGTGACCCAATCTGAGTATGTACCGTTAATAACCACCCTCTGTTTTCTATCACTAAGCCAGTTACTTACCCACATACAGACATTTTCTCCCAGGCCAAGCATTCTCATTTTGTATACTAACCTTTTATGTGGTACCGTGTCAAACGCTTTGGAGAAGTCCAAATATACGACATCCATTGAGTCGCCGCGGTCAAGTCTAGAACTTACCTCCTCATAGAAACTGATTAAATTGGTTTGACATGACCGATCCCTCATGAAGCCATGCTGATATGGAGTTATTTGCTTATTTTCATTGAGGTACTCCAAGATAGCATCTCTCAGAAAACCCTCAAACAGTTTACCCACAACAGAAGTTAAACTTACCGGCCTATAGTTCCTGGGCTCTGCTTCTGCATGAGACTGGCTGATTGGACAGACAAGACAGACAAGAAATTGTCAGGGCCAGGCTAAATGTCCGACCCTGTGAATCCTGGGAGAACTGCCCCCAGGTGTTGGGTACCTATAGCTACCTATTGTACATCTGATTTCAGATATATGGTTGGCTACACAGGGGATGCATTTAACATAGCAACATAGTAACATAGTTTATAAGGCTGAAAAAAGACATCTGTCCATCCAGTTCACCCTGTTATCCTGCAAGTTAAAATTGAGAAATAAAGGAACTTTGCAAATAGTCTTAATGAAAAATATTCTGTGTCTCCATGGTAACAGACTACAAGCCATAACCATTATAACCTGTTAAACACTGCGAAGACAAAATCCAAAAACAGTAATGGAATTGCTGTTTGATCCTTTGCTGCGCTCTCTTTACTTTGATTGACAGGACCAAGCGTGATGATATTTTCACTGCCTGGTCCTGTCAATCAAAGTGAAGAGGACGCAGCAGTTGCAGAGAGAGCAGAGCCTCTAAGTGTAACGGCAACGC
Organism: Rhinella marina; assembly: GCA_900303285.1. Classification (NCBI taxonomy): domain Eukaryota; kingdom Metazoa; phylum Chordata; class Amphibia; order Anura; family Bufonidae; genus Rhinella; species Rhinella marina. The sequence continues at coordinate 145,571 of ONZH01008515.1, read as the reverse complement.
CCTCATTGCTACTAGAGACTCATTTATATGTATTAAAACATTTTTCTCAGCAATGCAGGCACATGGACCATGGGACCAACACAGATGCCACAAATCTGCTGACAGGTGCCCTTTGAGAGGGATTGATCATACTGACAGATGGTCCTTAAAATGTTCCTGTGCTGCTGCTTGGGTCCAGCTTGGTCTGTAGTGAGCCAGCACATGACCGCAGAGGCCAGTGATTGCATCAGTCATGGGAATGATGCATGGCTCATGACTTCTGCAGGCCCAGCAGAGATTGGAATGGCAGGGAGCAGAAGTGGTGGGACATTTTAAAAGTAAGTTGTTTTTTTTGTTTTGTTTTGTTTTTTTGTAACATTACAAACCTCCCCCTACCCTTTTACTTCAGCAAATGGCATTTCTCATGTAGGCAAAGTCAATACAAGGCACTTACTAATGTATTGTGATTGTCCATGTTGCCTCCTTTACTGGCTTGATTTATTTTTCCATCAATGTATACACTGTTCCTATCCAGGAGTTACAACCACCCTGCAATCCAGCAGAGGTGGCCATGCTTGTACACTATAGGGAAAATCTCCGGTCTCTCTGGTGGCCGGGACTGCAAGTATGCACATAGGCATGCATGCGCAGGAACTTTCATCCTGGTCACCTAGTATCTGCACTGCAGCCAGCAAAGGAGGCAATATGGACAGTCACAATACATTACTAGATGCCTTGTATTAACCACTTCCCAACCGCCCATTGTCTATAAATGTCCTGGCTGTTGGGCTTAATCTCTGAATGGGCGTTCTGGAAAGTGCATTCAGAGATTGCAGCTGCACGCTGAGCAGGGGGGCCCACTGTCAGTGACAGCAGGGCACCCCATAGAGAAGGCGGAAAACAGCTATTTTTTAGTCACTTCACCTCCCAAAAAATGTAATAAAGCGATCAAAAAGTCATACCCCAAAAGGGTACCAATGAAAATGTAACCTCATACCTCAAAAAAAGAGCCCTCACACAAGACTATAGCCAGAAAAATAAAAAAAAATGTCTCTAAGAAAATGACAACACAAAAATATGATTTTTCCCAAAAATGCTGTTATTGTGTAAAACCTAAAAAAAGAAAAAAATACACATATTTGGTATTGCTGTTTCCATAATGATTGGCCTGTATAAAAATATCATGTGATCTACCCCATCGGGTAAACGCCATAAAAAAAATTAATCAAAATGACGCCACAACAGCTTTTTTTGCCACTGCACCTCCCAAAGAACATAATATCAAGTCATCAAAAGTGTCTTATGGCACCGAAAATAGCACCGATAAAAAGTACAGTCTGTCCTGCAAAAGACAAGCCCTCAGACATCTATGTTGGCAGAAAAATAAAAATGTTATGGATTTTTAGTATATGGCGAATCAAAATTTTTCAGATTTTTAATAAAAAGGGATTTAATTACTCAAAAATAGTAAAACATGAAAAATAAATTTAAATTATAAATTTGGTATCACCATAATCATATCAATCTGCAGAACAAAGTTGTCATATCATATATACAATATGGTGAATCTCATCTAACATATAAAGCTGTGTGTATGTATGCCCGCTAAAGGAATCTGTACCATCACATTTACAATCACGAAATTTGACATAGGTTCATCCGGTGTCCGAGAAGGTTTTAGATCGGGTCTCAGCTCTCTAAGACGTACCGTTCCTGAGATATTCCCAAAAAATGCAAATATGGTACATCACATGACCTACATTAGCCAATAGGTCTATCTCTTCACATCCCAACTGTAATACACACTGTCACATGTCCCTTATCAGCCAATAAAAATTTGCAGGTCCTTAGTCTCCACATACATACAGTTTTACACCAGATTTCCATAACAACCCAGCCATTTTTCTTCACTGGTGCAGGGAGCTGTGGGTGACACTGTTAAGGAAGCGGAGGGCTGTGGAGGTCACAGAACTTAAAAACCCCGCCCCCAGGTCCGGCTAAGTCAAGCCCCCAACCCGATTAGGCCACGCCCCCATCCCACTCCGCAGCCGACAGGGATTGAAAAAATGAAGGTAAAAATCAACTTTTGTAAGCTGCAGGGGTGGGTGGGAGGGTGACTTTCTCCCTGCAGCTCACGCTTAGACAGCACAGTCCTGCTGTCTGAGAGTGAGCTGTTCAAAAGGACATCCCTCTGTTAGTCCAGGCCCTGCGCAGGACAGAAAGCCAGACTGTCCAGCCTAAAACCGGACCTCTGGCCTCCCTAGGGGCAGGCTGCTGTGGAGGTCACAGTTAAGGGGACAGTCCGCTATGGAGGTCAGTTTTAGGGGGCAGATTGCTGTAGAGGCCACTGTTAAGGGGGCGGGGTGTTGTGGAAATCACGGTTAAGGAGATTGGGTACTGTGGAGGTCAATGTTAAAGGGGCGGGTTATTGTGGAAATCAATGTTAACAAGACGGGGTACTGTGGAGGTTAGTAATAAGGGGGCGGCCGCTGTGGAGGTCTCTGTTAAAGGGGAGGGCATTGTGGATGTTACTGTTAAGGGGGCAGGCTGCTGTGGAGGTCACTGTTAAGGGAGGAGGGGACTGTGGAGGCCACTATTTATAGGGCAGCGGGGTACTGTGAGGTCACTCTTAAAGGGGTTGTCTGAGTTATTTTTTTGTTCTTTATATGTTTCTAACTTGTCAGGTATAACAACTTTCCCATATACTTTGTGTTTCTAAAGCTGCTGGTTTCTCAGAGTTGACTGAGGGTCACATGACCTGTGATGTCAGCTTATCTCCCTGGTCTTTGATGTTTCGTGCACAAGCCTCAGAGTTCAGTTAACAGCCTGTACACGAGATGTCACTGGCCACGCCCCCTTTCTTTGCCGGGCTGCTATCTGCTCTCTTCCTGGATTCCTTCAGATAAAACATTAACCCCTTCAGCCAGAACACACTGAGGGCTCAAGGCTTTACAACAAATAGTAGCTGCAGCAGTGACAGGAGACAAATGCTGGGCAATGAGATATAGAGGAATTGTATTGTACAAGAACAGGTAGGGAGAATTTCCTGTGTGTATCAGCAGTGTCATTGTACAGCTGGGACTTGTAGTCCTACACATACAACATGCTGCTGAGTATTCCAGCAGACAGACATATCACTCAGCACTTGTATTCACTGCCTTTGCAGAGACGGGGGTGGGGCGGAGATTGTTGTTATTGCATGTAAACAAAAGCCAGAAGAGAACCAGGGAAATTAGGAAATATAGATTTATTTTGCCTAAAACTTGCTGAACTTAGTTATATATTGCTGCCCATCAGATTTGCAGAGCTATATTTTTTTTTTTCATAACTTGAACAACCCCTTTAAGGCAGCGGGGTACAGTGACAGTCACTGTTAGAGGGGCAGTCGCTGTGGAGGTCTCTGTTAAGGGGACGGGAATGGTGGAGGTCAGTTAAGGGGAATGTAACCTATGGTGAGTGTTAAGGGGTGAGTGCTGTAGAGGTCACTGTTAAGGGGGCAGGCCCCTGTGGAGGTCACTGTCAAGGGGGTGGGTGCTGTGGAACTCACTGTTAAACAGGCAGTCTGCTGTGAAGGTCAAAGTTAAGGGAGTGGGCTGCCGTGGAGGTCCCATTTTAAGGATACAGGGCACTGTGGGGGATTCACTGTTCAGGGGTGGGGGGCTGTGGAGGTCACTGTTAGGGGGGTGGGGTGCTGTAGATGTCACTGTTATAGTGGATACTCTCGATATCTTTTAACGACACACACAAACATTAAATGAAATAGATTAAATAAACCCGTGCGAAGCCGGGTCCTTCAGCTAGTAAAATATTTTTTTTTAAAAACTCTGACAGAATTTCAGTTTTTGGCCACCTCACAACCTAAAAAATTAGGTAATAAGCGATCAGAAAGCCAAATGTACCCCAAAATTGTGTCCATAAACACTAAAGCTTGTCCCGCAAAAAATAAGCCCTCAGACAGTAAAGTCAACAAAAAAATAAAAAAAGTTATGGCTCTTCAATCAAGTGATTAAGCAGATCTAAATGTTAGAAAATCTGGATGCTGCTCCTTCCCTTCTGAGACCTGGCCTATCCCCAAGCAGTAGTTTACAACCACAAATGGGATGTTACTGTATTCTGGTGAAAATAGGTAGAAAATTGTGGGATGATATTCTCTTGATATCCCTTGTGAAAAATAAAATGAAAAATTACATTTTCACAGCCAAGTGTTATGAATTCTATGAAATGCCTGTTGGGTCAAAGTGCTCACTACACCTCTTAAAAATTCCTTGGGTGTAGTTTCCAAAATGTGGTCACTTTTTGGAGGTTTCTACTACAGGGATACCTCAGGGTCTATTTAAATGCAACATGGCACCTAAAGACCCTTCCAGCAAAACATACCCTGCAAAACCATATGGGGCTCCTTGCCTTCTGAGCACTGCCATGTGCCCATACAGCAGTTTTTGGCTATATGTGGGGTATTTATGTAAACTGCAGAATCAGAGTAATACATATTGAGGTTTATTTTGTTGTAAACTCTTGATGTGTTACAGAAAAAAAATTGATTAAAATGGAAAATGTGCAAAAAAAAAATAATTTTGAAATTTCACTTCCATATTTCTTTAATTCCTGTGGAATACATAAAGGGTTAACAACATTTCTAAAATCAATTTTGAATAGTTTGATGGGTGTAGTTTCTAAAATGGGGTAATTTATGGGTGGTTTCTATTATGTCAAGCTCTTTGGAAATTTTCTTGAACATTACCAAAATGATGCCCACATAACGTAGACATATGGTGAAAGTTAATTCATATTAGTATTTTATGGTATATATCTTTCTTACAAATTTTTCAGTAAATGTTTTTTTTCTATAAATAAAGTTAAAACCTATTGACTCAAACATGACATACAATGTGTCACGAAAAAACAATCTCAGAATTGCTTGGATAAGTAAAATCATTCCAGAGTTATTACCACATGAAGTGACACGTCAGATTTTCAAAATTCAGCCTGGTCAGGAAGGGGGTAAATGGTCTGGTCTGGAAGTGGTTAACTTTCTCTACATGATAAATGCCATGATAAAAGCCCAAAATAGGCTGGTCAATAAGGGATAAATCATTTTTATATGATTGTATGTCCCTGCCATTCAGCTTGATGCATATAAAGGATGTGTTTTATTAACCAACCTTTTCCCACAAGACGGCACAGAAGATGCCTGCACAGGGGGTACAGTTTAGAGCGAGTGCTGCATATGTTCACAGCTTGCTTACTACTAATGCTATTTACGTATGTAACAGAACAAGCCTAATGCAACTACAGTTCACTTTGCAGTTAGCAGTGTGGGGTTTACAACAGAAAACCTAACAGCACATAAAGAATACTATAGGAAATATATGGGCATTGTAACTTGCTGTTGTGTAAGTGTACATGATCAATTTGGAGACTGGCAGAATCCAGAGGAATACAAACAGGAAGAAAAAAAGGAAGAAGCCTCTCTAAGGGCTCATGCACACGAACGTATGTATTTAGCGGTCCGCAAAAAACGGATCTGCAGAAAATACATATGTCCCCTACGATGGAGGAGGATGGGGCCCTATCTGTTTGCTGTGCTGTTGGTGTGCTTTTATAGATACTGTAAATGTAAAGTTATGTACCTTAGGGCTAATAATCTGCATGCATAATATGTGCTGGCGGAGTGAAACTGGAAGAGTCACTGGTTGAGAAGGATCTGGGTGTATTAGTAGATCTTAGACTAAATAACAGCATTCAATGCCAGTCAGCTGCCTCTAAGGCCAACAGAATGTTGTCTTGTATTAAAAGAGGTATGGACTCTCGGGACAGGGATGTAATACTGCCACTATACAAAGCATTGGTGCGGCCTCACATGGAATACGCAACAGTTAAAAAAAGTATGCCCTGGAGTGAAAAAGGAGAGCGACTAAAATCATAAGGGGCCTGGAAGATCTTAGCTATGAGCAAAGATTAAAAGAACTGAATTCTTTAAAAGGGGTTGTCTCATCATAGACAGTGGGGGCATATCGCTAGGATATGCCCCCATTGTCTTACAGGTGTGGGTCCCACTGCTGGGACCCACACCTATATTCAGAATGGAGTCCAGCAAGGTGGTGGCTGGAGGAATCCGGTCCGGCCACCACCAAGCCAGCTCCCCATAGAAGTGAATGGGAGTGTACCACGCATGTGCGGCCCCGCTCCCATTCATTTCTATGGGGCTGACGGAAATATCCGTGCCCGAGCTCGGCTATTTTCGCCAGCCCCATAGAAAATGAATGGAGGGTGGCTGCACATGCGCAGTGCCCCCTCCTTCACTTTCAGGCTCCGTTCTCGATGGGGGACCCGCACCTATAAGACAATGGGGGCAAATCCCAGCGATATGCCCCCATTGTCCATGATGAGACAACCCCTTTAATCTTGAAAAAAGACATCTAAGGGAGACATGATTAATCTGTACAAATTATAAACTGATCATACAAAAACATTGACAGAAGCTATATGTGTTAACCCCTTAATGACCGGGCCATTTTGCACCTTCGTGACCAGACTGATTTTTGCTAATCTGACATGTGTCAGTTTATGTGGTAATAACTTTGGAACGCTTTTACTTATCCAGGCCATTCTGAGATTGTTTTCTCGTCACATATTGTGCTTCACGACAGTAGTAAATTTGTGGCAAAATATTTCATTTTTATTTATAAAAAAATAGCAAATTTAAAAAAAATTTGGAAAAATTAGCAAATTTCCAAATTTCAATTTCTCTACTTTCAAAATAAATAGTAATACCTCCAAAAATAGTTATTATTTTACATTCCCCATATGTCTACTTTATGTTGGCATCATTTTATAAATGTCATTTTACTTTTTTAGGACGTTAGAGGGCTTAGAAGTTTAGAAGCCATTTTTCAAATTTTCACCAAATTTTCCAAAACCATTTTTTTAAGCACCAGTTCAGATGTAAAGTGATTTTGAGTGGCTTACATAATGAAACCCCCCATAAATGACCCCATTTTAGAAACTACACCCTCAAATTATAAAAAACTGCTGTTACAAACTTTGTTAACCCTTGAGGTGTTCCACAAGAATTAAAGGAAAATGGAGGTGAAATTTCAAAATTTCACTTTTTTTGGTAGATTATTCATGTTAAGAATTTTTTTCTTGCAGCACAGCAAGGGTTAACAGCAAACTAAACCTCAATATATATTGCTCTGATTCTGCAGTTTACAGAAATACCCCATATGTGGTGGTAAACGTTTCTATGGGTTTGTGGCAGTGGTCAGAAGGGAAGGAGCGCCATACGGATTTTGGAGGCAGATTTTGCTAAAATAGTTTGTAGGCACCATTTTGTAATTGAGAGACCCTGACGTACCCCTACAGTGGAAACCCTCAAAAAGTGACCCCATTTTGGAAACTACACCCTTCAACGAATATATTAAGGGGGGTACTGGCCACTTTGACCCCCTAAGCGTTTTACGTAATTTGGAAACACTTGGCTATGAAAATGAAAAGTTTCATTTCTTCCAATAAAATGTTGCTATAGCCCCAATTTTTTTTATTTGCATAAGGGGTAACAGGAGAAAAGCACCCCATAATATGTTACCCATTTTCTCCTGAATACGGCAACACCCCATATGTGGTGGTAAACTGCTGTGGGGGCACATGGCAGGACTCAGAACAGAAGGAGTGCCATATGGATTTTACAACACAGATTTTGATGGATTGGTTTGCGGGAGCCATTGATTTTTATTTTTTTGAGCTATTGTCTTATGTAGGGACTCATTTTTTGCAGGATGAGGTGAGGTTTTCATTGGTACCATTTTGGGGTAAATACGCCTTTTTGATTGCTTGGTATTACTCTTTTTGTGAGTCAAGGTGAAAAAAATAGCTGTTTTGGCATAGTTTTTTTTAGCATTTTTTTTACAGCATTCACCTGAGGGGGCAAGTCATGTGATATTTTTATAGAGCAGGTTGTTACGAACGCGGCGATACCCAATATGTCTAACATTTTTATTATTGTTAAGTTTTACACATTAGATGCATTTTAGAACAGAATTAAATCTTGTTTATGTGTTGCCATTTTCAGAGAGCCATATTTTTTTTATTTTTCGGGCGATTGTCTCAGGTAGGGTATCATTTTTGCAGGACAAGATGACGGTTTGATTGGTACCAATTTGGGTTAAATACACCTTTTTGATCGCCTGCTATTACACTTTTTGTGAGGGAAGAGGGAAAAAAATGGCTATTTTGGCATAGTTTTTTTTAATTTTTTTTTACAGCATTCGCCTGGGGGGCCATCTCATGTAATATTTTTATAGAGCAGGTTGTTACGGACGTGGCGATACCCAATATGTCTAACATTTTTATTTTTGGAAAGTTTTACACATTAGATGCATTTGTGAACAGAATAAAATCTTTTTTTTGTGTTGCTATTTCCTGAGAGCCATATTTTTTTATTTTTCAGGCGATTGTCTTAGTTAGGGTCTCATTTTTTGCGGGACAAGATTATGGTTTGATTGGTACCATTTTGGGGTACATACACTTTTTTGATCGCCTGCTATTACACTTTTTGTAAGGGAAGGTGACCAAAAAATGTCTGTTTTGGCAGTTTTTTTTTTTTACTGCGTTCACCTGGCGAGGTGGATGACGTGATATTTTTATAGAGCCGGTCGATACGGACGCGGCGATACCTAATATGTATACCTTTCTTTTTTCACCTTTTTTTTACCATTTTTTTAACTTTTTTTTTGAAAATGGCTTATATTTTTTTTAACTTTTATTATTATTATTTATTTATTTTTACTTTATTTTTTAACTTTTCATTTTCCACTTTATTTAACTTTTGGAGGTCTGATCCCCTTTACAATGCATTACAATACTTTTGTATTGTAATGCATTGGCTGTAAGTGTATTACTCAGTGTAATACACTTACAGCCTGCTTCCTGTGCGATCCAGGGGGCTGGATCGCACAGGAACGCAGGGATAGCAGCCACGATGCCTAAGGAAGGCATCGGGCTGCTATCCAAGCCATCGGGTCCCCGTCACAGCAGCACGGGGACCCGATGGCCCCGCTCGCCATCCTGAATAGCGGCGGACCATGCCGCACGCCTCATGTGCCGCGGTCAGTGCTGACTGCGGCACATGAAGGATTAATGCGCCGGCATCGGTGTTTTCACCGATGCTGGCGCATTCAGCAGGGGTCCGGCTATTGGGCACAGCCGGACCCCCGTCGCTCGTCCGTCCTGGGGCTCCCTGACACCCCTTTTCTGCAGCGCCGTCTTTAGACGGCGCTGCAGACTGGGGACTCGCGCCGCCCGCCGTCTAAAGACAGTGGGCGGTCGGCAAGGTGTTAAACCCCCTCGAAAAAAAAAGAGGCCACTCCCTACGACTGGAGATAAAAAATATTCAGTCATAAGAGGCGACAAGCATTCTTTACAGTAAGGTCTGTGAATCTCTGGAATAGCCTGCCGCAGGAACTGGTCACAGCAAGTACAGTAGATGGCTTCAAAAAGGGTTTAGAGGACTTTTTAATTCAAAATAAAATTGAGGCTTATGACAATGTATAGAAACCTTGTTCTACACACCCTTTCCCTTTCGTTAAAAGGAAGATGGAGGTTGATCCAGGGATTTGTTCACATCTGGAGTTGGGAAGGATTTTTTTTCCCTCATGTTTTTTTTTTCTTTTTCCAACCTTAACAAGTATGTACCTATGTAACAAGACAGGATGTAAGCAGTTGCTGTTTTATACTGGCAGTTTTAGGAAAAATGGAAACCTCATTATTTGTCTGCTGATATCAGCTCCAATAAAGCTGGATGCTGCACTTGTGTATGACACTCGAGTTTTGTTTCTATGTATTTTCATATATAAATGATTTATATTTTTATTTTCTGTTGTAGTGAATCTGACAGGACATGAAGACAAAGTTGGAATGGAAGACTTTGAACTGCTTAAAATTCTAGGCACTGGAGGTAAGACCTGACCTCTAACATTCACATATTTCATCCTATAACTCCTTCTCTTGTTACACATGAAACCTTCAATTTTGTACAGAATTTTGTGACATGCATTATGTATTGCTGTAGTCAGGCTTTTTTATTCTAGTACCATCTATCATAATATAATAGTATAATAATATCAGTATGTAGTTAAAGGGGGTTATCTCACCACAGACAGCTTATTTCATGTGATGCCAAACAACTGATTTTGCCAGGTTAGGCTTTGTTCACATCTTCGTTCGGAAACCTGCATGGCTGTTCCGGCACAGAGTAGCCTGCCGGATTCTCTACTTCACCTCCAAATCCCCATTGACTGCAATGAGGTCCGGTGGTAATAAATAAATGCTGGGTTTCGGCTGGACAAAAACTGTTGAATGCAACGTTTTTTTTGTCTGCTGACAGGTGACATTTGTGCCGGATGAGGCAACTGGATCTCCGAAATGGAGATGTGAAAACATCCTTAGGCTACGTCCACATGTGTGGAACCAAATACCTGAATTCCCTTATCCAGTATATAATAGACACCGGCCGCAGGTGACGAACTCAGTTCACTGTAATGGGATCTGCCAGGTGTCCGGCAGCATGCAGCAGTATTTTATCTGGCCGTATGTTGGTATCCATACTGGACACCTGGCGGATCCCGTTGGTTGTCTGTTCCCTTGCTGGGTGGGTGTTCTCCCTATGATGTCCATATGCCGTAGTAAAAAATATTTTTAATGCACATTTTATTTTCCATTTAATTTCTTTGGACATATATTTTACAATAATGCTCAGTCTTTTATAAATGAAACAGATGTCTAATTTGTTAATTTGGTAAACTTATGGCTATAATGACCTACTAGACACACATGAGGCCAACCATGACACATGTACGGTTACCAATTATATACCAGACACAAGTATAGCTACAAATGACATACTAGACACACAGATGGCTACCAATGACATACTGTTCATGCAGATGGCTACCAATGACATACTGTTCATGCAGATGGCTACCAATGACATACTGTTCATGCAGATGGCTACCAATGACATACAGTTCATGCACGCGCTAGACACACATACGGCTTGCAGTGATACGCTAGAAATGTACAGTACAGACCAAAAGTTTGGACACACCTTCTCATTCAAAGAGTTTTCTGTATTTTCATGACTATGAAAATTGTAGATTCACACTGAAGGCATCAAAACTATGAATTAACACATGTGGAATTATATACTTAACAAAAAAGTGTGAAACAACTGAAAATATGTCTTATATTCTAGGTTCTTCAAAGTAGCCACCTTTTGCTTTGATTACTGCTTTGCACACTCTTGGCATTCTCTTGATGAGGTTCAAGAGGTAGTCACCTGAAATGGTATTCCAACAGTCTTGAAGGAGTTCCCAGAGATGCTTAGCACTTGTTGGCCCTTTTGCCTTCACTCTGCGGTCCAGCTCACCCCAAACCATCTCGATTGGGTTCAGGTCTGGTGACTGCGGAGGCCAGGTCATGGCGTAGCACCCCATCACTCTCCTTCTTGGTCAAATAGCCCTTACACAGCCTGGAGGTGTGTTTGGGGTCATTATCCTGTTGATAAATAAATGATGGTCCAACTAAACGCAAACCGGATGGAATAGCATGCCGCTGCAAGATGCTGTGGTAGCCATGCTGGTTCAGTATGCCTTCAATTTTGAATACATCCCCAACAGTGTCACCAGCAAAGCTCCCCCACACCATCACACCTCCTCCTCCATGCTTCACGGTGGGAACCAGGCATGTAGAGTCCATCCGTTCAACTTTTCTGCGTCGCACAAAGACACGGTGGTGGGAACCAAAGATCTCACATTTGGACTCATCGGACCAAAGCACAGATTTCCACTGGTCTGATGTCCATTCCTTGTGTTCATTAGGCCAAACAAGTCTCTTCTGCTTGTTGCCTGTCCTTAGCAGTGGTTTCCTAGCAGCTATTTTACCATGAAGGCCTGCTGCACACAGTCTCCTCTTAACAGTTGTTGTAGAGATGTGTCTGCTGCTAGAACTCTGTGTGGCATTGACCTGGTCTCTAATCTGAGCTGCTGTTAACCTGCGATTTCTGAGGCTGGTGACTCGGATGAACTTATCCTCCGCAGCAGAGGTGACCCTTGGTCTTCCTTTCCTGGGGCGGTCCTCATGTGAGCCAGTTTCTTTGTAGCGCTTGATGGTTTTTGCGACTGCACTTGGGGACACTTTCAAAGTTTTCCCAATTTTTCGGACTGACTGACCTTCATTTCTTAAAGTAATGATGGCCACTCGTTTTTCTTTACTTAGCTGTTTTTTTCTTGCCATAATACAAATTCTAACAGTCTATTCAGTAGGACTATCAGCTGTGTATCCACATGACTTCTGCCCAACACAACTCATGGTCCCAACCCCATTTATAAGGCAAGAAATCCCACTTATTAAACCTGACAGGGCACACCTGTGAAGTGAAAACCATTTCAGGTGACTACCTCTTGAAGCTCATCAAGAGAATGCCAAGAGTGTGCAAAGCAGTAATCAAAGCAAAAGGTGGCTACTTTGAAGAACCTAGAATATAAGACATATTTTCAGTTGTTTCACACTTTTTTGTTAAGTATATAATTCCACATGTGTTAATTCATAGTTTTGATGCCTTCAGTGTGAATCTACAATTTTCATAGTCATGAAAATACAGAAAACTATTTGAATGAGAAGGTGTGTCCAAACTTTTGGTCTGTACTGTATATGGCTTGCAGTGACGCGCTAGACACACATATGGCTTGCAGTGACGCGCTAGACACACATACGGCTTGCAGTAACATGGTAGACACACATACAGCTTGCAGTCACATGGTAGGCACACATACGGCTTGAAGTGACATGGTAGACACACATATGGCTTGCAGTGACATGGTAGACACACATACGGCTTGCAGTGACATGGTAGACACACATACGGCTTGCAGTGACATGGTAGACAGACATACGGCTTGCAGTAACATGGTAGACACACATACGGCTTGCAGTAACATGGTAGACACACATACGGCTTGCAGTGACATGGTAGACACACATACGGCTTGCAGTGACATGGTAGACACACGTACGGCTCGCAGTGACATGGTAGACACACATACGGCTCGCAGTGACATGGTAGACACACATACGGCTCGCAGTGACATGGTAGACACACATGCAGCTTGCAGTGACATGGTAGACACACATGCAGCTTGCAGTGACATGGTAGACACAAATGCAGCTTGCAGTGACATGGTAGACACACATACAGCTCGCAGTGACATGGTAGACACACATATGGCTTGCAGTGACATGGCAGACACACATACGGCTTGCAGTGACATGGCAGACACACATACGGCTTGCAGTGACATGGTAGACACACATACGGCTTGCAGTGACATGGTAGACACACATACGGCTTGCAGTGACATAGTAGACACACATACGGCTTGCAGTGACATGGTAGACACACATACGGCTTGCAGTGACATGGTAGACACACATACGGCTTGCAGAGACATGGTAGACACACATACGGCTTGCAGAGACATGGTAGACACACATACGGCTTGCAGTGACATGGTAGACACACATACGGCTTGCAGTGACATGGTAGACACACATACAGCTTGCAGTGACATAGTAGACACACATACGGCTTGCAGTGACATGGTGGACACACATACGGCTTGCAGTGACATGGTGGACACACATACGGCTCGCAGTGACATGGTAGACACACATACGGCTCGCAGTGACATGGTAGACACACATACGGCTTGCAGTGACATGGTAGACACACATACGGCTTGCAGTGACATGGTAGACACACATACGGCTTGCAGAGACATGGTAGACACATATACGGCTTGCAGTGACATGGTAGACACACATACGGCTTGCAGTGACATGGTAGACACACATACGGCTTGCAGTGACATGGTAGACACACATACGGCTTGCAGTGACATGGTAGACACACATACGGCTTGCAGTGACATGGTAGACACACATACGGCTTGCAGTGACATGGTAGACACACATACGGCTTGCAGAGACATGGTAGACACACATACGGCTTGCAGAGACATGGTAGACACACATACGGCTTGCAGTGACATGGTAGACACACATACGGCTTGCAGTGACATGGTAGACACACATACGGCTTGCAGAGACATGGTAGACACACATACGGCTTGCAGAGACATGGTAGACACACATACGGCTTGCAGAGACATGGTAGACACACATACGGCTTGCAGTGACATGGTAGACACACATACGGCTCGCAGTGACATGGTAGACACACATACGGCTCGCAGTGACACGCTAGACACGTACAATGAAGCTCTAGACAAATATGTTTGTGTAATACTCATTCACTCTTTTTTGCAGCATATGGGAAAGTTTTTCTTGTACGCAAAGTAACTGGGCCAGATGCAAAGCGCCTTTATGCTATGAAGGTTCTGCGTAAAGCAGCCCTGGTTCAGAAGGAGAAAACGGCAGAACACACACGGACAGAGCGCACAGTACTAGAACATGTAAGAGAGAGTCCATTTCTTGTGACTCTTCACTACGCCTTCCAGACAGATGCCAAACTCCACCTTATACTAGGTAGGCAAATTTAAAAAATGTAATTCTTTCTTCATTATTAAAGGAATCTTTTTCAGGTTTTATGGTGCCCTAACTAAGAGCAGTGTAATCAAGTGACAGATCTCCTTAGAAAACGCTGGGTCACTTTCTTTAAATGTTTTGCTAAACTGTTAAATTGAACAGCTCCAGCGCCTCGGATTGCCTAGGATTCTCATGGTCCACAGATCCCTTGAAAAAGGTCACTCTATGTCCGAAACGATGGGAAAAATGTTTATGGCCTTGTAATATGTACAAACTTCTGGAAACAATATATACAAAGTGATCAACATCCTTACGTTGCACAATATGAATTAAAAAGCATCACTGTAAAAGCTACGAGTTTCCAGGGTTCTTGATAAATTATTGTAGGATGGTGTTACTCTTGGTGTTTTGGATACTAAAATGCACACATTTTTAGCTGTGCAGTCTCCCGTGATCCCAGTGTTTTATTCACCTCCTAAAGTCTGTAAGGGCTTATTCCCTCTCCCTATGCGTCCTATATCGTAGACGGGATACGTTCTGTGGGTGAGAGACTCGGATCTTGGGTTAACAGTTTGTTACAACCAATAATTAAAAATGTTCTGGAGTATCTTAGGGGTTCTAAACATGTTTTTCAAACTTTGGATCTGAAACAGTCGAAGGAGCATTATTGATGGCTCCAGGATTTAGCCATCAGGGACTTAACCCAATTTTTGGAACACTATGGCGGTATAGTATGGAAGTGAAGGAATCTTTGATTGTGTTGGTGGGTTTCTCCTACAGAGTAATTATATTACTCTGTAGGAGACCGAAGCAGCAGACAGGAAGAGAGACAGCTCATACAGCTGATTGCTGGGTGTCGAACCCCCGTCAATCTGATATTAAAGAACTATCCTGAGAATAGGTCATCAATAGTAAAAGCCCAGATAACCCCTTTAATTTCTATGTACACCAATGCCAGAAGCCTGACTAATAAAACTGGTGAACTGGAATTAGTGATGTGTGAGGAGAACTATGACATAGTGGGAATAACTGAGACATGGCTGGAATATAGCTGTGACTGGGCAGTTAACGTACAGGGTTAGGCCTGTTTCACACTTTTCTGGTATTGAGATCCATTTTTTTAGGAGTCTTAAAAACGGATCCATCACCTATTGACTTTCAGTGTATTTAGTGATGTATCCGTTTTTTGCATTTTGATTTCACACAACCGCTTCCAGATGTGCAAAATCAAAACGGATCCGTTTGATTCCGGTATTGAGATCCTGAGCTTAATACCAGAATTAACTCAAGTGTGAAACAGGCCTTACAGTCTGTTTAGAAAACATTGTAAATACCGGAGAGGGGGAGGGGTTTGCCTTTATGTAAAATCCTGTCTAAAGCCCAAACTTCGGGAAGATATAGGGAAGGGCAGAAAATCATAATAAAATCAGAGGTCAGTACAGAGATCTCTCCCATCATCTATTTATCCCGAGGACTGTGACTGTGACGAGGGGACATCCTCTGCGTCTGGAGGAAAGAAGGTTTGTACATAAACATAGAAGAGGATTCTTTACGGTAAGAGCAGTGAGACTATGGAACTCTCTGCCTGAGGAGGTGGTGATGGTAAGTTCACTAAGAGAGTTCAAGAAGGGCCTGGATGTATTTCTGGAGGGTAATAATATTACAGGTTATAGTTACTAGAGATGGGTCGTTGATCCAGGGAGTTATTCTGATTGCCTGACTGGAGTCGGGAAGGAATTTTTCCCCCTAAAGTGAGGAAAATTGGCTTCTACCTCACAGGGGTTTTTTTTGCCTTCCCCTGGATCAACTTGTAGGAAAACAGGCTGAACTGGATGGACAGATGTCTTTTTTCGGCCTTACAAACTATTTTACTATGTTACTAAAATCCTAATAGGAGTTTATTATAAGCCACCTAATATACCAGAGTCCACAGAAAATCTACTACTAAGGGAAATAGGCAATGCATCAGATCATAATGAGGTTGTTATTATGGGGGACTTTAACTACCCAGATATAGACTGGGAAACTGTAACCTGTATAACCTGTATATATAAAGGAAACAGGTTCTTGGCAATAAGCAAAGACAATTACCTTTCTCAACTGGTTCAGGACCCGACTAGAGGAACGGCCATACTGGACTTAGTATTAACAATAGACCTGACAGAACAACACGTGCAGGTCGGGGGACACCTGGGAAACAGTGACCATAAAATAATAACCTTCTAATTGTCATTCAAAAGAGCGTTTCTTCTGGGAGGAACAAAAATACCAAACTTCAAAAAAAGCTAAATTTGACCAGCTAAGGCTACTTTCACATTAGCAGCAGCCTTCTCCAGCAGGCTCTTCCGGCGGGTGAACAGCCTGCTGGATCCGTGCTGCAGCTAGTGCACGAGTGCCACCGGAGGTCTGCTCTGGCCCCATTGACTATATAATAGACGCAGAGTGCTGTAATTTTTGTCCGGCCTCCTCTTGGCATGTTTGCCGTACTGCTGCTGGACCTCCGATCAGCCCCCATTATAGTCAATGGGGCTGGAGCATGTCCCTGATTTTGGTTTTGCCTGATCCTGGTCAGCAGTCACTGCAGCGAAGTTCAGATCCCTATATAGGAGTTAATGGGTGAAAACCAGGGGGCAAGTTTGAGAACGCCCTTGGAAGTAGTCCCAAGCCAAATCTGTTCAAGTCATACTGTGTAGCAAAAAGTAACAAACAGTGGTGAGCAGTTACAAGCATTCTAAAAATAGTAATGTCACAGCACACGAGTAATGTTAAAAGGGAAGTAACAGCACAGAAATAATAAATCACATTGATGTCACAGTACATAGATGATGCTCACAATGATGTCACAGTACAGTAATGATGGTAACATTGTATTGTACAGACATACACACTACACAAAGTGATGTCACAAAACAGGAATAGCAGTGATTTCACTGTGAATCTATAAAGTCTGTAAAGAAAGGGCTGTTAAGCACAAACATGTCATAGTATGTGCTATTGTGCATGATGACATCACAGAACCGGTACACATACAGTACTGTATAAAAGTTTAAGGCAGATGTGGGGAAAATACTGCAGAGTAAGAAGGCTTTCAAAAGAGAAATCTAAATCAAATCAATATTTGGTGTGACCACCCTTTCCTTCAAAACAGCATCAGTTCTTCTAGATACACTTGTGCACAGTTTTTGAAGGATCTGTGCAGGGAAGATTTTCCAAACACCTTGGAGAACTAACCATAGATGTTATCTAATTTTTATTGATCAAGAAAATATAAAGGACTTCCTTAGAAAGTGCACATTTATCATAAATTATGCCTACTCTAGCTGGCATATTCAGTACTGGTAATTCCACTTTAGGAGGGCCATAATCCATTCTACTATCAGTAAGTAAATTTATATATCGCACTACTATTATATAGGCTCTTTTTATCTATCTATAGAATATCTTGCAGTAGGGAGAAAACTGATGTTCATCTCGCCTCTCTTCTGTGATATCCATCACTCCCCCTGTGTGAAATATGTTTGTGTGGCACCTGCAATACAACCTATATGATACCTCCTTACCCCATATGTAAGTGGCCTGTGTATTATGCTTAAAAATGTATTATTTATTGCTTTTACATATAGCCTATTGAAGCCTTTTCCCTACCATTTTAGGCCTACATATAACATTTTATGTTGACCTATTGGAGACTTTATGGAATGTACACTCTTGTGGAGTGCCTAGAGACAACATTTGTATGGAACTTATATTGTGAAGTAAAATATCTACTTTTGTACACGTGTACAGACCTTTGGATGGGGTATATACAGAGGTGACTTATTATGTCTATGCTTTTGATGCTTTTGTGAATGTCAGATTATATTTGGCAATCTCAAAAGCATTGGGGAAATGCATTGGGATTATGTAGATTTACTAATCTAATGGCCAATGGAATATACCTGACATTTGGCTATTTTTAGACATTTGGCTATAATTAGATTTGATGGCCTGTGTGACACGTGGCCGTTATATCTGGTATTACAATACCTGTATCTGTGTGTTTGTCTGTAGATGTATTGTCCTACCTGACTAATTGTAAGGTATCGAACACAGTTTTTTTGCTTATTTTAAGAGCTGTGTTCCTGCCATAATAGATTCTACAGGTTTGGGCAATTTTATGATATATATGCACTTTCTGAGAAAGTAATTTTTTATTTAATTTCCTTGATCAACAAAAATTAGATACATTTTTCAATATCTGTGAATTTGTTGGTTTTGATATCAGGGCTCTGTGTGGATCATATCTCATCACTTCTAGGACTCCTTGTTCTTCTTTACACTATGATAGTTCTTAATGGTATTGGCTGCATGTTTGGGGCCTTTGTCCTGCTGCAGAATAAATTTGGAGAAAGTCGGATGCCTCCCTGATGGTATTGCATGATGGATAATTACCGTAATTTTCATCCCATAAGACGCATTTTTTTCCCCCCAAAGTGGGGGGGAATGCCCCTGCGTCTTATGGGGCGAATGCTAATAAGCGCTTCCATTATGGAATCGCTCATTAGCACCGGAGGACAAGGAAGCGGTTAAGACTCGGTACTTACTACTTCCTGGTCCTCCATTCGGCTGTGCTGTGCACAGCGTGAGGGCGCTCTGTGACCTCACGCTGTGCGCGCCTGGGCACAGCCGGCGGCAGGGAGAAGAAAGAGCACGGGTGGAGAGGAGCAGCGGCATCCAGGAGCAGGAGAGGTAAGTGGATTTTTTTATTTTATTAGATCTGAGGCATTAGGGCTGGCATGAGGCTGGGGGCTGGCATGAGGCTGGGGGCTGACATGGGGCTGGCATGGGGGCTGGCATGAGGCTGGAGGCTGACATTAGGCTGATGAAGTGGAGCTAACATATGGCTGGGGGTCTGATATGAGGCTGCTGGGGGTCTGATATGAGACTTCTGGGGGCTGATATGAGGCTGCTGGGGGCTGATATGAGGCTGCTGGGGGGGCTGATATGAGGCTGCTGGGGGGGCTGATATGAGGCTGCTGGGGGGGCTGATATGAGGCTGCTGGGGGGGCTGATATGAGGCTGCTGGGGGGGCTGATATGAGGCTGCTGGGGGGCTGATATGAGGCTGCTGGGGGGGCTGATATGAGGCTACTGGGGGGGCTGATAGAAGGCATATGGGGGCTGATGAGAAGTATGGGGCTCTTATCTGAGGTCTGATTGGGGGTTATTCACATTGGGGTCTGAGCTGAGGTCTTATTGGGGTATTATCAACATTGGGGGTCTTATTAGGGCTGTTAGCTAAGGTCTGAATAACATTGAGGGTCTGATTGCTGGTCTGACCATAGGTCTAGTGAAAAATATTTTTTTTCTTGTTGTCTTCGTCTAAAACCTAGCTGCGTCTTATGGGCTGGTGCGTCTTATAGGGTGAAAAATACGGTATCTGCCTGTATTTCTTAGCATTAAGACACAATTAATCCTGACTAGATCCCCAACTCCTTAAATGCAGCCCCAAACTTGCAAAGTTCCCCCACCATGCTTGTTAGTACGCATTTACATCAACAGATTATCTGACCAATTTCTGTCCAATCAGACCAATAGTTGGTGTGTACAACAGATGATCTGGGTGTGTAAACAGCCATCTGACCAATGGTTGGTCAGAAAATTTGGCAGATAATTTCTTGATGTAAATGCCCCTTTAGTGTTGCCTGCAGAGACTCATTATTGTACCGCACTCCAGCCCTTTGGAGAACAAACCTGCCCTCTGTTACAGCCAAATGTAAATTCCCCTTTAGTGTTGCCTGAAGAAACTCATTATTGTACCGCACTCCAGCCCTTTGGAGAACAAACTGCCCTCTGTAACCGCCAAATATTTCAAATTCTGACTCGGTAAAGAGCACCTGCTACCATTTTTCTTCATCCTAGTTCCAATTTCCTTGTACATGTTGCTTAGCCTTGTTTCCCCATTAAATGTATGGCTTTTTGGCCAAAATTCTTCCATGAATGCCATTTCTGGCCAGACTTCTACAAACAGTAGATGGGTATACCTGGCTCCCACTGGTTTCTGCCAGGTCTGGCTGATGGCACTGCTGGACATCTTCCGATTTCAAAGGGAACCATGGTGTGTCTTTCATCTTCTGCACTAATTTTTATTGGCCAACTACTACATCTTCGGTGCTCAAAGTTGCCTGTTTCTTTCATGCTTCTTCAAAAGAGCTTGAACAGCACAACTGTGGAAACTTTGCCTGGGAGTGACCTTGCTGATGCAGTATAACTACATTTTTGTTTTGTTGCTGTGCTCAGTCGTGGTCTATGACCTGTGACATGAAACTGTCTTCCACAAACAGCAGTTTGGCTCTTCCTCACCCAGGTTTAAGCCTCCTACAGAGCTGTTTCTGTTTCAGTTCTGTTCCAACCTACATCTGGAAATGTCATTATCACCTATTTGGTATAATTGGTTAATCATACACCTGACTATAATCCTACCAATTCCCTAAATTTGTGCCAGTGTATCTAGAATTAAAATAGTAACATAGTTTATAAGGCCGAAAAAAGACATCTGTCAGTTCGGCCTGTTTTCCTACAAGTTGATCCAGAGGAAGGCAAAAAAAAACTGTGAGCTAGATGCCAATTTTCCCCACTTTAGGGAAAAAAATTCCTTCCCGACTACAATCAGGAAATCAGAATTACTCCCTGGATCAACGACCCATCTCTAGTAACTATAACCTGTAATATTATTACCCGCCAGGAATACATCCAGGCCCCTCTTGAACTCTTTTAGTGAACTTACCATCACCACCTCCTCAGGCAGAGAGTTCCATAGTCTCACTGCTCTTACTGTAAAGAATCCTCTTCTATGTTTGTGTACAAACCTTCTTTCCTCCAGACGCAGAGGATGTCCCCTCGTTACAGTCACAGTCCTGGGGATAAATAGATCATGGGAGAGATCTCTGTACTGACCTCTGATATATTTATACATGGTTATTAGATCTCCCCTCAGTCATCTTTTTTCTAAAGTGAATAAGCCTAATTTTGATAATCTTTCTGGGTACTGTAGTCCACCCATTCCAGTTATTACTTTAGTTGCCCTCCTCTGAATCCTCTCCAGCTCTACTATGTCTGCCTTGTTCACAGGAACCCAGAACTGTACACAGTACTCCATGTGTGGTCTGACTAGTGATTTGTAAAGTGGCAGGACTATGTTCTCATCACAAGCATCTATGCCTCTTTTGATGCAACCCATTATCTTATTGGCCTTGGCTGCAGCTGTCTGACACTGGTTTCTACAGCTTAGTTTGCTGTTCACTAAAATTCCTAGGTCCTTTTTCATGTTAGAGTTACCCAATGTTTTACCATTCATGTATGTACTGGTGACTTGCATTATTCCTTCCCATATGCATAACCTTACATTTGTCAGTGTTAAATCTCATCTGCCACTTCTCTGCCCAAGCCTCCAGTCTATCCAGATCCATCTGTAGCAGTGTACTGTCCTCTTCTGTGTTAATTACTTTACACAGTTTAGTGCCATCTGCAAAAATGGATATTTTACTGTGCAAGCCTTCTACAAGATCATTAATAAATATATTGAAGACAATAGGGCCCAATACTGACCCCTGTGGTACCCCACTAGTGACAGTGACCCAATCTGAGTATGTACCGTTAATAACCACCCTCTGTTTTCTATCACTGAGCCAGTTACTTACCCACATACAGACATTTTCTCCCAGTCTAAGCATTCTCATTTTATATACTAACCTTTTATGCTGTACCGTGTCAAATGCTTTGGAGAAGTCCAGATATACGACATCCATTGATTCGCCGCGGTCCAGTCTAGAACTTACCTCCTCATAGAAACTGATTAAATTGGTTTGACATGACCGATCCCACATGAAGCCATGCTGATATGGAGTTATTTGCTTATTTTCATTGAGGTACTCCAAGATAGCATCTCTTAGAAAACCCTCAAACGGTTTACCCATGACAGATGTTAAACTTACCGGCCTATAGTTTCCAGGCTCTGTTTTTGGACCTTTTTTGAATATTGGCACCACATTTGCTACGCGCCAATCCTGTGGAAGACTCCCTGTCAGTATAGAGTCCTTAAATATCAGAAATAAGGGTCTGGCGATGGTATTACTTAATTCTCTTAGGATACGGGGGTGTATGCCATCCGGTCCTGGCGATTTGTCTATTTTAATCTTTTTAAGACGCCGCTGTACTTCTTCCTGGGTCAGAGAGGACACTTTTAATGGGGAATTTACTTTTATATTCTGCATTTCATCTGACAGTTTATTTTCCTCAGTGAATACAGTGGAGAAAAAGATATTTAGTAGCTTTGCTTTCTCCTCATCGCTCTCTGCAACTCCCCCCTCATTACTCTGTAAGGGGCCGACACCTTCAGGTTTATACTTTTTAACATTTATGCAGCATTCTAGTACAGGGATAATGCACACCCAAAGAGATCAAGCACTAGTGCATGTGACAAAGGGGCTGTTAAGCCTTATCAGGCCCAGGTGTAACTTCAGCCTTTAAAAGAAGTCTCTCACCTCCAAAATCAGTTTCAAAATCCATATACAATCATATAGGGTAACTGTCCCCAAACAGAACCATACCTTGATTATGAAAATCGGGTCTACTAATACTTTAAAACGCTTCTTTTTATTTTTACGCAAATAAGGTTTTTGGTGTATCGTGGGCAGGGCCACTTTTCTTAGGTGCAGAGATGGCTTTACCTGCTTCATCGCTACTGGCTCTGAAATCTCAGGGACTGTCATTCAAACGAGGGTGAGAGCCTAGGTGGGGTTATGGTTGCCCTCCCTATGTTGCACCGAAAACCTTATTAGCATAAAAATGAAGTAAAGCATTTCTCAAGAGTAGAGAACCAGATTTTCACAAGAAAGTGATAAGTTATATATAGTTATGTTTTGGGACACATACCCTACATGATGGTATCGCTAGTTCAAAACTGATTTTAGAAGTTACAGACTCCCTTTAAATATATCATAGGAAGAGGGAATGCCAGTACAGCTGCCATAGCAAGAAACTGGATATCCAAAAATGAAATAAAAATGCAAAGAGCACCTGTAAAATCAGAATAGCATATCTGTACCTAATAATATAGCTCATATAGAAGATATCATACTGTGGTTATCCCTAAAGGTTCTAACAGATATGAAAGTGTACAACTTGTATCCTTATTCCACTCCAAACCAAGAAGATTGATTCGCTATCCTTTGGTCTGAAGGTGGATAAACTACCTCAGAGATTTCTGGCAGCAGCTTATCCCACACTCTCCATTGAGACAATATAAACACTCATCCAGGCCATGCATGCATGTGTATGGGACGTTTGGGAGGAATATCAAACAACCGTTGAGTCAACATGGACCAGAATCTCTAGAGATTTTTTGCAATTAAAGTTATTTGCCCAAAAGGACATGTAATTATTGATATTTCTACTTTTTCTAAAGACTTTTTCCAGTATGCCCAACACAGTGTTGTGTAGTATGTAGGTCCGCTTTATATTATTGAGTGACTCCCTTATCTCGTTTTTTCTTGTATCCCCCTACAGATTATGTTAGTGGTGGGGAACTTTTCACTCACCTCTATCAGCGGGATAATTTCTCTGAAGATGCAGTACGGTTTTATTCTGGAGAGGTTATCCTGGCTCTTGAGCACTTACACAAGGTGAGGCCTGACTAGCTTCTCTTATTGATTTTGACTTGCTGATATAGTCAAAAGAGATTGTTCTGACCCCACAAATATTTCTGTAGCTGGGAATTGTATATAGAGACATCAAGCTGGAGAACATCTTACTGGACAGTGATGGTCATGTGGTGCTGACTGACTTTGGCCTAAGCAAGGAGTTTGTGGCTGAAGAGGTGAGAGGCTGTTGGAAATAGGGGGTTATTATATACTTTTATTTTGTCATTTGTTTTATTTTTTTGCCTTAAAAATCTGTTTTATAGTGTGAGCGCACATACTCGTTCTGTGGCACAACTGAGTATATGGCACCAGAAATAATACGAGGGCAGGGGGGTCATGGCAAGGTGAGTAATTATTTACTCTGTGAGTGGAGCTGTTCTGCTGCCATTGCTATAAATGGAGTGAGGGTCCTAATATTTGGTGTCTTTGTTAATGTAGTCTGTGGACTGGTGGAGCTTAGGAATCCTCATTTATGAACTACTGACAGGAGCTTCCCCATTCACATTGGAAGGGGAAAAGAACTCGCAGAGTGAGGTGTCCAGGTGAGATGAGAAAACTTAAGAAACTATACGATTGTATGAAAGAAGGGGTAAGTCTGACAGTTATGAGATAACAAAACTAACGTGTTTTCTATGTTGCCCAAGTGCTTAGAGATCTTTCCTTAAAGGGGTTTTCTCATAGTAAGAACAACAGGGTCGGGGAGAGTTCTGATTTGTGGGTGTCCAGCCTCGGGTACCCCTACCTAAATAATAATGGGGTTCTTTATTCCGCCATTTGAATAGGGCAGTGGTTGATAGGCTCAATGACGCTTCATGCAAACTCTGTTGAGCACTTCGCTTGGCTATCTTCAGAGGTCCTATGGAATATTGCTATATTAGCACTTGGGGGGGGGGGGGCACACGGGAACCCCATTCTCATGATCAGTGGATGTTCTAGCAGTAAGTTTTGTACATCACTCCAGTGCTGGATTCACATCTGCAATGCTCAGCACTTCTGTATAATGTCCTCGGTGCTTGTGCTGCTTTTTAGGTTGCTCTGCAGAGAGATAACGGAACAAGATCTAGTCTTTGTGTGTAGAGTGTGTGGGAGACGTCATATAAGCTAGTCTCTGTCGCAGAACTCAGGAAAAAATTTAGGGAGAGAGCCTGCAGGGGGGAATCTGCTGTTAAATGCAGGATACAAGTCATAGAGTAATCAAATATAGTGTGTTTGTTATTCCTCATGTACATGCTCATGACAGCTGAAAAATCGCCTGGATGGACAGGTATGCTTTAAATTGTCCTGATCTGTTCTGTGATAAGGGCTTAGCAAACTAAAATTGTTGTGGAAATATACTATGAATTTTGTTTAGGGTAGTGTACTGTGGCAGTATACAAGTATGTAACAAGCCAGAAGGAAGGCACAGTATTACAAATGACACTAAAGCGAACCATTGTCACTGCAGGAGGATTCTGAAGATGGAGCCAACATACCCCTCCTCTTTAAGTTTGGTGGCTCGAGATCTCCTTCAGAAGTTGCTGTGCAAGGATCCTAAAAAACGACTTGGGGCGGGAGGGGCCTCCCAAATAAAAGAACACCCATTTTATCAGGTCAGTAACCACCATTCTCTTGTCTAAAGTTTTGGAGCAGTTTTGGTGATGGTGAACTCACTAAAAGAGTTCAAGAGGGGCCCGGATGTATTTAATATATAGACACTAATTTGAGCATTTTGAGTTCAGAGCTTGCCGCAAACAGAAACGGTCGCATGTTAGTGGAGCTCCAAGAAAGTTCTGTAAAAGTGGCACAAGAGAAGGAAGAGGAGGCCTAAGGAAACGCTCATCTGTGCTCACCTTTTTACAAACATCCTCCTGCATCTCCGTGACCCACCACAGACCAAACCTATGTGTCCCCAGCTGAAAATGAGAAATATCTCTCCTTCAGCTCAGCTTAAAGATGGCACTGCTGGTAATGAGAGAGCATGTGGTTGCAGTAACAGACCGCACAGCCCCGCTTTAGGTGATGCGAACAGCAGGTGTTCAAATGTGAGTAACATATGCAAGGAAAAATAATGAGGAGAACCTGCAAAGATAGAGGGGAGCATGGAACAAATAAAAGAGAAGCTCCTGCATTAGCTACTGTTTCTCTATAAGAGAGGCTCCTCTACAGCTTTAGAGTCTCCTACTGTTTCTAATCTTTAAAGGGGTTATCCCATCTCAGACATTGGGGGCATTTTGCTAGGATATGCCCCCATTGTCTTATAGGTGCGGGTACCACCGGTATAACGAGAACAGAGCCCCAAAAGAGAAGGAGGGCGCACTGCGCATGCATCACATGATTTAATTACTGAAGACACCATGAAAAACATGCGTATGAGCCTGCAAAAATATTTTAGTTCTGATATGAGTTTTATGATGTAGCACATTCAGATTTCCTTCAATGAGTTAGTTTCACGTACAGATCTCATTGAAAATGAAATTAAATATACCAAAGTCTTTAATGATCTGGTGGACTCACACAGTGATTTAAAGGGGTTGTCCAAGTTATTTTTTTTGTTCTTTGTATGTTTCTAACTAGTCAAATGTAACAGCTTTGCCATGCACTTTGTGCTGCGACACTTTCTCAGATTTCACTGAGGTCAGGTCATATGACCTGTGATGTCAGCTTCTCTGCCTGCTCTGCTGATATTCCGTGCACAAGACTTAGAGATCAGATAAGAGTCTGTACATGAGACGTCACTGTGCTGGCTACGCCCCCTGCACTGCCTGAGCTGCAGTCTGCTGTCTCCCTGGATTCTTTCAGATAAAATTTTAACCCCTTCAGTCAGCACAGACTCAGGGCTGAAGGCTTTACTGAGTAGCTGCAGGCAGTGAGGAGACAAATGCTGGGCACAGGAGCTGACAAGCTGGAGGAGTTTTGCAGATCATTGCACAAAAAAGGTAGGGGGAAGTTCCTGTGGCACCTGCTCAGGAGATGAGTCGGCTGTCATACCCACCAGGATTCTTCCGTGTCATTTAGCAAGCACCCAGAGACATTGGCTGTAATCCGCAATAATGCAGGTTACGAACTTTTAACCCTCAGATGCTGTGGTCAGTTGCGAAGACCAAGGCAGCCATTCGGTTGGTATCGCCCTTGGGGCTTTCTGAAGGCTTCAGTTCCTTCTCCATTGGAACACGGTGAATCTCCCATAGGCTGCAGTGTTAAATCATTATAGTCTATTGGAGAAATGATCAGATGATCGCATGTTCAAGTACCCTATTTTGAAGAATATTTTAGAAATATGTATATAACAATTGAAATCACCCCCTTTTCCCCATATTAAAAATAAAAAAATATAGATCATTAGCATGGCCATGTCCCAAAAAACCTGTACTATTAAAATTCGAAAGAATTTATTCTGTACACTGAACGCTGCTAATGGGAAAAAAAAATCTAAATGGTCGATTTGCCTTTTTTTTTTTTACCTCTCAAAAAATTAAATAAAAAGAGATCAAAAAGTCAAGCATACTTGAAAATAATATCAATGAAAGCTACGGATTGCCCTGCAAAAAATGACCCCTCACACATATCCATAGACATAAATACAAAATAGTATTAAAGGGAGTCTTTCACCTATATTGCCACCACATTGCAGCATTGCCTTTATTCCATGTCCAGGAAAATCACTTTTATTCTGCAGGAAAACAGCTCCCAAGTGCCTGGCTCTGCTGCTGCAAGTGCTCAAAGCAAACCAGACTGAAGAGCGGACGGCTGCATTAGCTGCTCATATCTTGGTATTGGTAGCAGATAGAAAGGCTTTCAAATGATACCAAAATCACAGCATTATATCCAGTATATCAGAAGATATAGCTTTTAGAAATCTAGTCAGGAAAGAAAGCTGTTTTTAGTTTCACTTTCAGCTGGGCACTTGGGAGCTGTTTTCCAGCAGAATAAAAGTGCTTTTCCTGGACATGTAATACACACACACAGTGCACACAGGTATGTCTGGGATGTGTCTGCAATCTTCTGTGGAGCACTGCTGTTCGTTATATAGGTGAAAAACAGGTGAAAGACTCCCTTTAAAGGCTATGTACACTTTTGGAGGCAATTTTTGTTTATGATTGCAATTAACTAATATTTGCCCAAAAATCATTTTCAATTGGCCTTTATTGGCTTTGTTGGCTTAAACTAGGTTCCTGCTCATGGTAGAACGATAAATGGGGCATATAATCCTAGCAACCCGTTCTCCTATAACCAGGACATTGAAAGAAAGTATGGACGAAGAAAAAGAGTTATTACGCACAGTTACATAATGGAAGAAATGTTAGTTATACCATAAATAAAGAGAATCTGTCATCAGCGACCTCTCTATCAAACAGTTTTCATAGACGCATAGCCATGGTTCACCTGATTAAAAGACTGATTTTCTTTTGTTGATCCAAGGCTCTTTTCCGAGTTATGATACTTTTTCCTACTTTTTATTACTTTTAGTGCAATGAGGGTGTCAACACTGGTCTTGTTGGATACAAGCTCTGCTCATGTCTGTTTCCCGCCCCTCCCTCACTGCTTTGCTACTGCCTTTGCTGTGTCACTCAGGAAGGAGCTGGCCAAAGAAAGGAGTGGAGTTTGGGTGCAGCAAGAACAATGGTGACGCCCATATTGCACTAAAGGCCTAACTTGCTTATTAAGGAAAAGTATCATAACTTGGGAATGGAGCATTGGCTCATCAAAATGAAAACTGGGTTTTAGCCAGGTGAACCACAGTTATGTTTGTATACACACAGTTTGATAGGGAGGTTGCTGACAGATTCCATTTAAGGCCACTTGAGGAAATTATATGAAGAACAATGGGGAATATTTATATAGGTAGGCACTTTTTGTGTTGGTCTTAATATCCCCAGCACATGCCCCGTCATAAATGAGGCACATCCCCTGGCAGTCTGGGCGCCTAAGCATAGCTGCCTTAGATTTCTGTCTTAACTTGCGCTAACATAAATGAAGATAAATTTGTCGCTGCGGCTGGCCACAAACCTTTCCCACACCTCCTTTCTGAAAGTAGCGAGGGCAGTGTAAAACTGCCCTTTGCAACTTTTTTAAGACTTTGCAAACTCACATGTTTTTGGTGCAGGGAGATGGTAAATCTCCCTGAATCACTCTCTTTTATAATGGATGCTTTAGTTCCATAGATAATACTTCTGTGTCTCATGAAGTAACTCTGTGGCAGATTTTTTATTTTTTTTTTTTGAAGACTACAAACTTATATCCCATTGTTGACCATTCTTCAGATTTGTTTTCTGTTTTGATCTTTCTCTGTAAACTTGTTGTATTATTTTACTTTTAGTCCTCTGTTCCTTAGTCTTTTATTTCACTTCACAGTTATACCAAATTGTATATGACTTTTCTTGGCTGTGTTTGAGAGAACAGAACCATATTTATCTATGCGTTCTGCAAAAAGAAAACAAAATTATTTATGTTTTGTTCTATTTCAGGGACTGGACTGGGAATTACTGTCTCTCCGTAAAGTCACTCCTCCATTCCGTCCCTCTATTCGCAGTGAGACAGATGTCAGTAATTTTTCTGATGAATTTACAAGTCTTGATCCAGTGTACTCCCCTGCCGCTACTCCACCCTCTGGAGCTCGTATATTCCAGGTCTTTTGATTTATTTGATAAAATACTGTCTTTTCTGAAATAGGTTAAAGGTTTTTTTCCCTGATTGGTGGGGGTCCAACTCACAACACCCTAGCTGATCAGCTCTTTTAAGAGACAGTATACAGAGACTGGTGGGAATGCTCATTAAATTGGCATTTTATTAAATTATTATTTTTGAGACATGTATACCAATAAATATTATTCTGCAAAGAATTTCTCAGATCTGGAGCAAAGACATCAACAACTTTATGTAAAAATCATTCAAAAACACCTGGATCCAGGAAATATGTAATGGAAAAAGTGAAGTCCAGCACTCTGTGTCTCCAGACTACTGTCCCGCACGCATGTGTTTTATGAGTGCAGGACAGTAGTCCCACGGGCTGCCCGTTGCTATGATGCTGTGCGCTCCCATGCACGCAATCAGTACTGCTCCGGGACATATGGCCCGCTCATGGACCATATATGTATTGGAGGGCTTACAGTCGTGTGCATGGGCCCTAAGTCACATTTATTGCATATCATGCATTACTTATAGCATACATATAGCAGCTTTTAAATTTGGATTATTATTACATTTATTCTTAAAATGGAAAAGGAAAATGGCAGAGCACTAACGTACTGTGGACTGTTTGTGGCTGTCCGGTTTAGTATAAAGACAGATTATGTGCTGTGCTGTCCATCACAACCCACCATCAGTAGTGACAAATTCAGCACTGCTACATCTTCTTCATGTATGTGCATCTTTGAATTGATGGGCATTCTTTTTGGCACTTGGGATAGATTAGATACACCTAACAAACCGAATATCCAACAAAGGTGCACATATATAAGGAAAATGTAGTAGTGCTGAACTAGAATGGAGCATCCGTTCACTGTTTACGTCACTGAACACAGAAGTGGCGGTGCTATTGCTTCATCTGTACTGCTCTGGAAGAAGCTGAAGACGTGCGCATGCTCTGTTCTAGCAAGATCTCACCGCTAGACTAGCTCATTTACATGGGAATAAAAGTACGAATTTCTGAAATTATTCCCTGTGTGACTTTTAATATTTTCTGTCTTTTCTTATCAGGGTTATTCCTTTGTGGCTCCTTCCGTCCTCTTTGGTGTAAATGCAGTTATGACAGATATGCCAGCTCCATCTACTGACAAACCTTGTAGCCCTACACTGGTTCTTAGTGCAGCTATGAAGGTAAAAGATTTTGCAATATTCAGTTTTTACCTGCAGTTAAAGCGTCTTTTCGTGACTTTACTATTTATGACCTATCCTTGAATGGGAGCAACGGTGCAGTAACCAAGCAGGCCACCGCACAGTTTAGAGGAATGTGTATTTCTGGTGCAGGAGCTCCTAAAAAGAGATGAATAGCGGTGGTGCCAGCAGTCAGACCCCTTTTGATATTGTATTGATTATCTAAAAATAGGTAATCAAAAGTACAATCCTCATTTACCCATTTAAATAGCAGAATCTGTGTTCTACTTCCTGTTTTACCTATCTTGTTTTCTCAATACATCTGTCTCCCTTTGGGTTATTTCTAGGACTCTCCATTCTTTCAGCAGTATGAGATGGATCTACAAGAGCCTGCCCTAGGATCTGGCAGTTTTTCAGTTTGCAGAAAGTGTAGACATCGGCAGAACAAGAAAGAGTATGCTGTGAAAATCCTGAGTAAGAGGTCAGTTAAATCTAATTTTTTTATTAGAATATATACTACACTTGTGTTTTTGAGAGAGTTCTGGAAATTTTAGATTGTCTGTAATTTTAACATCAGTATCTCTAAAATGTTGTCTTAAAGGGCAGTTTGTTACATTAAGTCTTTACACATATTATCTTGTCCTAAAATGTAGGTCCCATTTTTCCATTTTCATAGGATGGAGGTGAACACTCAACGAGAAGTAGCAGCTCTGAAGCTATGTCAAGGGCACCCAAACATTGTGAATCTTCATGATGTTCTTCATGACCAGGTCTACTTTTCTTTATTAGAGAATATTCTCTTTCGTAGTAACGTGATGTGTAAAGTAGCTCATAACTTCAGTATGTAGGTCCATATTAAATGGACTATTCCTTGACTGCATTAAAGAGCTATACATGTTCTCCAAAATTATGTTGGATTTAAAACAAATGACTTGTTTTGTAAGCATGGAGTACGGGTGTGTCCTGTCTGGGTGAGTCTCAGTTTTGTATTTTAGATATCCCTTCAGTCCTTCAGCTGTCGAGACAGCTTTCACTCTTTTGACACGAATATAACCTGAATTCTGAAATTTAAAAAAAACAAACATATTATACCCCCATATCTATATACCTTTGTAACGTAGACACCTTGCACCTCGCAGTACTCTGCATGTGTGCCTTCAAACTGTTTTGCATCAAAGCATAACGTTTTGTAAAGAAAACATAAAAATTCAGGTTTGGGCTATAGTCAGAAGCACCCCTGTAGTAGAAAAGAAAGACAACTCCTACCCCAAATCCGACAATCAGAGAGCACATATCCTCCTTTATTGGTGTGATGGGTAATATGAAGAAGAGTTTATGTATCATTTTCCTGGGGACAGTGGAGGCTGTACAGGAGAAGAGATGACAGTAAGGGTGCTGGCACACATGCATTCAGGATGCAGTTTTCAATTTAGGTATTTTACCAGCGTCGTTAAACCCTGGTGTTCCCCATAGTGGGAATGATTGAATTAATTTTAGCTAGATACAGTAAAACCTAACAGCAACCTAACACACTAATGAAGCCATGCATCATCCGTGCAATTCTGATAACAGCTTTTTAACCTTTGTAATGCTGAAATCAATAGCAATTTCAAAGGGTCACTGAGTTTTCAAAATATTTTGATACATCATACAGACATATCAAAAGGTTTGATCGGTGGAGGTCTGACTGTTGAAATTCCCACCGATCTATAGAACGAGGAGAGAGAAGTGCTTGCTTTTCGCTTCTCCTCTGCAGGAGATGGGCTCAGTAGGAATCTGTGGGACCATCTTGATACCATCCTCAACAGCCAGGACAGAGAGTGTGTGAATTTTTGATACGTCATATAAAAAGTTGTTGGTTTTTTTAAAAAAACTCAGTGCCCCTTTGTGAGACAGATTTGGGCCTATGTGATGCACTGTAAGAGTATAACTGAGAATTGTTCCAACTGCTGCCTGTGCATTTTACATTCTCAGGCAGTAGTGCATTGAAATACTATTGAAAAGTGCTTGAAGGCAATATGGACAATAACAATACATTAGTAAGTGCCTTTCTCTATTAATTATTAACTTTCTCTACATGATAAATGCCATTGGCTGAAGTGAGACAACTCATTTAAGCCTGTTGGATCTCTTGTTGCACAAGGGTATTTTACCATGTATCTAATAAGCTAACTTAATATGACATTTATGGAGGAAGTGTGTCCCAAATTTTCTATTCCTGTAGATCAGTCTTGAGAAAGCACAAGTAACCTAAAACTCCAGTGTAACACGACCCTCAAACATCCTTTTCCTATGGCAGAAATGTATGTTGCATCATCAATACATCTTCTTCTTAATTAGAACATTTCTGTGTTGTAGTATCACTCATATCTTGTGATGGAGCTTTTGGATGGTGGGGAACTACTGGATCGAATCAAGAAGCAGTCATGCTTTAGTGAGGTAGAAGCAAGTGGTCTAATGCGCAGTCTTGTGAGCGCTGTTGCTCATATGCACGAAGCTGGAGTGGTGCACAGAGATCTTAAGCCTGAGGTGAGGCTCTTAGAGAATTAGAGAAGACTTGATCTGTCATTATAGAGTCAGTAAACTGGATGCCTGGCACATTTCTTATTTACTAATTTGCTCCTGTTGCTTAATACAGAATCTTCTTCTTTCATCACCCGGTGAAGATGCTGTTTTAAAGGTGATAGACTTTGGCTTTGCTAGACTTCGTCCACCGGGGTCACGGCCCTTGCACACCCCTTGCTTTACATTGCACTATGCAGCCCCAGAACTGCTTTCTCGACAGGGGTATGATGAGTCATGTGATTTATGGAGCCTTGGGGTAATCATGGTAAGTGTCATATGACCTTATTTTTCTAGTTGGCATTTGCTTCTTTGATGTGTAATTTACCATTGAATCATTTTTATTATTGTTACTGGATAATTTCAGCCTTTTTTAGTTGAAAACAATGTGGAGAAAACATAATGTTCTCTCTGATGACCTAATTTTTCACAGTCGTCACATGAACACTACCCACAACCATCTGCCACTATTACCAGCACTGATTGGTACCCAAGCTGTTGCCAAGAACATACTTGTTTATTAACATGCACAGTCAGGGGTAGGGTACCTGCAATTTCAGTATTCTAGTGTAGACTATTCTTGGACTAGTATCTTATACCAGTGATTTTCAACCAGTGTGCCTCCAGCTGTTGCAAAACTACAACTCCCATCATGCCCAGGCAGCCTACAGCTATCAGCCTACAGAAGGGCATGGTGGGAGTTGTAGTTTTGCAACAGCTGGAGGCACACTGGTTGAAAATCACTGTCTTATACGGTGGCCAAAATCGTTTAAAAGGAAATGTTAAAATTAAAGTTAAAAGCACATATTAACTGTTTTTGTGGGTTCTGTCTTGTGAGACTACTTGTTTCTCTCCATTTTTTACCTTAAAGGGGTTGTCTCACGAAAAATATTCGACAGTTTTCAAACCAGCACCTGGATCTGAATACTTTTGTAATTGCATGTCATAAAAAATTTTGTATAGCTACTGAGTTATTCAGTAACATGTATCTGTATAGGACCACTTAATTTCTTATTTCTTTGACCTATTCACTGAGCAGGCCGCACATGCTCAGTTTCAACTTTTAACTGCCTACTGAGCTGTGATAGGCAGAGCTGAGACACGCCTCCTTAGCTGCAGCAGAAAAGACACTCCCCTTGAGCTGTCAGCTTGATATAAAGCTAGCAGATCAATGAATGGGGAGATCTCTGGGTCCATGTGAGGTACAGGGCTGGTTCTAGCTTTGTTAGAAAGGTATTGTCATGGACTATATGATGTCTGATTTTCATTTTTTACATTATTCGTGGGATAACCCC
Organism: Rhinella marina; assembly: GCA_900303285.1. Classification (NCBI taxonomy): domain Eukaryota; kingdom Metazoa; phylum Chordata; class Amphibia; order Anura; family Bufonidae; genus Rhinella; species Rhinella marina. Next base: position 110,663 of record ONZH01008515.1, on the reverse strand, counting down.
TTTAACTCCCTTTTTTTTTGATTCTCCCCCACCCAGTCGCTGTGGGGGAGAATCTATACTTGAAATCTATACTTACCAGCTCCCGCCACTCAGTTTCGGCTTTATGGCCTCTGGGCTATCTTCACTAGGCTTCAGGATGCCGGAGTGGCAAAGATCATGTAAGTATCGATTTCTTGACATGCACCACTGGGTGGGAGGGAGGGGACAAAGCAGCTGATAGACAGCTCTGGGGGTGGCTTTTCTGTCATAAAACAAAATATGTATGGTCAGCTTAAAGGGGTTCTCTGGAGCGTTCTCTAAATTTGTGAGCAGCCCAACCGGCTGCATGCTTTTCTGATGAAGTCTAGTGCTCCTGTGTCCCCTTGTTAAGCTGCATAATGTGCATGCAGCTTAACAGGAAGAAACAAGACCACATCCAGTTGGGACTTCAGCAGATGATCATGTAGCCAAGTGGGCTGTCACGTGATCACAACAGAGATTGCAGAATCGGCAGTGCAACAAAATGGTAAGTAATTCCTGAAACAGTCTTCCTTCCACAAGTTAGCTGAAACAGAGAATTTTGGAGAACCCATTTAAAGGTATGTTCACATGGCTATAATCTGCCACTGATTCAGCAGTGGAAAACAACATGTTTCCACTGCTAAGCACACATTTCAAACTCACAAACAGTTTCCCTATTGACTTTAATGTTAAAATGTTTTTTCAGTATCTGATTTGAAAAAGTTTGAGAAGTGACATGTTACTTCTTGGGAGCAGATTTGATTGTGGATTTCATAGACGTCAATGGGGAAGCGGAGAAACCTCTTCTAATACTCCTGTAAAAACTCTGTAAAACTTCCCATCAAATTACAAATCGCCCACCAAAAATGACCTGTTTTCAGCTAGTAATCTGCTACTGATTTTTCTGCTGCTGATTTTGCTGTGTAAACTTGGTCTCAAGGTAAAAATATGGCAGCAGTTGTGGACCCAGGGACAATAGAGAAAATCCATGCTCCAGGGGGTAACACTGGAAGCTTAAGAAATTTAATAACAGCCAATGTGGCATTTTATTCCATTTTGTATGAACTCTGCATCAATATCTGTCTGCAGTGAAGTGGTATAATTTATAATATGTAATAGATATACATTATTTACCTATTAGCATAGAAACTGTAAGATGAATTGGGGGTGATTATGGAGATACTAGATTTCTCGTAGGGTGTTGTTAATATGTATCTCGGACACTCCTTTGTTGAGCATTTGCCATATCTTCATAAACCAGGAGAGGAGAGTCCTCTTTCTCTATGAGAGTTACTGGTTTATTTCCACAAGCAAATTTATACAAATTATGCTAGACTTCTTAGTCAGGATTAACACAGCTATTCGGCTATTCTGCATACAAGACTCATCCGGAAAGCCTATTAGCAGGAAACCACTTTGACCCCGTAATCTCTATGGAAGATTACAATGGATTTACTCATTTTCTGATATTATATGGTTCTTTTCAGGTCAGGCTTTCAGTTTAGATGACCAGATAAGAAGTATAAGTTTACAATACATTATAAACATTGGTGATAACATTGATGTCCCACATTTTCTGTGAGGTTAAACGTTGCTAACTAAAGGCCCTTTTAGACTGGCCGATGTGTCTCCCTGCCCGAGCGCCGATCAGCGATATTGGCACTCGGGCAGGGAGCCTTTACACGGCCCGATGAATCGAGCGCCGGGCCCGATGAATTGAGCTCCATACTGTCAGTTTACACAGGCCGATGTGCGCCCGACAGATTGGATCTTTTGTAGAAACCAAAAGATCCAATCAGCCGACGAACGAGCGTTTTGCTCGTTCGTCGGCTGATTAGGGCCACTTTTACACGGGCCGATTATCGGCACTAGCGTTCCTAGGAACGATTTTTCGGCCGATAATCGGCCCGTGTAAAAGGACCTTTAGTTCCAGCAGTGCCATGTGATGGGTAATTAATGTGAGGTCATTCTTATTCTCCTCATTCTGCAGTACACAATGCTGTGTGGCCAGGTCCCCTTCCAGGGTGAAAGAGGTGGGTCTCCTCAGAGCCGTGCTGCTGACATTATTAACAAGATCAAGGAAGGAGACTTTATGATGCAGGGCGAAAGCTGGGATCATGTGAGCGATGAAGCAAAGGAGCTGGTGAAAGGTAAGAGGCATTTATGTAACTTTATCATTATTTTATCATAAATTTATTGTTATTTCCATCAGGGCTGTGGAGTCGGAGTCGTGGAGTCGGAGTCAGTCACCATTTTGGTGGAGTCGGAGTCGGTATAAAATGGACCGACTCCGACTCCTAAAATATATAATGAATTAGTACATTTAGTTCAGTGCAATAAGTGCTGAATATATTTTTATAAGAATTTGTGAAAATGATGAAATGTCCTATAAATGTCTGTTCTATTCCTGATCTAAGGATTTAGGCTTTTAGTTGAGATGACTGTGTACTGCCCTTTATGTCCAGTGCATGTTCTATCTGTATGCTTTATGTTTCCTCTGAGCTCATGTTTGGAGAGGTTAGCTGCTCTCATGGCTTCTATCTGCTGCTGATGTAAAACACCTAGGGCCCTTATGTATGAAAACTGTCTAGGTGTAGAAGTTTCTTTGTTGCCCATAGCAACCAATCAGAGCTCCCCTTTCATTTCATATAGTGCTCTGGAGAAATGAAAGGGGCGCTCTGATTGGTTGCTATGGGCAACAAAAAAAGTCTTAGACCTAGACAGTTTTCATACATCAGGCCCAGAGGCGTAGCTACTGGGAGGGGGGGGGGCAGGGGAGGCGATGCTCCGGGCCCAATACCTCTGGGGGGGCCCAGCAGGGATGGCCTTAGTACAATCAGGCGAATACAAGTGAGCGCTTCCATTATGGAGTCTGATGGGGGCACATTCTGCTGATCTGAGGTCTGATGGGGGCACATTCTGCTGATCTGAGGTCTGATGGGGGCACATTCTGCTGATCTGAGGTCTGATGGGGGCACATTAAGCCTATCTGAGGTCTGATGGGGGCACATTAAGCCTATCTGAGGTCTGATGGGGGCACATTCTGATGATCTGAGGTCTGATGGGGGAACATTCTGCTGATCTGAGGTCTGATGGGGGAACATTCTGCTGATCTGAGGTCTGATGGGGGCACATTAAGCCGATCTGAGGTCTGATGGGGGCACATTAATCCTATCTGAGGTCTGATGAGGGCACATTAAGCCGATTTGAGGTCTGATGGGGGCACAATACGCTGATCTGAGGTCTGATGGGGGCACATTAAGCCTATCTGAGGTCTGATGGGGGCACATTAAGCCTATCTGAGGTCTGATGGGGACAGATTAAGCCGATCTGAGGTCTGATGGGGCAGATTAAGCCAATCTGAGGTCTGATGGGGGAACATTCTACTGATCTGAGGTCTGATGGGGGTACATTCTGCTGATCTGAGGTCTGATGGGGCACATTAAGCCTATGTGAGGTCTGATGGGGGCACATTAAGCCAATCTGAGGTCTGATGGGGGTACATTCTGATGATCTGAGGTCTGATGGGGGAACATTCTGCTGATCTGAGGTCTGATGGGGGCACATTAAGCCTATCTGAGGTCTGATGGGGGCAGATTAAGCCGATCTGAGGTCTGATGGGGGAACATTCTGCTGATCTGAGGTCTGATGGGGGCACATTCTGTTGATCTGAGGTCTGATGGGGTACATTCTGCTGATCTGAGGTCTGATGGGGGCACATTCTGCTGATCTGAGGTCTGATGGGGGCACATTTTGCTGATCTGAGGTCTGATGGGGGCACAATACGCTGATCTGAGGTCTGATGGGGGCACATTAAGCGGATCTGAGGTCTGATGGGGGCAAGGGACTGTTAGTTTAGTGAAGTAAAAGCTGGGGACAGATTTCCTTTAACATAGGAGTCCCCTTTTTTTTACTCCTATTAATCCTATATTTTACTGCATTATGTGGTAGAGTATTTAGAGTAGGGTATGTAGAAAGTCTATTGTACTGTACTTAACAGCATAGATGATCTAGCAGTTTATATAGTCATCTTACAGTATTACAACCACAACTAGTAGTATGTGCCTGTGAAGTTGGAAACGTGCGTTTGGGAAGCCAATAAGTGGGGGGCCCATTCAAGTATGTTTCGCCCCCCCATGTGCTGAACCTCTACCTACGCCTCTGATCAGGCCCTTTGTGAGCTGTAGCCAGAGAAGCCTGATAGAGTACAAACTGTTTTTGTCATGACTTATCTGTACTATTGATTTTATGCAAATTTGTTATCACTTAAACATGCTCCATGTATGAAGGAGTCGGAGTCAGAGTCGGAGTCAGGGGAAATTGAGGAGTCGGAGTCGGGGCTTTGGCTTACCGACTCCACAGCCCTGATTTCCATAAATGTGCTGGTAACGGCACTATAAGCCACTTACTGATATTGCATCCTCTGAGACACAACATCACCTTGATAGCATAGTCTGCTCTACTGACTGTACAGTAGCGCTCCCATCCTTATCATGGCCACTGATGGAGGGGCAAATGACCCAACATGTCCATTGAAATAACCTGTGCACAGCGTAGGAAACTAATGCATGTGAAGTGCTGTGCACTGTGTACGTCAAGGGAGGCTGCTTATGGGCAACATGGTGCATGTTCCTAAAATAAACGGTCTTGTAGATATCCTGAACGCAAGGGTTAATCCCCTACAGGTCAGTTCAGTTTTCAGCTGGGAAATGCTGAGGGGTGGGCTTAAAAATCTTTTTGCCCTTCTGCAGATATGGCAGAGTGGAGATGCTGCTCCTGCCCGTTGTCTTAAAAGCAGACACAAGACAGTGAGGAGGAGCAGGGGGACATGGCTAATCACCTGGGGTACATAGAGGCGATTTTTAATATATATTTTAATTATATATTAAGGTATAAATAACGTCTAAAATATAACTTTATTTGAAACTGTTATAAATGTCCTTAAAGGGGTTCTCCGGGAATTATTATATTACTTTATTATAAATATATTCCCAAATACCTTTCATTATTTATAATGGCTCGTTTTGTCTAGGGAGCAATCCTTAGGAGAAACAAATTGGCCACTGTCCTATTAGCACACACAAAACCTGTCCTAATCACACAGCAGGACAAGTTACTTCACAACACTGAGGTAAAGAGCTGCCTCATTCTCCTCTCTACTCTGCTTGTCAGGGATTATGGTCCTGTAGGAAAGGAGTTAATGAGCAGATGTGACTACTGAGCTGCAGCACTTATATACAGTCTCCATTACCACAGCCCCACATTACCACAGTCTGTCCTGTCCGTCCTCTCTGTACTTCATGTCTCCTCCTGAACTGCATTCCCACAGAGATTCAGCTGAAGGTCTTATTAGATGTATTCAGGATCATAATCCCTGACAATCAGAGAGGAGGATGAGCTCTTTACCTCAGTGTTGTGAAGTAACTTGTCCTCCTGTGTGATTAGGACAGGTTTTGTGTGCTCTAATAGGACAGCTGCCATTTTGTTTCTCCTAATCATTGCTCCCTAGACAAAACAAGCCATTATAACTAATGAAAGGTATTTGGGAATGTATTTATAATAAAGTAATATTTATGTATTTTCATTTTATTAATTCCCGAGAACCCCTTTAAACTCATTTTCTAATGTGCCAAAAAGGGACCCAACGTTTGTCTATAGAACTTGTCACCGTTTGAAATCCGTGCACTGCTGACATGTATGTGGTGTATGGATTGCACAGTTCTGCAGGAATAGGGGCCTCAGTGAGCTCAGTACTCGCAGGAACACACATCATTCCTTCTACCTGTGCCCACTCTGCTCAGCTAAAGCTTGGTATATGCAGAGCTTTAGCTGAGAGGATTGGGAACAGGCAGGAGGTCTGCATAACACATCACTGTTCCTACCTGTGCCCACTCTGCTCAGCTAAAACTTTGCCATACAGTGCGTTTGCTGAGCAGAGTGGATACAGGCAGGAGCAGCGATATATGCTCCTACCAGGACTGAGATCACTGTGCCCCTATTACTTCTGTAGGCCCCTAGACCTGCCATGTTACAGCTTCTATCGCACCCACTAGCCCGGGTGTAGTATGTCGGTAAAATTGCTTTTCGCAGCAAGTGAAGTGTTTTTTCCGAAATACTGCCTGTACCACAAGCCACACAAGAAAGGCAGCAGGAGATTATGGAGGTTAACAAGTGGCTAAAGAACTGGTGTAGGAAGGAGGGGTTTGGGTTCCTGGAGATCTGGGCCGACTTCTCTGTCGGCTACAGGCTCTGTCGTAGGGATGAGCTGCACCTCAATGTTGAAGGGGCAGCTGTTTTGGGGGAGAAGATGGCTAGAAGGCTGGAGGAGTGTTTAAACTAGGGACTGGGGGGGAGGGTAACTACATTATAGGAGGGGAAGATAGAGCAGATAGAGACCTGGGGCAAGGTAATGGAACTGGGGGAGGAATGGAGGAACTAGAACAGTTCAGAAGGAAATGTGTGGGGGGACAATACACATAAACCTCTTAATTGTATGTTTACTAATGCCAGAAGCCTAACTAATAAAACTGGTGAACTGGAATTAGTGATGTGTGAGGAGGACTATGACATAGTGGGAATAACTGAGACATGGCTGGATGATAGCTATGACTGGGCAGTTAACGTACAGGGTTACAGTCTGTTTAGAAAGGATCGGCAAAACCGGAGAGGGGGAGGGGTCTGCCCTTATATAAAGTCCTGTCTAAAGCCCACACTCCGGGAAGATATAAGTGAGGGACATGAAAATGTGGAGTCACTGTGGGTAGAAATATATGGAGCCAAAAACAATAATAAAATCCTAATAGGACTTTATTATAAACCACCTAATATACCAGAGTCCACAGAAAATCTACTTTTAAACGAAATAGACGAGGCGGCAAAACATAATGAGGTCGTTATTATGGGGGATTTCAACTACCCAGATATAGACTAGGGAACTGAAACCTGTATATCTCATAGAGGAAACAGGTTCTTGGCAATAACGAAAGACAATTGCCTTTCCCAACTGGTTACCCGACTAGAGGGACAGCCATACTGGACTTAGTATTAACCAATAGAACTGACAGAACAACAGATGTGCAGGTTGGGGGACACCTGGGAAACAGTGACCATAAAATAATAACCTTCCAATGGTCATTCAAAAGAGTGTTTCTTCAGGGAGGAACAAAAATACCAAACTTCAAAAAAGCAAAATTTAACCAACTAAGAGAGGCCATAAGCCTAACTAACTGGGACAAAGTCCTCAAAAATAAAAATACAGCCACAAAATATTTTTAAAAGCATCCTAATATCTAATTGTTGGAGGTACATACTTTATGGGAATAAAAGGGTAAGAAACAAGAAAAAAACAATGTGGATAAATAGAACTGTAAAGAAAGCAATAAATGACAAACAGAAAGCATTTAAATCACTAAAACAGGAGGGGAGCGAGGAAGCATTGAAAAACTATAAGGAAAAAAATAGAATATGTAAAAGACAAATAAAAGCAGCCAAATTAGAGACCGAGAGATTAATTGCCAAAGAGAGTAAAACTAACCCTAAAATATTCTTCAATTATATAAATGGTAAAAAGTATAAACCTGAAGGTGTTAGCCCCTTACAGAGTAATGAGGGGGGAGTTGCAGAGAGCGATGAGGAGAAAGCAAAGCTACTAAATATTTTTTTCTCCTGTATTCATTAAGGAAAATAAACTGTCAGATGAAATGCAGAATATAAAAGTAAATTCCCCATTAAAAGTGCCCTGTCTGACCCAAGAAAAAGTACAGCGGCGTCTTAAAAAGATTAAAATAGACAAATCGCCAGGACTGGATGGCCTACACCCCCGTATCCTAAGAGAATTAAGTAATGTCATAGCCAGACCCTTATTTCTGATATTTAAGGACTCTATACTGACAGGGAGTGTTCCACAGGATTGGCACATAGCAAATGTGGTGCCAATATTCAAAAAGGGTCCAAAAACAGTGCCCGGGAACTATAGGCCGGTAAGTTTAACATCTGTTGTGGGTAAACTGTTTGAAAGTTTTCTAAGAGATGCTATCTTGGAGTACCTCAATGAAAATAAGCAAATAACTCCATATCAGCATGGCTTCATGAGGGATCGGTCATGTCAAACCAATTTAATCAGTTTCTATGAGGAGGTAAGTTCTAGACTTGACTGCGGCGAATCAATGGATGTGGTATAAAAGGTTGGTATATAAAATGAGAATGATTGGCCTTGGAGAAAATGTCTGTATGTGGGTAAGTAACTGGCTCAGTGATAGAAAACAGAGGGTGGTTATTAACGGCACATACTCAGATTGGGTCACTGTCACTAGTGGGGTACCACAGGGGTCAGTACTGAGCCCTATTCTCTTCAATATATTTATCAATGATCTTGTAGAAGGCTTGCACAGTAAAATATCAATTTTTGCAGATGACACTAAACTGTGTAAAGTAATTAACACAGAAGAGGACAGTACACTGCTACAGATTGATCTGGATAGACTGGAGGCTTGGGCACAGAAGAGGTAGATGTGGTTTAACACTGACAAATGTAAGGTTATGCATATGGGAAGGAATAATGCAAGTCACCAGTACATACTGAATGGTAATATATTGGGTAACTCTGACATAGAAAAGGACCTAGGAATTTTAGTAAACAGCAAACTAAGCTGCAGAAACCAGTGTCAGACAGCTGCTGCCAGGGCCAATAAGATAATGGGTTGCATCAAAAGATGCATAGATGCCCGTGATGAGAACATAGTCCTGCCAATTTACAAATCACTAGTCAGACCACACATGGAGTACTGTGTACAGTTCTGGGCTCCTGTGAACAAGGCAGACATAGCAGAGCTGGAGAGGATTCAGAGGAGGGCAATTAAAGTAATAACTGGAATGGGTGGACTACAGTACCCAGAATGATTATCAAAATTAGGGTTATTTACTTTAGAAAAAAGACGACTGAGGGGAGATCTAATAACTATGTATAAATATATCAGAGGTCAGTACAGAGATCTCTCCCATGATCTATTTATCCCCAGGACTGTGACTGTGACGAGGGGACATCCTCTGCGTCTGGAGAAGAGAAGGTTTGTACACAAACATAGAAGAGGATTCTTTACGGTAAGAGCAGTGAGACTATGGAACTCTCTGCCTGAGGAGGTGGTGATGGTAAGTTCACTAAAAGAGTTCAAGAGGGGCCTGGATGTATTTCTGGAGGGTAACAATATTACAGGTTATAGTTACTAGAGATGGGTCGTTGATCCAGGGAGTTATTCTGATTGCCTGATTGGAGTTGGGAAGGAATTTTTTCCCCTAAAGTGGGGAAAATTGGCTTCTACCTCACAGGGGATTTTTGCCTTCCTCTGGATCAACTTGTAGGATAACACGCCGAACTGCATGGACAGATGTCTTTTTTTGGCCTTATAAACTATGTTACTATAGTAACATAGTTTATAAGGCCGAGAAAAGACATCTGTCCATCCAGTTCGGCCTGTTTTCCTACAAGTTGATCCAGAGGAAGGCAAGTATGTTATAAAGTATGTTACAGGTAATTTGATTTTTTACTTGGTCATGAATCGCATTCTCTCGTAAGTAGAGGGCGCAATGATGGGGAACGGTGATTGTGCCGCCCCCCCTCCCCCCTCACCTTCCCCATTCAACCCTGATCGCAGCATCTGACAGTCACATTAAAGCTTTTCAGGGGTTAATCAAGGGTTGAAAACAAAACAAAATACATACCTTATCCATTTGCTCTTAGAGAGGCCATCTTGAAAATGTGCAAAATCTTGTTCATGCTGATGTGATTAAATCACCACGTCATCACACTGGGCGGACGCGGTAATGTCATTACTGATGACGTCACCTTGCCCGCCCAGCATGATGACTTGACGACGTCACATGGCAGTGCGCGTGACATTTTGCGTGTATTCAATCAAGTTGACTGCAACGCCCTCTCCACGGCTTTGTCACAAATTGAATTTTCCCTGAAATTCAGATCAAAGTCAGTTTCCTTTTACTTCGATACGCTCAACATTAGTTGTAATTATTGAAAGTACCACACCCCCCACAAAATAATTAAAACAAATTAATAAGTGATCAAAAAGTCGTTCATACCACAAAAATGTAGATTTTTTTCAAAGGTATTTTTTCTTTTAAGTAATTAAACAAAATAGAAAGCATACGTTTGGTATCACAGCAATTGTACTGAGCCACAGAATATGGAACTTCATGTCATTTTTAGCACACAGTGAACACCGTGATGTCAAAATACCAAAAACCTTGATGGAATTCAATTTTACCCCACAACATTTTTTTTTTCCTGTTTTCCAATACAAGACATGGTAAATTAAGTGGTGACATTAAAAATATGCATCCTGTCTCACAAAAAATAAGCCCTCATATGTCTTTCTGATCAAAAAAAAAAAAGTTATGGCTATTGGAATGTGGTGAGTGAAAATCAAAAAATGAAAATAGGTCCAGTCTTTAAGGTGTTAAAGTGGTCCTGGAAAAAACCTAAAAGTGTCCCTATATTGTAGACGAGTCCAGGGCAACACAAGTAGGCAGGTACAACAGAAGTAGACGGGTCTAGCAATACCGTAGTACAGAATACCACAATGCAGCCCAAAATACCACTGCCCGTGGCAGAGTATAAAGCTGAGGACAGCAATACAGTTGAATTCAGGAGGGCACTTACAGCTACTGGCCAGATGCATAAGTGCCTGATGCTCCTACATTAATCAATGCTGAGAACATCAGATCTTTATGTACCTGGCTGGCGGCCATGAGGAGGGCTTGGGCGACCCCTGGGCATTAGCCCACCAGGAATTTTCTCTGTAGGGTCTATGGCCAGTCTGCCCATGGGGCCGGCGGATTTTCCGTCTGCATCCGGCAGTGCCGAAAGTGGTGAATTACAACAGGCTGTTCTTTGCCGGAACATCCTGCTGGAATTCACACCACAGGTGTGAAATAAGCCTAATACATACCCCGAAATGGTATCAATAAAAACCACTGATTTTGCGTTGCAAAAACTTAAGGGATTTTCCCATTATACCTTTCATGCAGCTTCTTCCTGCCATTTTCAGGTTTGCTGACTGTAGACCCGTCTTGTCGATTGAGCCTTAGTGAACTGCAAGAAAGTGAGTGGCTGCGTGGTGGACGGCCTCTGTCATCCACTCCTCTCATGACACCAGATGTCCTGGAATCTAGTGGGATGGCTACAAAAACCTGTGTACATGCCACATTCATGGTAAGTGAATCAGACAAGTCCTAGGCCATAGAAGGTCTCCACCATGTTAAAGGTGTTCTTCCACTTCAGCCTTTTCCACCCTTACGGCTGAAGGTGAATGTACTTTGACCAAGGGCATATGTTTGCATAGTGGTCCTCAGCTGTAATGTTTGTTTTTTGCAAAAGAAAAAAAAAATCACTCATCCACTTGCACTCGCAGAGGCAGTTGCTCCTCACTTTATTGTGAAGGGCCTACCGAAGGACCAATCATACTGGGAGCGCTTGGTGACGTCAACGCGCTTAGCACAGGTTCTTTGGCAGGTCCTTCACAATCAAGAGAAGTGTCACTGCCTCTGCGCATGCAAGTGGGATGAGTGATTTTTTTTATTTATTTTTTTACAAAAACATTACAGCTGAGGACCACTATGGGCGACATTGAAGGCCACTATGGGGGACATTTTTATAGCTGGGGGCTGCTATGGTGGACATTACGGGCCACTATGGGGGACATTATTACTGCTGGGGTCACTACAGGGGACATTATGTATACTGAGGGTACTGCAGGGGTTGGGATTTTATTTAAAAAAGCCAATTAAATACATTTTTAATGGCCATGAAAAACATATACCAAAATGGCCATGAAAAACTGACAGTCTGTCCATTTTTAATGGCTGTTATTTTTTACTGTCATGCATGTAGTGTAGTGTGTTTTCTGTTCACATGCAGCCCATTTTGTGAACTGACAGCATCCAGACTGAACCCTGACTCATTCATTTCAGTTGGTATATGCACATGAGTATTGTTTTTCACTGACCATCTGATGTTCAGGAAAAATCACAGTATGCTCTATCTTCAGACGACTTATTCATGGCGTCTGGATGCAGTTCATTTTTCACTGATGGTTGCTAGGAGACGCTGTGTTTTATTCAGTTTTTCTTTACGAAACAGGCCTTATGTTAATTATAATGCTAGGCATACAATGTTATTTGCAGTAATCCTTTTTACCGTTTGTATACTGAATGCATGTGCAGCGCCACCAGTTGTTTATTTCTAGAATGGCAGCATTTAACACATCCTAGAGGAAATCTTGGTGAACTCATCAAACAGGAAATATATTCAGTTCTGAAGATTATATTTCGTAATATTTATTAAGGCCAGAGCCGCACATAAGATTTCTTTTGAACAGTTCTGCTTCTGTCACACAACAGATAAGTGTATGTAACGCGTACCTCCGGTGACCACTTAACCATTTCAGGTCCATTTAGCAAATTTTAATACACACTAATTTAATGGATATACACAGTTTTATTTTATCATTAAAACACATAGGGGGAGATTTATCAAACTGGTGCAAATGAAAACTGGCATAGTTGCCCATAGCAGTAATCTGCCAATGTAAAGTTGACCTGCAGATACTTGCTGGGAAGGAATGCTTCCTTCCCGAAGATCATCTGCTCAACTGAACAGTGTAATGCCCCTTTCACACGAGCGGGAGACTCGCATGTCTCCCGCAACGCATCTACAGGGCAGGACTCGGCACTGACAGGGATCGCATAGCATTATATGCGATCCCAGTCAGTGCCAGAGTCCAGCCCTGTAGATGCGTTGCGGGAGACATGCGAGTCTCCCGCTCGTGTGAAAGGGGCATAAAGGAGCCCCTAGAAAAAGCTAAATGATTTTATTCAAGAGACACATGCAAATTGGTAAGGATACTGACTGGTGGTTACTTGTAGCGTTTACTAGGTGTCCTATCCACATTTTTTTTGCAGGCGTTTAATCGTGGTAAGCGTGAAGGAGTCTTCTTAAAGAGTGTGGATAATGCTCCGTTGGCTAAAAGACGCAAACTGAAGCAGAGCAGCACAGGAGGTGACACACGCAGTGGATCCTCATCTTCTTCATCATCATCATCCTCATTTGCTACCACTGCAGCTCGATCCCCCAAATCCAGAGCACCCCCACAAAGTAATAGGCCTGCAAATTCATAGCTGTTTGCTTTATTTCAAATACACTACAGGCCCTGCTATCATGTACAAAAGGAGAGGACCAAAAAAAGTAGAGTACCTTATGTCCACCATTTTACATGTAATAGATGTGTGGGCACCTATCATGTACCGTATTTCCGTCAGGTGTGAGAGCAGTGTGCAGAATTCAGAGGAATGGGCAGTATTACTGCTCAGAGCGTTTTTGTATATCAAGTTTGTACATAGAAAGGACATTAAACACTAGCCATTGTCCAAGTATCAGTGAATGTGACTCTTCCCTCCCAGTCTGAATGTACTAACACAGTAAGGGGTTGTTCACATATCAGTTATTTGATCAGTTATTTCCATCAGTTATTGTGAGCCAAAACCAGGAGTGGACACTACACAGAGATCAGGTATAATGAAAAGATCTGCACCTGACTGGTGTTTTTGACCCGCACCTGGTTTTGGCTGACAATAACTGATGGAAATAACTGATCAAATAACTGATATGTGAACAACCCCTAAAGGATTTAGGATACGGCAGTTAGGTTACATGTCCTGGGAAACGTGCACCAGCATTTATTGTTTATTTTGCAGTGTTTAAAGTTGATGTCAATGTAATATTTTTTTCTTTTCTTTATTATATGTGTGTGTTTATATATATATATATATATATATATATATATATATATATATATCTCAAAAAAACGAATGATGAGGCAGCACTCCTTGGCTTATGAAAATTGTGGATCTTTTATTCTATGATCCAAGATCCACAATTTTCATAAGCCAAGGATTGCTGCCTCATCATTCGGTTTTTTGATGTCAGTATAAGGCCCAGTACCTGGTGCCTTTGAGGGATTGCACCCGTCTGCATTCGCACGGTGCTGCTGTTGTATTTTTGTAATATATATATATATATATATATATATATATATATATATATATATATAATTTGTGTGTGTTTTTATATAACAGGCTTGTATTCAAGCTTTTAAAGGACCTGGAGTGCTTTGATACCAGAGAATTTAGTGTGTGCAGTGTGCGAGTTCTGTGTCTCTATCTATTGTTCTGTGTGTGTGTGTGTGTGTGTGTGTGTATATATACTTAATAGGGGTTGTCCAAGTCAAAAATAAAATAAAAGGTAAAACACAGTAATGGTATTGAAACAATAAAAGGAGTTATACTCACCAGTACAAACACCCTCCACTCACGCACCGCACTGTGGTCATCCCTGACAGGCTTTGTTTTCCTTAACTGTATCAGTGATTGACTGCAGCAGACATATGTCATCTACGGGATGTCTTGCTGCAGAAAATTCAGAAATGACTACAGATGTGGGATTTTACATGGTCACACATAACTAAGGTCTCATTTATAGGTCATATGTGTTTGGTCCATGTTCCCTGTTCCCTGTGTGTATTTTTTCCCAAAAATGGAACAGTATTCTCACAGAGGCCCTGAAGGTATCATCTCTCATCTCTGTAAAGTGAGGACCCTACAATTAAATCCCCATATTTCAGTCACTAGAACCACTTTGTGACGTGGGAGGAAATCACATGGGAGTTTTCAGTTTGCTTTTAGAGGAATATAGGAGTCCAGAGCTCAATTTTTTGCTATTGCCCCCTCCATTCCCCTGGTGTCAGAGTTTAAGGCCCCTTGCAGACAAGCGTGACACACGCACGTCTCCCGCATCGCATCTACTGGCCTGAACTCCCGACACTGACGGGGTCACATAGCATTATACTGATTTAGGGTTAAGAGGGACTCACAGCCTCCACCCCCCTCCCATCGTATGTGTGATTTCACGCTGGAGGTAACTGGGAGCTGGTTTCTGTGTGTCGGACTTCATGCCCCTATCTGCAATTACCTATACTATAGTAGGGTGAGCGTTAGGTCCCGTGCCACTTGAGATACCTTGACGGGGTGCTCGGGCTCCGGTATGTTCTTGATATAAGAATATATTGGCGAAAGTCTCATTTTAACATCAGTGTGAGGGTTAGCCATATATTGTCAATTGCATTCACCGTTGTAGTGCACCATTTTCTGTGAATGATGCTATGTAACCCTTACAGTTCTGGAATGTATTGGATAACACTAACAGCATTATGTCAGTGTTATCCAACACATTCCAGAACTGTAAGGGTTACATAGCATCATAAATCAGTATAATGCTATGTGACCCCGTCAGTGCCGGGAGTTCAGGCCAGTAGATGCGATGCGGGAGACGTGCGTGTGTCATGCTCGTCTGCAAGAGGCCTAAAGCTGCACTGAGATACATTGTAAGGACATGTGCACAAGTCCTCTCCATTATGTTAAGATAACAGTCCGGACGGTGTATTTCAGGACAGATTTGAGTGCTGACAGTGGAGGAATGCAGGGCAAGAGGAGAATAAAAAATAGCTATCTGGACTCCTTATCTGCAGTATTACTAATGTGGTCCCTGCACTTAATTGTCCAAGATTGTGCTGACAAATTCCCTTTAAAGTGACATCATTATGTTTGGGGATCCTTTTCTATGTTAAGTCAAATGAATTTTTAGGATTCTTAAAGATGTATGCAGGAAGGTTTCAAAAAAACTAAAAATCTGGTTTCTTTGACACCACTATAAATTGCCTTTATTTCTGCGCGTCCAATGAACTCATACCTTGTGTGTCAATATGGCCATGTTAGATATATCTTGACAGAACATGTATCTATTTATGAAGTAAGCCCTTGCAGAAGCTCCTGTGGTTTAAGTCTCTTCCATCCAATGGCTCAGTAATTTCCCGGCTCATTTTAAGGCCGAATGCACTCGGCCGTTGCCCGGCCGTGGTCGTATTGCGGCCCGCAAACAGCGGGTCCGCAATACACGGGCACAGGCTGTGTGCATCCGCATCATGGATGCGGACACATTCACTTGAACATGTCCTATTTTTTTACAGTGCAGACAGATCACGGACCCATTCAAGTTGAATGAGTCTCAATCTGGCCGCTGCACGGATGTTGCCCATGCATTGGGAACCGCAAATTGTGGTCCCCAATGCACGGAACGTCCACACAACAGCCGTGTGCATGAGCCCTAAATCCCAGCCTCACCCACAGCAGGAGCAAAGGGCGTTCTTTATGACATACTTAATTGCCCTACCATAACTGAGAACTTTGACTTCTTTATTCAATTTGTATTTGTTGTTTATCCAGCCATTTTCATGTTGTGTTCTGTATTGTTGGAGTGTGTCAGTTTTTGCATACATTTTAACTATTTTAAAGATGATGGTATTTCTGGAATTGATGAACTATTTGTATTTCCTGTGTATATGAGGTAGTCATAAAGCACAGAATACATGCCTGCTGAAAGCTTTTCATATGTATTGAGTACAATTATCTGTGCAGAGCAGTGTTTGCCTGGAACTCTGTGCAGATTAGTGTATAGGTTTACAGAGCATTATATACCATTGTGCAGTCTATAACTAGATCTTGCTCGCAGTAATCTGTGTATTGGCTCAAATTCAGTGTTTAGCCTGGACACTTAATAGTTAAAAAATATCTATTTTGTATATAGTAAATGAAATGTACAGTATATGTATTTTTATGCAGCTCAGTTTTGCAGATTGTCTATGTTTAGAATGTAAAAGGATCTTCTTACCACTGGTAAGCACAATGACTGTTATCACATCTGGGGCATTGGGACTACTCTGTATTATTTTACCAATGTATATGTAGAGCATTGCTGAACGTCTCCAGTATTCGGCCCAGCACTGAAGAACATCACCTCACCATATTCCATGTGATGCCCATGGGACATTATTTTATGAATTTTCATTAACCCTGTAGCCTGCAAACCATATTATGTCAGTTAAACCTCTCTCCAAAATGCAATCCCAAAATGCAAGTTTTGCCTCTTTCTAACCAAAGATATGTAGAACGTAAGATGTTTTTCTTATTTACAGGCAGCATAGGAATATATACTGGAGTACCACCCATACTTGGAGGGTGTGTTGGACATTGGCTCGCTGATGATTCTCCTAAATTTAAGGCTCCATTCACACGTCCGTATTTGTGCACACCCTGGAAAACGGTCAGATTTTTGCGGATCCGTTGTACCGCAAAAAACTCAGTTTTTCCAGCACATCCGTTCCATTTTTCCGTAAAAAATGGAAAGCATGTATCCATATGTCATCCGTTTTTTTTCTTTTCTTTTTTTTTTCTACCCTCCTGGAACGGAATCCGCAAATGCGGATGACATGCGGATGGCTTTCCGCATGTCTTCCGCATTTACGGACGTCCCATAGACTTGTATTGGTCTACGGACCGCAAAATCGGAGGAAAAGTAGGACAGGAGGATTTCTGTTTGCGGATCTGCAAAATGGAATGGAACTGAGAAACGGATGCGGACAACATACGGTGCAATGTCCGCATTTTTTGGGACCCATTGAAATGAATGGATCCGCATACTATCCGCAAAAAAAGTCCGAAATTGCGGAACGGACGTGGATAGGATGCGGATAAAAAATACGGACGTGTGAATGGAGCCTAACTTTGATTTGGTCTGTAGAATAAAGCCTTGTTCACATGTCAGTGTTTTGGTCAGTGATTTCCATCAGTGATTGTGAGCCAAAACTAGGATTGGAGCCCCCACAGACATAAGAACACCAAAAGAAACCCCAACACATATATATCAAAAAATAAATAATATTTATTAATATATCATTAAAATGTACAATATATTATTACATAAATCCAGTAGTGGTCAGACCACACCCATGGCAAATTAACAACGCAGATACATCACAGCAGGATACATAACACCCAGAAAACTGGGATAAGTAGTAAAAGGGAACTACGGTGGTCACAGAAGTAAAGTGCTAGTGCATAATCAAAGTGCCAATCTACTACCTAAGTAGACAATATAGTCCCTCATTTTAAACCATCATCCACATTAAATCAGCAAAAACATTATACCCGACTGTGGTCACTGCTTCCCCAATGTGCGTTACGCTTCACTCTTCCTCAGGAGGTATTGTTGGTAACCACATAATGAACTATTTATACCCACCAAATGAACCCAATCCATGACACCTGAGAGACATCCAACAATGGTGACTGGTACCGCTTCCATCATACCAGAAGTGCGTATACCGGATGTGACAAGTGGCTAAGATATCATGTTGTATAGTCAGATATGCCTAATAAAACATTATAATATGTACACTGGCAGCCCGTTGTCAGCTACTATCCCTGAATACCCCAATCCAAGTAGATAAAGCTGGTTACTAGAGCCGATAACGGCGATCGGCAAGTCCCGGAAATGACGTACGGGAAGTCATGCATTCCACCCTGGAACGCACCAAGCGCAGAAACGCAAATTCTGTTTACCATCAAGCATATATCAACTTGTTCCAAGAGGGGACGCATCACTGGAGAGTATAACAACACATGTACATATACATTTTTGATCATAGTATTGGCCAAGATGCTGCGCAAAAGATATTAAGGAACATCTGGGTTTTTTAGGAATGTCACTGGGTGATTTGCGTTCCATTGTGGAACGCATGACTGGAAGCTTGGTTACTTCCTTGATCAAAGTAGTGTATGTCTCAGTGATTTTTTTACTGACCCACGTCAGTAAACAAATACTGAAATGTGAACAGATACATTTAAATCAATGGGTGTGTGTGCTGTCCGTGAAAAATGCGGACAGCACATGTCAGTGAAAAACGGGAATGTGGACGAGGCCTTACAGTTCTGGAATGTATTAGATGGCACTGACATAATGATGTCAGTGTTATCCTATACATTCCAGAGCTCTAAGGGTTACATAGCATAGTAAATCAATATAATGCTATGTGACCCTGGCAGTGCTGGGAGTTCAGGCCAGGTGCTTGTCTGAAAGGGGCCTAACGCAAAAGACATCAGAGAGACAGTCTGACAGATTTGTCACAGAACAGCCTTCTGCAACTGCTATGTACTATGAAACATAAAAGATGCAGACTCTAAACCAGGGGTGTACAACCTTTTTTTTTGTCTTTGGACCGCATTGTTATGCTTCATGGGGCCATAAACATTTACTTCAGGAACGCTGTAACTTAACATTATAAATATTTTGTTTATACATTGATGCATTCATATAGCAATACCACACAGGGTATGTAAAGGTATGCCAATGGAGCCGGCAATTATCAGGAAGGAAGCATGGAGGTGAAGGGCTATTACACATCAGAGAGTCCATTGCGGGAATCACGCTCCATATGTGAGCGTGATCCTCCATTCCGGACCTGCAGGAGCTCATGGCATTATCATGATTTATAATGCTATGTGCCTCTGCTTGACCTTACTTCTACTGAATCACACTGACAGCTTTAGGTCACTATGATCCTGTAGTGAGAGTGATTCCTGCAATGGACTTACTCGTATGCAACAGCCCTAAGAGCTGCATTTACATTCAGCGATCGGCTCCACTATATGGGAATGAATGAGAGATGACTGCAAATATCAAAGCAACTGGATGTTCCTTTCAGGAACTGCACTTTTAGGCTACATTGACATGACCTTATGAATGGCTCCACATCTGTTCCGCAATTTCAATGGGGCCGCAAAAGATACGGACAGCACACAGTGTGCTGTCCACATCTGTAGTTCTGTTCCATGGCACCGCAAAAATATAGAGCATGTCCTACTCTTGTCTGCGATTGTGGACAAGAATAGGCATCTTCTATATAGCACCGGCCGTGCAAATGCCGCAAAATGTAGAACGCCCAAGACTGGTATCCGTATTTTGCGGATTCGCAATTTGTGGACCGCAAAACACGCAACACAACAGACAATACAGACAACAGATATCTGTGATTCACTGTACCCTTACCTGAAGAAACTCTGAAAAGAAATTGAACCTTAAATTTTACACAAAGAATGCAAGTGTCCTTTATTCAAAAATTACATAGACTTTCAGCCAGCTTATGCATCTGGCATTTTCTTGCAAAAACACAGCAATGCAAAAAAATGCAAGAATGCCAGCCTCAGTGGAAAAATAAGGCTGTGTGAATAAACACATTAAAATCAAAGTATATATGTGCTGTGACATGACACACATGTGACATGAGACAGAGGCCTCATTCATACATCCATGTCCCTGATGACATCCGACTGATGACATCCGACACCCATGACTCAGTGGTTCATCTGTGAAAATGTCAGTGAAGTATCCGTGTTTGGTCTGAGGTTATAGCCCTCTGTGTTCATCTGTATTCCACATGTACTGCTAGACTAAAAACCACTGAACGAAAATGGATGCCATCTGTGTTAACATACATAGTAACATAGTTTATATGGCCGAAAAAAGACATCTGTCCATCCAGTTCGGCCTGTTATCCTGCAAGTTGATCCAGAGGAAGGCAAAAAAAACCTGTGAAGTAGAAGCCGATTTTCCCCACTTTAGTGGTTTTCACAGATCCATAGACTTCAATGTGCATTTGGTCTGCATCTGTCTACATGAGTTCATGGGTCTGTGGAAAAACTACTGATGTGTGAATAAACGCATTAAAGTCAGTGACTATGCGTGCTGTCCATGGAGGATACAGAGAACACATATCTGATTCACTGACACATGGAAGAGGCCTCATGTGATTTCTGGTTGCATATTTCTAGCTAGTTTTTGGATGTTAGGCTTCAGCTGAGTTGTGGCTAGTTGCAGAATTGATCGACGATTCTCATTAGTAAGTCTGCTTCAGAACTTTGAAAATATACCATTGCTCGTCCCCATGCTGTACAGTTGTTTCTTGGCAGCAGATCGTGATTAGACACCAAGATCTGGCGCTGACAAACGATAATTTTTCAAACCTGTCAAAAGATTTGGATTTCCCAATGAACGATCGTGCCCATGGGAGTGCACAGCATCATAGAGTACAATGATACTATGAACGTATGCTGCTCCGGGACTTATGGCCCGCTCATGGACCGTATGTCTCAGAGGGCAAACGGTCGTGTGCAAGAGCCCTAACTTAGGTGCATGTTCCAGCAGCGTACAACAAGCTTAATCCTACACCAGTGCCCTTGCTGATGTAGATTTAACCTATTTTCTACGCCAAAACGTGGTGTAGAAAATGATAAATGAAATGTCGACCCTCCCTCTTACACGTCCATGCCCCCTTTTCTCTGCACTGGCGTGACTGGTGTAAATGGGAGAAAAATCACAGATTTTTTTGGCTTATTTTCGGCTTATAAACTATGTTACTATGTATGTTACCTTTTTCAGAGGGTCAGTACGATACCAGATTTATACTTTATTTTACTACTTAGTAAAATCTAGTATCTTTGCAGTGAGGGCTTGTTTTTTTTCCTGTGACAGGAAACTGTAATAATATTGTGCACTCAGGCACACAATAAAGGGGGCTGTGCACCCTAATAATACTGTTTGAAGAGACTGCAGCACTCATATCACATATGAGCCCTGCGGCCTTTCCACTGTTCACTAGCTTGTAGTGGCAGTGCAGTGATGGACGAGCAGTTGTAATTATACTCCTATGTAATTTTACTCATATGAGCTCTACGGTTTCTTCAAACAGTTAATTGGCTGGGGGTGTCGGTAGTTGGATCCTTGCCTATTCGATATTGGCAACCTAGTGATAAGTCTTCAATATCACCATCAATATTATAGTGCACAGCCGAGCTGCGTCTGATTATCATACAGGAACACAGCTGATCGCACAGGCAGACCATTATCTGTGTCTCTGTCCAGCAAGATGCACTCCTGTGGTAAAAAAGTAAAATATTTAAAGGGGTCGTCTCACTTCAGCCAATGGCATTTATCATGTAGACAAACTTAATACAAGACACTAATGTATTGTGATTGTCCATATTGCCTCCTTTACTGGCTTGATTCATTCTTCAGTCACATTATACAGTGCTCATATACAGGGGTTATGATTATCCTGCAGTCTAGCAGAGGTGGCCGTTGTTTCAAACTGTAGGAATTAGCGCTGGCCTCTCTGGTGTCCAGGACCATAGGCACGCATGTGCAGCACCTTCCGTTCCAGCCACCTTGTATCTGCACTGCAGCGCTCGCCGTAATCCCTGGAAGCAAACAGTGTATAATGCGATTTAAAAATGAATCAATCAAGCTATAATACTGTATACCAAAATTGCAACAAGTTTATCAATATGTTATAATCATATTGCAGTTGTTTCTCTTCATATATATTTAGTCTAGACATTGTGTGATATTGGTGAGAATGTGTCATGTGCACAAGCATTATACCTCCTTCACACGTCATTGTTCAGTCAGTGATTTACATAAGTGATTTTGAGTCTAAACCAGGTGCGGCTCTATACACAGATTTTTCCCTTATACCTTATGTCTGTGGAGGCTCCAATCCTGGTTTTGGCTCACAATCACTGACATGTGAAGGAGGCATAAAGCTGTCTTGCTGATGGAATCCTGTTGCCACTGATTTGCACTAATTTCTCAAGCAGGGGGAGCTGATTGGGTGTCTCCCATAGGATGTATGTAGGGTACAGAACTACTATAGGGCATGCTTACCTAAAGCAATATTACCATATTGAAAACATTCTAAGCTTTTTATTTCATCTTTTACAAATGTCTTATAGTTTGTGAAATAATGGAATTAATCAATGGCATAAAAATAATCAAAGTGTAACTCCACTGAAAAAGTAATGTAGCTATCCCCGCAAATATTTCCTTCAATCATACAGGGACATATGGAAATTGTGTGCAAGGTCTATAGCCAAAAGCACTGATAAAGCTGCCCCTCTCCCATGAACAGAACATGGCATATCAGACAACCCATTTAGACTTCTGGAAATCTATTAACTATTTCCAGTGACTTTGATGAATGTCCCTGATAAACTCTAGTCTAGAAAGAAAAAGACGGTTCTCAGTCCTGAAATAGCTGAAATTCCCAATATCTAGGGGAAAAAAAGCCATCCATAAGTATAAATGATAAGGGGTCCCAGAGAACATTTTAATAGCCATGAGTAGCTATCTCACAATATGTATGTTTGTATTACTGGTCCATTCTGAAGTGTCCATTTTGAAGAACTGGTCCAACTGTGTCAATTTTGAAGAACGCAAACCGTGGATCCCGCATTTTACCCTTCTGCAGGTCTGCACTCTGTTACAAATGCCTGTTTTGTGGATAAGAATAGAATATATTCTGTATGTATTGAAATGAATGGGTCCGCATGCGATCTGCAAAAAGTGTGGATCAGATGCAGAACAAAAATATGGTCGTGTGAATAGGGCCTAATGTGGCAGATTTCTATCAGTTAGGACTAAAATTGTCTGGGTCATTTTCGTTTTCTCTGTGTCTGCGGCCAGCTTTAGACTGAACAATATATGGAGGTTTGAGGGATGTTCGTACATAGTTACAGGTTAAGGTGTGTAATATGGTGTCATTGATTTAGATGGGCATCTTGAATGTAATTGTCTCTGTCATCAGACAGCAGCATAGAGTGGTAGGTTGCCAGTTCTGATTTTGATAGCTCTGGTCACCTAACATGCTAAACATGGACATCAGCCAGGAGATTATGACTTGGCAATGTGCAATGAACTCAAGCCAGAATGTATTATTTAAGACATTTGTCAATCATGATGTCTTGTTTTATGAAATAAACTTTTTTTACAACAATGATTGTGATCTAGACATCTTATGCTGTTAAGGTCTAATTACACAGCCAATGATTGGGAATAAGTATTCATATGAATGTTTGTTACATGCAGCGATCATGGGTCTGTATGGGAATAAACATTGTTAATGTTATTGTTCATCGACATCATATTTCATTGTTCCTCAGCAGTTCATCCCTGTTTACATGCAAATAAGACTAGGGCTACATGGCGACACTGGTCACGGCCAGGATTGTGGAGTAGCGGGGATCTAATAGAAATAAATGGGATCGCTGTGGCAGTCGCAAGAGATCCAACACGATTGGATTTCTTGCGAATGCCGCGGCAATCCCATTCATTTCTATAGGATCCCCGGTACTCAGCGATTCTGGCCGAGACAGGTGTCGCAGTGTAGCCCTAGCCTAAATATCCAGCATTCAACTATGACATAGAAAATAATCTGGGGCTGGCACTGCCGCTTATGTGCAGGATTGTTTGGAGTTCACATATCGCCCCTCATGTAGTTCAGGTGGTTCAAAATTACACTGTGCGTCCTCTCACATGTAGAGGCAGTGAATTGTAATTACAACTGCTCCTCCCATTCAAGTGAACAGGACAAGCAGTTGTAATTACACTGCGTGGCTGCTGCAAATGAGACGACGCACAGGTAATTTTGAAGGAGAAACAGACGAAAAGCCCGGATTCCATTATAGTCAAAGGGGATCCGACAGTTCACAGAATTAGGTTAACTCCAGCAGAGGAACAGCCTGCCAGATTTCTAAATGCAGATGTGAACATACCCTTAGGCGTCGTTCACATTTCCCTTTTTCCCTTTTTCAACTTGTAGGAAAACAGGCTGAACTGGATGGACAGATGTCTTTTTTCGGCCTTACAAACTATGTTACTATGTATACTGTCCGCATTTTCTGTGGACAGCACAGGCACCAATTGATTTAAAGGTGTCTGTTCACGGGGACATGCACTACTTTGATCCATGATGCGGACCAAGCACGCCCATTGAAGTCTGAGGGTCCGTGAAAATCACTGACACACATCCGTGTTGCGTCCGTTTTTCACTGATGACTAATAGGAGAAATTGGAAATTAATTTTCAGCTGAGCAACATCAGTGAATTACGGATGACACACGGATGGTAAAAACGGACACACGGATCCTTCACAGGCAGCTTCACGGATGAAACGTACGCTTTTTTTACAGACGTGATACTGACACAGAAATGTGAAAGAGGCCTTAGACAGGCTGGATAGACTTGCACCACATTTATCACAGTGGCTCAGACTGGATGATAACTATGGTGCAGGGATAGGAAAACGTGCAAAAAACAAAAAAACTTGTAAAAAATGTCTTTATTGCATCAATTAAAAAATAGATACAGCAGCATAACAGGTTTACCACCTTAGTCATCACCTTACATACATCTACTACAGCCCCCATTTTTAAAACACATTCCAGAGAGATTTAAGATATTACCAACTGAATGAAGTGTATAACCCAAAATCTATCCTGAAGAAAAATCACAAGAGGCAGTTTGAACACAGAGCTACTTTTAATACCACAGATGGTTTGCAGAACTCATTATTAATTACATCTGAGCAGTGCCGTAACTAGAACTGACTGGGCCCCACACAAAATTTTTGAACGGGGCCCCCTCCTATGCAACCCCCAGTCCTGTGGCTGGCCCAGATAGCATTCTCAGACCAGACAGCTGCTCCATGTATTTCCTACACATATGCTGTATACTATATGTCATGTCATTGTATAATACTTGTCATTGTACTAATACTATTTCAGTCCTCCTCCCAAGCAGGCTCCTTCTGAGTTCAGGCTTCGTAGCAGCCACTTTCCTTGCTTCCACTATAGCTATGTCCCTGCATCTGAGGATTCTTCAGATTCATTCATGGTGCAGACTCCTAGACCAGATCACAAGACTAAAGGTAAAAGCAAACAAAAGCCCAAACCAGAATACAAGAATGATCACGCAATGGAGACTGACAATCATAGTAACATAGTTTATAAGGCCGAAAAAAGACATCTGTCCATCCAGTTCGGCCTTTTATCCTACATGTTGATCCAGAGGAAGGCAAAAAACCCCTGAGGTAGAAGCCAATTTTCCCCACTTTAGGGGAAAAAATTCCTTCCCGACTCCAATCAGGCAATCAGAATAACTCCCTGGATCAACGACCCATCTCTAATAACTATAGTCTGTAATATTATTACCATCCAGAAACACATCCAGGCCTCTCTTGAACTCTGAGGATAGGTCATCAATAAATTTAACTTGGAGAACCCCTTTAAGACCAATTGTGGCAGGTATAGGGAGCCTTGGGGTACATCTTGGATCATGGGTAGACCATTTTATGCAGCCATTAGTATGCAAAATTCCAAGCTACATCAGAGATACCAAATATGTGATGGGTCTGTTGGATAAGCTAGAGTGGCAAGAAAGCTATAAATTGGCCATGTGTGATGTCGGGGCCCTGAAGCCCTTCTATCCCCCATCAGTTAGGTTTACAGGCTGTGAAATGTCATTTAGACTGGTATAGTACTTATTATAGTCCATCATTGAAAGAGTTTCTTCTGAGCTGTAATTTGCAAACAAAGGGGGTATCAATAGGTGTGAAATTTTACCCCTCGTTTGCAAATATTTGTATGGCTTATTGGGAAAAATCGCTTTTGATGAGTGAGTCAAATGTGTACCTGCTGTCCATTGTTTGGTACAGCAGGTACATAGATGACCTGTTGTTGGTTTGGAATTCAACAGAGGAACCGTTCATACAGTTCATAACACGAACTAACATTTCACATGCAACATAGCAGCTAGAGATCTTGCCTTTTCTGGATATCAAATTGTCTAACTCAGAGAGAAAAGTGATTACAGACAAACAAAAAAGAATCAAGTGGTAACACTGATAGCCTCATCATTTCATCTATGATGCGGTAAATAACATCCCTTATGGGGAATGTATTAAAATGCGTCATAATTGTTCAGACGATGAAGTCTTTTCAAGAGAAGCAGACAGACTGTAGATTGTGAGTTAGGGGATATTCCTATCACCCAGTTAAAGGCTATGCACACCTTTCAGGGGCAATTGTTCTCATTTTGAGCTAAAAATCATTTTTTAAATTTGTATTTATTACAAATATGGAACCCTTTTTTCTGTACAGAGCTGAGATTCTCTAATAGAAGGATGTGAATTTTCTCTCTGCTCCGTCATCCAGTTAATCTGATGGGCTCCTTATCTCTCTTGCTCTATCTCTAATGCTCTCTGACATTATAAAAATTCATTATAGCTCAGTTCTTATCTTACTGATATGAATGTGGCTTAAATAAGTGTTTATGACCTCTTAGTAAATTAGAGATAAGGTTTATTAGATGACCAGTGCAAAGTTAAAGTACTATTCACACAGCTAGACAGTTAACCCTTTGTGACAAAACAGCTCAATATTTTTTAATAAAGACCAATTGAAAAAAATGATTTTTAGCCCAACATAAGTAAAATGCAATCATTTTTCTTCCCTATCTTCCTTGAGCCATAACTTTTTTATTTTTCTGTTCGGATAGTCATATTAGGGCTTATTTTTGGGGGGACAAGTTGTACTTTCTAATGCCACCATTTAATATGGCATACAATGTAGTGGGAAGCAGGAAAAAAATTCCAAATTGGGTGGAATTGAAAAAACAAATGCAACTCCATCGTTTTACGGATTTTGTTCTTACGGTGTTCCCTTTGTGTCAGAACTGACCTAGGCCCTTCATTATCTGGGTCGGTATGATTACAACGATACCACATATGTATAGGTTTTTATCTCTAAATAGTGTAAAAATAAATTAAAACTGAAAAAAAAATTATTTTTTTTTACATTACCATATTCTGACTCGATTTTTTTTATAGTTATCTCTACTGAGCTGTGTGGGGACTCATTTTTTGTGGGATGATCTGTACTTTTTATTGATACCATTTTGGAGTGTGTGACTTTTTTATCACATTTTATTACATTTTTTGCGTAGGAGAAGTGATGGAAAAAAGACGAATCAGCTATTTTGAACCTTTTTTTCCGTTAAGCCATTCACTGTTTTGTAAAATATTTTTATATTTTAATAGTATGGGCGTTTTCAGATGCGGTGATACCCACAATGTTTATATTTTTTGCTGTTTATGTATTTCTTTTTTTATTCCGCAGAAATATTGCATATTTTTATATTTTTTTAAACTTTTTTTAACTTTTTTTTATGGTTTTGTAGCTCGTGTGTGAGGCTATAAGACTATTTTTTGTATTCAATATTACCACACTCCATATGTGGGATGTTTCTTTAAACTGCAGATCAGGGTAATAAATATTGAGGTTTGTTTCGCTGTTAACCCTTACTGTGTTACAGGAAAAATGGATTAAAATGGAAACTCTGCCCAAAAAAAATTTAGTTTTGAAATTTCACCTCCATTTCCTTTAATTCTAATGGGTTAACATAGTTTGTAAAATTAGTTTTAAATAACAGATCTAGCAAACTGTTCCCCTGCCGAAACAGCCTGCTGGACAAGTGTGAAAGTAGCCTAAAATATAGAATTTTTATTTGGGCCAGTAAAATCCAAGAAAGACTGCATGTGCACACAGCTAATGAGTTAGCTTGGAGGGCACCAACCCTTAATCAAATTTTGCCCCCTATTGTAATGAAGCGAAATACTCATACCTGGCTACAATACCCTGGCAATGTTAGATGTGGGTAACATATTTGCAGTTGTTGTAAATTTTATGTATATTTCAAAACGGTTTCAATCTATGGTAAATAACATAGTTTTTCATACTAAACAATATACAATTGCATTACAACTTTAGTAGTTTACATCAGGGATGCTCAACCTGCGGCCCTCCAGCTGTTGTAAAACTACAACTCCCACCATGCCCTGCTGTAGGCTGATAGCTGTAAGCAACAGTTGGAGGGCTGCAGGTTGAGCATCCCTGATTTACATGATTATGTGCACCACATGCAAACTTTAATAGCTAGGTGCACTACTATCAAGTTGAAGACTTATATCAATACACATTTATTAGATATCCCCTACATTGCTACTAGGAATGAGTAAAGGTCAGAGCCTGAAATTGGCATTTTTATACTGCTGCGCTCCGATTGGTTAGTCTGTACAGACTGACCAATCAGACCAATCGCCGGCAAGGGACGACTCTGGTCCTTGCCTGCTTCTCCAGTATCTCTGCTCTTGGTAAGAGTGGAGACTCTGGGGCTGTGACACTTTATAGTGGATACTTTCTAGAGAAGAGGATTCTTTAAGGTAAGAGCAGGAAGACTATGGAACTCCCTGCCTGAGGAGGTGGTGATGGTGAGTTTACTAAGAGTTCAAGAGGGGCCTCTATGTATTTCTGGGGTGTAATAATATTACAGGTCATAGTTACTAGAGAGGGGTTGTTGATCAAGGGGGTTATTCTGATTGCCTGATTGGAGTCGGGAAGGAATTTTTTCCCTTAAAGTGGGGAAATTGGCTTCTACCTCACAGGGGTTTTTTGCCTTCCTCTGGATCAATTTGCAGGATAAACAGGCCAAAACTATGTTACTATGTTACCGTAAAGAATCCTCTCTATGTTTGTGTACAAACCTTCTTTCCTCCAGAAGCAGAGGATGTCCCCTCGTCAAAGTCACAGTCCTGGGGATAAATAGACAATTAAATATTAGGATACTTTTAAAAATCTCCCATTTTGTGGCTGTATTTTTATTTTTGAGGACTTTGTCCCAGTTAGTTAGGCCTATGGCCTCTCTTAGTTGGCTAAATTTAGCTTTTTTGAAGTTTGGTATTTTTGTTCCTCCCTGAAGAAACACTCTTTTGAATGACAATTGGAAGGTTATTATGTTATGGTCACTGTTTCCCAGGTGTCCCCCGACCTGCACATCTGTTATTCTGTCAGGTCTATTGGTTAATACTAAGTCCAGTATGGCCGTCCCTCTAGTCGGGTCCTGAACCAGTTGGGAAAGGTAATTGTCTTTGGTTATTGCCAAGAACCTGTTTCCTTTATGAGATATACAGGTTTCAGTTCCCCAGTCTATATCTGGGTAGTTGAAGTCCCCCATAATAACAACCTCATTATGATTTGCCGCCTCGTCTATTTCGTTTAGAAGTAGATTTTCTGTGGACTCTGGTATATAAGGTGGTTTATAATAAGCTCCTATTACTATTTTATTATTGTTTTTGGCTCCATTTATTTCTACCCACAGTGACTCCACATGTTCATGTCCCTCACTTATATCTTCAATATTATATGCAAATTGGACGTACAGTTACGTCCAAATGCGGGAAGGGGTTAAACAGTTGCCTTTATACGTGAGTTGGTCATGTTCACATTACATGATAGTCTGTTGGCCGGAAATGCATTAACTGTGTATCGTCCTTCTTGAATTTTATTGGCCTGAATAAAAATTCTGTATTTTAACCCTTTCCAGACCTCTGCTGTACATTTACGATGGAAATACAGTCTTTAAAGATGGCCATAGCCCAGGGCTAATGTCTGCGATCAGCAGTAATGTGACCATCTGGAAGTAATATGCCTAAGGGATCATGCACACGGTCATATGTATTTTGCGGATTTTTTTTTGCAGATCCACTGTAACAATGCCTGTCCTTGTCTGCAAAACGGACAATAGGACATGTTCTATTTTTTTGTGGAATGGACTTGCAGACATACAGATACAGAATGCACATGTAGTCGTTTCTGGGTTTTTCGTGGCCCCATTGAAATGAATGGTTCCGCATACGAGCAGCAAAAAAATCCGAATGGACAAGGGAAAAAAATATGTTCGTGTGCATGAGCCCTAAGTCTGTAGAAGGCTTACAGGTTGATTACTAGTAAAAACGTTATAGGGTCAGAATGTGGCGATGAAAAGAAAAAAATAATTTTTTCCAAAGGTATTCTTTTCAGTATTAAAATACAAGAAAAACTATATAAATGTGGTGTCGTTGTAATCATACTAACCTGGAAAATGAAAGGTAACTGGTCAGTTTTACTGCATAGGGAACACCGGAAAAATAAAACTCAAAACTGGCAGAATTGCGTTTTTTTCCAATTCCATGGCATTTGAAATTTTTTTCCAGCATCCCACAGTAAGTGGTGCCATTAAAAAGTACAACTTGTCCAGCGAAAAACAAGCTCTCATATGGCTATGTGAATGGAAAAATAAATAAATTATGGCTTCAGGAAGCAGGGAGTAAAAAAACGAAAACACAAAAAAACAGAAAATTGCAGTGTCCTCAAGGAAGCTGGAATTGTATCTTTCCGTTTAATCCACTGCCTCCCCAGTGATTCCATACAAGCCTCACACAGTTGAGCTAGACTCTGTTGTATTCTTTAGAGATGCGTATGACATATATATAGATGTCTCCAAGGATTGCAGAAGTACAATGTGCTGAGGAGTTCTCCACATCATGTGCTTTTCTTTGTGGTAGCAAAATGCTGATTTATATGTTACTTTTACCATTTTCAGTTAACAGCATGTTGTTTCCAAGACCTGCCATTCTATTGTTTCCCTTTAACCGCTTTAGGGGAGGCCAGGAATTTGATATTCAAGCCCTATCCTTGGTATATGCCTTCAATATAAAATTGCTGGGGAGGAGGGGGTTGCTGGTTGCCATCAATATCAAAATCCCGGACATCCCTTTGAAAGAAGAGGTCAATTTTGTTTTTTAAAACTTTTATTCTTTCCTTCCTGCCTTCCAAGAGCTGTAACTTTTTACTTTTCTGCTCATATAGATATATGTAGGTTTACTTTTTCCAAGACTAGTTATATTTTTAAACCACACCATGTAGTTTACATATCTTGTATTGAAAAATTAGAAATTATTTTTTTCTGGGGTTCAAAAAAAATGCAATTCCGCCATGTTTCTTTGGGTGTTGTTTTCACAACATTCACTGTACTCTAAAGATGATATGGCAATGTTTTTAGTCTCATATAAGCATACATGACTTTCTGCTGTCCTCTTTTCTACTAGAAGTTATCAATGAATTGCTAGCAGTCTGCAGTAAGGGTACAGAGGGGTGGTAACCAGTTGGGGGCGTGTACCTGCACAGTCTCACTCTATCCAATCAGTGCTGCTATTTTCAGACTATGCAGGTACACACCCCAACTGGTTACCTCCTCTCTGTACCCTTACTGAAGACTAATAGCAATTCATTCATAACTTCTAGTAGAAATAATAAAGGAATGGCACAACATAGAGTCATAAGAATAGATGCTCCAGGATTGTTATTACATGGGGAATACACAAAGCTATTAAAACAGACATGTCATGAGTGGTGAAAGATCCTCTTTAAGGCCCCAAAATGTGCTGTACTCCGCCATCATAGGCTACAAGATGGCAGCAGTGATGTGAGACCTGTTCCTGATTATCAGTACATTTGTGCATGTGCTAAGGTAAGTGAACATTAAAGCATGGCCAAAGGGCCAAAAAGTGAACCAATACACAATGCACATCCAGATATAAAATAAATATAGCAAATTTTATTAGACAAACACAACACAGAAGTTAAAAATTGTATACAATCAACATGTGCTGGTGCGGTATCACCAGCACACAGACCAGAACCACAAAGGTCACAAAGTTAGACCAAACAAGTAAAGATCCAGGCTGCATGAAAAAACATATAAATACAAAAACCAGGTATAAAAAAACTGTGACCATAAAGAAAACGTATATATATATATATCCTTAAAAGATACACAATACCGAATCCCAATGTGTGAAGCAATGCAAGATGTCCTGGATCAGTGTGGCATGCCTGTGTGAATAGCGCGTAAACCCCACGCGTATCGCCGGCAAAGTCTGGCTTCCTCAGGGGTAGCTACTGTCTGTAGGGGCTGTCATATATACAGTGCCTTGCGAAAGTATTCGGCCCCCTGGAACTTTTCAACCTTTTGCCACATTTCAGGCTTCAAACAAAAAGATATAACATTTTAAATTTTTGGTGAAGAACAAGTGGGTCACAATTGTGAAGTGGAACGAAATTTATTGGATCATTTAAACTTTTTTTTGTAATAATAAAACTGAAAAGTTGGGCGTGCAAAATTATTTGGCCCCCTTGCATTAACACTTTGTTGCGCCGCCTTTTGCAGCGATTACAGCTGCAAGTCGCTTGGGGTATGTCTCTATCAGTTTTGCACATCTAGAGACTGAAATTCTTGTCCATTCTTCCTTGCAAAACAGCTCGAGCTCTTTGAGGTTGGATGGAGAGCGTTTGTGAACAGCAGTTTTCAGCTCTTTCCACATATTCTGAATTGGATTCAGGTCTGGACTTTGACTTGGCCATTCTAAGACCAGGATACGTTTATTTTTTAATCATTCCATTGTAGATTTTGCTTTGTTTGGGATCATTGTCTTGTTGGAAGATAAATCTCCGTCCTAGTCTCAGGTATTTTGCAGACTCCAACAGGTTTTCATCCAGAATGGTCCTGTATTTGGCTCCATCCATCTTCCCATCAATTTTAACCATCTTCCCTGTCCCTGCTGATGAAAAGCAGGCCCAAACCATGATGCTGCCACCACCATGTTTGACAGTGGGGATGGTGTGTTCAGGGTGATGAGCTGTGTTGCTTTTATGACAAACATATAGTTTTGCATTGTTTCCAAAAAGTTAAATTTTTGTTTCATATGACCAGAGCACCTTCTTCCACATGTTTGATGTGTCTCTCAGGTGGCTTGTGGCAAACTGTAAACAAGACTTTTTATGGATATCTTTGAGAAATGGCTTTCTTCTTGCCACTCTTCCATAAAGGCCAGATTTGTGAAGTGTTGGACTGATTGTTGTCCTATGGACAGACTCTCCCACCTCAGCTGTATATCTCTGCAGTTCATCCAGAGTGATCATGGGCCTCTTGGCTGCATCTCTGATCAGTCTTCTCCTTGTTTGAGATGAAAGTTTAGAGGGACGGCCGGGTCTTGGTAGATTTGCAGTGGTCTGATACTCCTTCCATTTCAATATGATCGCTTGCACAGTGCTTCTTGGGATGTTTAAAACTTGGAAAATCTTTTGGTATCCAAATCCGGCTTTAAACTTCTCCACAACAGTATCACGGACCTGCCTGGTGTGTTCCTTGGTCTTCATGATGCTCTCTGTGCTTTAAACAGAACCCTGAGACTATCACAGAGCAGGTGCATTTATATGGAGACTTGATTACACACAAGTGGATTCTATTTATCTTCATCAGTCATTTAGGACAACATTGGATCATTCAGAGATCCTCAATGAACTTCTGGAGTGAGTTTTCTGAACTGAAAGTAAATGGGCCAAATAATTTTGCACGCCCAACTTTTCAGTTTTATTATTACAAAAAAAGTTTAAATGATCCAATAAATTTCGTTCCACTTTACAATTGTGACCCACTTGTTGTTGATTCTTCACCAAAAATTTAAAATGTTATATCTTTTTGTTTGAAGCCTGAAATGTGGCAAAAGGTTGAAAAGTTCCAGGGGACCGAATACTTTTGCAAGGCACTGTATATAGGTAGTAATGGAATAGTAATGAGATAAATGAAATCATAAGTGAAAAATCACCTGTTTTAGGTCAATTAGCAATGGGAGACACATCCAATGCAGAGCAGAGTGCAGCAGAAGCAGGGAAAAGGGAAGAGAGGTGGTATCATGTGACCAGGAAGGAGCCGGACTGTGTTCCAGGCTGGAACACAACCCGCCTGTAATGTAACATAGTAGCATAGTTTGTAAGGCCGAAAAAAGACATCTGTCCATCCAGTTCAGCCTGTTTTCCTACAAGTTGATCCAGAGGAAGGCAAAAAAAAACCCTGTGAGGTAGAAGCCAATTTTCCTCACTTTAGGGGGAAAAATTCCTTCCCGACTCCAATCAGGCAATCAAAATAACTCCCTGGATCAACGACCCATCTCTAGTAACTATAACCTGTAATACCCTCCAGAAATACATCCAGGCCCTTCTTGAACTCTTTTAGTGAACTTACCATCACCACCTCCTCAGGCAGAGAGTTCCATAGTCTCACTGCTCTTACCGTAAAGAATCCTCTTCTATGTTTATGTACAAACCTTCTTTCCTCCAGACGCAGAGGATGGCCCCTCGTCACAGTCACAGTCCTGGGGATAAATAGGTCGTGGGAGAGATCTCTGTACTGACCTCTGATATATTTATACATAGTTATTAGATCTCCCCTCAGTCGTCTTTTTTCTAAAGTGAATAACCCTAATTTTGATAATCTTTCTGGGTACTGTAGTCCACCCATTCCAGTTATTACTTTAGTTGCCCTCCTCTGAACCCTCTCCAGCTCTGCTATGTCTGCCTTGTTCACAGGAGCCCAGAACTGTACACAGTACTCCATGTGTGGTCTGACTAGTGATTTGTAAAGTGGCAGGACTATGTTCTCATCACGGGCATCTATGCCCCTTTTGATGCAACCCATTATCTTATTGGCCTTGGCAGCAGCTGTCTGGCACTGGCTTCTACAGCTTAGTTTGCTGTTCACTAAAATTCCTAGGTCCTTTTCCCATGTCAGAGTTACCCAGTGCTTTACCATTTAGTATGTACTGGTGACTTGCATTATTCCTTCCCATATGCATAACCTTACATTTGTCAGTGTTAAACCTCATCTGCCACTTTTCTGACCAAGCCTCCAGTCTATCCAGATCCTGCTGTAGCAGTGCACTGTCCTCCTCTGTGTTAATTACTTTACACAGTTTAGTGTCATCTGCAAAAATTGATATTTTACTATGCAAACCTTCTACAATATCATTAATAAATATATTGAAGAGAATAGGACCCAATACAGACCCCTGTGGTACCCCACTAGTGACAGTGACCCAATCTGAGTATCTACCGTTAATAACCACCCTCTGTTTTCTATCACTGAGCCAGTTACTTACCCACATACAGACATTTTCTCCCAGGCCAAGCATTCTCATTTTATATACTAACCTTTTATGTGGTACCGTGTCAAACGCTTTGGAGAAGTCCAAATATACGACATCCATTGAGTCACCGCGGTCAAGTCTAGAACTTACCTCCTCATAGAAACTGATTAAATTGGTTTGACATGACCGATCCCTCATGAAGCCATGCTGATACGGAGTTATTTGCTTATTTTCATTGAGGTACTCCAAGATAGCATCTCTCAGAAAACCTTCAAACAGTTTACCCACAACAGAAGTTAAACTTACCGGCCTATAGTTTCCGGGCTCTGTTTTTGGACCCTTTTTGAATATTGGCACCACATTTGCTATGCGCCAATCCTGTGGAACACTCCCCGTCAGTATAGAGTCCTTAAATATCAGAAATAAGGGTCTGTCGATGACATTACTTAATTCTCTTAGGATACGGGGGTGTATGCCATCCGGTCCTGGTGATTTGTCTATTTTAATATTTTTAAGACGTTGCTGTACCTCTTCCTGGGTCAGAGAGGACACTTTTAAAGGGGAATTTACTTTTATACTCTGCATTTCATCTGACAGTTTATTTTCCTCAGTGAATACAGTGGAGAAAAAGTTATTTAGTAGCTTCGCTTTCTCCTCATCGCTCTCTGCAACTCCCCCCTCATTACTCTGTAAGGGGCCGACACCTTCAGGTTTATACTTTTTAGTATTTATATAATTGAAGAACATTTTAGGGTTAGTTTTACTCTCTTTGGCGATTAATCTCTCGGTCTCTAGTTTGGCTGCTTTTATTTGTCTTTTACATATTCTATTTTTTTCCTTATAGTTTTTCAATGCTTCCTCGCTCTCCTCCTGTTTTAGTGATTTAAATGCTTTCTGTTTGTCATTTATTGCTTTCTTTACAGCTCTATTTATCCACATTGGTTTTTTCTTGTTCCTTAACCTTTTATTCCCATAAGGTATGTACCTCTCACAATTAGATATTAGGATGCTTTTAAAAATCTCCCATTTTGTGGCTGTATTTTTATTTTTGAGGACTTTGTCCCAGTTAGTTAGGCCTATGGCCTCTCTTAGTTGGCTAAATTTAGCTTTTTTGAAGTTTGGTATTTTTGTTCCTCCCTGAAGAAACACTCTTTTGAATGACAATTGGAAGGTTATTATGTTATGGTCACTGTTTCCCAGGTGTCCCCCGACCTGCACATCTGTTATTCTGTCAGGTCTATTGGTTAATACTAAGTCCAGTATGGCCGTCCCTCTAGTCGGGTCCTGAACCAGTTGGGAAAGGTAATTGTCTTTGGTTATTGCCAAGAACCTGTTTCCTTTATGAGATATACAGGTTTCAGTTTCCCAGTCTATATCTGGGTAGTTGAAGTCCCCCATAATAACAACCTCATTATGATTTGCCGCCTCGTCTATTTCGTTTAGAAGTAGATTTTCTGTGGTCTCTGATATATTGGGTGGTTTATAATAAACCCCTATTAGTATTTTATTATTGTTTTTGGCTCCATTTATTTCTACCCACAGTGACTCCACATCTTTATGTCCCTCACTTATATCTTCTCGGAGTGTGGGCTTTAGACAGGATTTTACATAAAGGCAGACCCCTCCCCCTCTCCGGTTTTGACGATCCTTTCTAAAAAGATTGTAACCCTGTACGTTAACTGCCCAGTCATAGCTATCATCCAGCCATGTCTCAGTTACTCCCACTATGTCATAGTTCTCCTCACACATCACTAATTCCAGTTCACCAGTTTTATTAGCTAGGCTTCTGGCATTAGTGTACATACAATTAAGAGGTTGATGTATATTTCTTACCCTACACCTTTCCTTCTGATCTGTTCTAGTTCCTCCTTCCATTCCTCCCCCAGTTCTATTACCTTGCCCCAGGTCTCTATCTGCACTATCTTCCCCATCTATAATGTAGTTACCCTCCCCCCCAGTCCCTAGTTTAAACACTCCTCCAGCCTTCTAGCCATCTTCTCCCCCAAAACAGCTGCCCCTTCCCCATTGAGGTGCAGCCCATCCCTACGGTAGAGCCTGTAGCCGACAGAGAAGTCGGCCCAGTTCTCCAAGAACCCAAATCCCTCCTCCCTACACCAGTTCTTGAGCCACTTGTTTACCTCCCTAATCTCCCGCTGCCTTTCTTGTGTGGCTCGTGGTACAGGCAGTATTTCGGAAAACACTACCTTGGAGGTCCTTGCCCTAAGCTTATGCCCTAAATCCCTAAAATCATTTTTAAGGACGCTCCCCCTACCTCTAACTTTGTCATTGGTACCGATATGGACCATGACTGCTGGATCTTCTCCAGCCCCTCCCAGTAATCTGTCAACCCGATCCGCGATGTGCCGAACTCGAGCGCCTGGAAGGCAGCACACCATCCGACGATCCCGGTCTTTGTGACAAATTGCCCTCTCTGTACCCCTAATAATTGAGTCGCCCACTACCAGCACCTGTCTGGCCTGCCCTGCTCTCCTGTCCCCCTGCTTACTGGAGCTGACATTCCCCTGACTGGCAGAGGAAGTGTCCGGCTTCAGCAGTGCTATCCCTGAAGTAACATCCCCCTCATCTGCCAAACTTGCAAACTTGTTGGGGTGTGTCAGATCAGGGCTAGCCTCCCTGGCACTTTTCCCTCTAACCCGCTTTCTAACTGTTACCCAGCTAGCTACCTCACTTTCCTGGGCCTCCTCACTACCACCCTCCCCCACATCTACCCCATAGAGTGCTTTCTCACTGAGCAGCAAACTCTTTTCCAAATTGTCAGTGCTTCTCAGCGTTGAAATTCGCCCCGCTTAGATACACGATGTGCGATTCCAAGCGGACAATTTGCTCACATTTTGAACAAATATATGCACCCTTAAACGGCTGTTCCAGGACTGCATACATCAGACAAGATGTGCACTGGACTGCGCTGTCAATGATGGAAGCCATTCTAATGGGGATTACACAAGCAAAAGCGAAAAAATACAATACAATGATATGGAAAGACTTACTGTAGTCCCTTTTAAAGTTCCCGAATCTGAAGTCACGTAATCTAAAGTCACACACTTAATTCAACCACACACTTAAAAGTCAAACACGCGAATGCTCAAACTCGCGTATTATCTCTGCTTTTATAAGTGGGAAACGCAAACCAGTCTGTTTTTTTTCCTCTGGATTCAAAGGCATGTGAAAATGGTGGTGCGTTCTAGGTTGAAGCGCATCACGTGCAAACAAAGGGAATTGGCATGTGCTCCAAATGGGGCACAACTATGCCTATTGTGCGGACAATAGTGATAAATATGGGTTTGTACGTTCCAATACTAGAGCGTGCCCATGCATACATGTGAACATGAACAATAGGTGCATGTATGTAAAGTGCAATAGTGCTGAATGACTTGATGACATAATAAACCCTCCCCCCCAAGAAAAATTAAAAACATAAATATATATATAGAAGAGGATTCTTTACGGTAAGAGCAGTGAGACTATGGAACTCTCTGCCTGAGGAGGTGGTGATGGTAAGTTCACTAAGAGAGTTCAAGAAGGGCCTGGATGTATTTCTGGAGGGTAATAATATTACAGGTTATAGTTACTAGAGATGGGTCGTTGATCCAGGGAGTTATTCTGATTGCCTGACTGGAGTCGGGAAGGAATTTTTCCCCCTAAAGTGAGGAAAATTGGCTTCTACCTCACAGGGTTTTTTTTGCCTTCCCCTGGATCAACTTGTAGGAAAACAGGCTGAACTGGATGGACAGATGTCTTTTTTTGGTCTTACAAACTATGTTACTATGTTACTATATATATATATATATATATATATATATATATATATATATATATTTATACAGTACAGACTAAAAGTTTGGACACACCTTCTCATTCAAAGAGTTTTCTGTATTTTCATGACTATGAAAATTGTAGATTCACACTGAAGGCATCAAAACTATGAATTAACATATGTGGAATTATATACTTAACAAAAAAGTGTGAAACAACTGAAAATATGTCTTATATTCTAGGTTCTTCAAAGTAGCCACCTTTTGCTTTGATTACTGCTTTGCTTGGCATTCTCTTGATGAGCTTCAAGAGGTAGTCACCTGAAATGGTTTTCACTTCACAGGTGTGCCCTGTCAGGTTTAATAAGTGGGATTTCTTGCCTTATAAATGGGATTGGGACCATGAGTTGTGTTGGGCAGAAGTCAGGTGGATACACAGCTGATAGTCCTACTGAATAGACTGTTAGAATTTGTATTATGGCAAGAAAAAAGCAGATAAGTAAAGAAAAACGAGTGGCCATCATTACTTTAAGAAATGAAGGTCAGTCAGTCCGAAAAATTGGGAAAATTTTGAAAGTGTCCCCAAGTGCAGTCGCAAAAACCATCAATCGTTACCAAGAAACTGGCGCACATGAGGACCGCCCCAGGAAAGGAAGACCAAGAGTCACCTCTGCTGCAGAGGATAAGTTCATCCAAGTCACCAGCCTCAGAAATCGCAGGTTAACAGCAGCTCAGATTAGAGACCAGGTCAATGCCACACAGAGTTCTAGCAGCAGACACATCTCTACAACAACTGTTAAGAGGAGACTGTGTGCAGCAGGCATTCGTGGTAAAATAGCTGCTAGTAAACCACTGCTAAGGACAGGCAACAAGCAGAAGAGACTTGTTTGGGTTAAAGAACACAAGGAATGGACATTAGACCAGTGGGAATCTGTGCTTTGGTCTGATGAGTCCAAATTTGAGATCTTTGGTTCCAACCACCGTGTCTTTGTGCGACGCAGAAAAGGTGAACGGATGGACTCTACATGCCTGGTTCCCACCGTGAAGCATGGAGGAGGAGGTGTAATGGTGTGGGGGTGCTTTGCTGGTGACACTGTTGGGGATTTATTCAAAATTGAAGGCATACTGAACCAGCATGGCTACCACAGCATCTTGCAGCGGCATGCTATTCCATCCGGTTTGTGTTTAGTTGGACCATCATTTATTTATCAACAGGACAATGACCCCAAACACACCTCCAGGCTGTGTAAGGGCTATTTGACCAAGAAGGAGAGTGATGGGGTGCTACGCCAGAAGACCTGGCCTCCACAGTCACCAGACCTGAACCCAATCGAGATGGTTTGGGGTGAGCTGGACTGCAGAGTGAAGGCAAAAGGGCCAACAAGTGCTAAGCATCTCTGGGAACTCCTTCAAGACTGTTGGAATACCTGTTCAGTTGACTACCTCTTGAAGCTCACCAAGAGAATGCCAAAAGTGTGCAAAGCAGTAATCAAAGCAAAAGGTGGCTACTTTGAAGAACCTAGAATATGACATATTTTCAGTTGTTTCACACTTTTTTGTTAAGTATGTAATTCCGCATGTATTAATTCATAGTTTTGATGCCTTCAAAACAATTTTCATAGTCATGAAAATACAGAAAACAGAATAAATATAAGGAAATTAATAAAGATGAATATACTTCATGAACATATTACACATATTACATGATTACATAATTGGTCATAAGAAAATTAATAAAAATAAAAAAAAACATTATTAAACTTGAAAAGGAGCTCACAATATACAAATATGATCCCAAAATATAAATACAGTAATATAATGAAATATAGTAAAATGAAATAATAGATTGGTCTAAGTACATATAGGGTTCTTCGGATAAAATCTGAATATCATGTCCAGAGATACGGAATTTAAGATGTTGCCAAGGCACAGCTTCTAATACCAATGAGTATTTTGGACCATTGTAGGAATCAAAAACAGTGAAGAAAAATGTCCTCTGAAAGTAAGAGAAGAAAAAGAAAGCTGTTTAATGAATGAGGAAAAAAACAAAACACAATTGTGAACAAAAAATGGTAGACATGACCAATGTCACCAAATATATGCAAGTGTGTATGTGACAAAATGTGATGTGAAAAAAAAACACAAAAAAGTGAATTTTTTTTTCCCGCTCCTTCCGTTTCCTCTTCTTCTCTTTCCTTTTTTTTTTTTTGTTGTGAAGATATGAAGAATGTGAAAATGTTCCATTGCCCCAAGAGGTTTACGAGTACAAAAGTTCCCGGTCACACCCGAATTTAAAATCACTTGGGAACAGGGCCTTATGCAATGCTCTAAAATTCTAATGGGAATGCTTATTGATCATGATAGAGCCTTACTTATTGATGTCAAGGCCAAGATTAGGATGCTAGAAGATAGGTTTAATAAATGTGACCAGGATGAGGTAACTACATTTAATGCCGAGCTACAAACTACCTTAGAAAGTTATGACAAAGAAATCTTGGCTGGCAAGAAATCCAAATTCCAAAGGGACAAATTGGATTTTGAACGACAGCAAGCTTTTAGGTGGAAGCACACTGGCAATGCACGAGGTCCTGGGTGCGGCCGTTCAGGTCTTTCTAGCAACCGTAATGATAATGCAGTACCCCACAAAGGTAGTAATCAGGGGCAGATTGGGAACTTAAAGTGGCCCTGGAAAAAATACTAAAAGTGGCCCCATTTTGTAGTCAGTTCCAAATTGATGGAAGGCAGGGCCAGCAATACCATATTGTGGCACATTATACTACCCCAACAGAGCCAAATACCACAGTGCATCACAAATTACTGCCAGCAGCAGCAGCACAAAATACTTCCCCAAAAACTTCCACTGGTCGGCTGTGAGGAGGACTCAGGCAGCCCCCTGAGCATCGGCCCACCTGAAAATTTCCCTGTAAGGTCTATGGCCAATCTGCACCTGGTAGTAATAACTTTACAAGTAACACCAGTGACGATTTTTTATCCGAAACAAGCAACGACGAATGGTCAGGAGAGGACTGCACAAACCCCAAAAAAAGAGCACCTGGATATTTGAGGGGCAACAGTCAATTTCCGTCAACCCGCAGGAAACGGTACCAGTAGATTCGAACAGGACTGAGGACAAGACCAGTGGTGATACGCTGACGATTATTAATCTCTCCACATATTCACTTTCATGTACGGAAAGAAGAGTTTTAGAAAAAGGCCTTTCATTTTCACCAATGAATGTACTTGATAAATTTGAATTTATCAAAGATCTTTATCTTTTTTGCAGACAGTTATATTTTAAGGCACTTTACGCACAACCTTCCATTGCACAGCAACTTCCAGAGGATGAACGAGGAACATTCCTGGATCTAATGGACCTACTCAAAGAAAATGAATCAACAACAGGAAGGCGAGCATTGACATTAAGGAGATCTTCATCTATTACTCCTGCACTCAGCTTGTTCCCTAATATTCAGGCATTTTTCCAGACTATACTCTGGGAGATCAAGAGGTTA
Source organism: Rhinella marina (assembly GCA_900303285.1). NCBI lineage: Eukaryota > Metazoa > Chordata > Amphibia > Anura > Bufonidae > Rhinella > Rhinella marina. The sequence goes on along the minus strand of ONZH01008515.1, from coordinate 67,727 downwards.
CAACCTAACAGATTCAGAAGTCGCAATTTGACGATAGATGAATCTAAAGGCCCTTTTACACGAGCCGATTATCGTTCAAATAATCGTTAAAACGTTCGAATTTGCACGATTATTGTTGTGTATAAACACGGTTAATGATTTAACGACGAACGAGATTTCGTTCGCTTCTCGTTGATCGCATCTTTTGTCCTGCCAATAAATTAATCGTTAATCGTTCGAAAATCTTCCAGTTTAAACGAAAATCGTTTAGTCGTTGGCAGATGGTAATGGGAGGAGTCAATTGTTTATATAGGCGTTATTCATTCTAATTAGTCCAATAGTTCGGCACGTCCCATTAAAATTCCATTGGCTCACGTAGCGACCGGAAATACTTGTCTTCTTCTCGCGTATGAATAGTTTGAATTTCAAACCTGGTTTTATTTCGGCATGAAGATCTGCTCGTTGTTGCGTTCGTATTTCGTCCTCCATTCTGCTCGCTATTGCGCTCGCAACTTCATCCGCCATTGTGCTGTGCCATCATTGGCGAAATCTTGTATTTTTGTACAGTAGGAGGTTATGAGGGCGGTTCATGGGTGGTAATTGAACACCTGTAAACAACTACTTCTTTTCACTTTTTAATTCACTCACACCTTTCCCCTCCCCTGTAAGCAATACATCGGTTAATGTAAAAGCAAGGAACGATCGTAATAACGATTATAAAACGACCGAAAGTACGAAGATTGTGAACGACTTCTCTTTCAATGTAAACGGTATTTACATTGCATCGTTCGATCGTTCATCGTTCGTTAATATACGATCGCTAATACGATTTATCTTTCCGTGTAAAAGGGCCTTAAGGCCATCAAGCGTCTACAGCGAAATTCGTCTTTTGTCATAAAGGAAGCAGATAAGGGAGGTAACGTTGTCCTCTGGGATATTGATCTGTATATGAGAGAGGCCAAAAGACAATTGGAGAACCGTTATTTTTATTTTCCTTTGCCCACAGATCCTACAAATGTGTTTAAAACAAAGTTGGACGGACTCCTACTTACTGCATTCCAGATGAATATTATCACGAAAAAAGAAAAATAGTTTTTGGAGGTTTAACATCCAGTGGTACTTACCTTCTATATACAAAATCCTAGTAGAAATAGGAAAAAACAAGGATGGCACTGCACTCCAAAAATCTTATCCTGAGACGGATAAAATGGGAAGAGGTAATGGTGGTGCTCTGCTGGAATATAGTGAAGGAAGTCCCGTATAGCAAATGCGAATGAATAGAAAGACAACCAGCGGCACTCACCAATCTTCAAGCTTTATTCAATACGAGGATGCCACCGTCTCGTTCGCTGGATGATGGGGGCGGACAGCACCCCTGCAGCGTACGCCAGTAACAGCGACGGCCGTTTTGCACGTAACTCGTGCTTCGTCAGGCTGAAAGAGACGTAATCACGTCTCACGCTATATGGTGTACAGGCCCCTCCCATACATACGCAAACGACACAGGCGTACAAAAATACACCATAATAGCGAAAGAGTGTACATAAATATACGTTACATTAAAAACAACGAACATCATAATAAACATCATTATAAAAACACACTCCTGTCATTCTTATCATTGAGTCCCAAAGGACCCATTGCTTGTGTCCTCAATATCCACCTCGTCTCTCTTCTCAGAAGTATACGATGTCTATCACCACCCTGTGGTGGACATGGTACTATTTCCAGTCCGGTGAACTTTAATGCCTTAAAGGGTTTCTGTCACCAGTTTTGGGCATATAAAACAGGATGACATTTGCAATGTGCAAATGTCACCTGATGCCCAAACTGGTGATAATTTTTTTACTGGTGCCCCCGTTTTTGAAATAAATCATCTTTTGTTGTATGCAAATGAAGCTTACTAGGTGCAAGGGGCGGTTACCTCGCACCTAGTAAGCTCCGTTTGCCCACCCGCGGTCACGCCTACCTTCACTTGATTGACAGGGCCAGGCAGCTTGTTGGATCCTCTGCCGGCCCTGTGCTCCATTCAAATCCCGCGCCTGCGCCCTGCGGAATAAAAGCGGCGCAGGCGCAGTGAGCGGCGCTGGCCGCCGGGCTCCCGGCTACCTCACTGCGCCTGCGCCGATGACGTCATGTGTACTCTGACGTCATCGGCGCAGGCGCAGTGAGGTAGCCGGGAGCCCGGCGGCCAGCGCCGCTCACTGCGCCTGCGCCGCTTTTATTCCGCAGGGCGCAGGCGCGGGATTTGAATGGAGCACAGGGCCGGCAGAGGATCCAACAAGCTGCCTGGCCCTGTCAATCAAGTGAAGGTAGGCGTGACCGCGGGTGGGCAAACGGAGCTTACTAGGTGCGAGGTAACCGCCCCTTGCACCTAGTAAGCTTCATTTGCATACAACAAAAGATGATTTATTTCAAAAACGGGGGCACCAGTAAAAAAATTATCACCAGTTTGGGCATCAGGTGACATTTGCACATTGCAAATGTCATCCTGTTTTATATGCCCAAAACTGGTGACAGAAACCCTTTAAGGTTACTATCATGTTCTAACCGGACACGCTCAATCAATCTCGGTGAACCCTTACCGGAATTTACTGAACTAAGATGCTCCCTAAATCTTTCTACTAAGGGCCTAATTGTTTTTCCGATGTAGAACCGTCCACATTCACAGTCCACTAGATAGACTACATAACGACTTTTACATGTAATAAAGTCTCTTACATGGTGTTCTATTCCTCCTACATTTACGAAGGACCGTTGACTATTGTAGACACAATATGAGCAATTACCGCATTTGAGGTTGCCCTTAAACTCATTAAGCCAAGTGCGTTTTTCCTTCTCTTTGTATCTACTGCGAACTAATAAATTACGCAGTGTATGTGTCCTCCTAAAGGACACTAGAGGTCGATCACTAATTAGACCTTTTAGGGAGTCATCTCTCTGAACTATCTCCCAGTTATCTTCAATGACTCTTTTTATCTCGTCGGACATGGGACCATACTTAAAGGAGAAAGAGCAGCCAATAGGATTTTTTTCCTCTTTATTCCGCTTACCACTGTCGCCTCTAAGTATGTCCCTCCTGGGGATCTTAGAGGCTTTTTCCGTGGCTTCCTCAAGCAACAATCTAGGATACCCTCGTGCTAATAACCTCTCCTTTAATTCAGACGCCTGTCTTTCATATCCCTCCTGTGTGGAGTTTATGCGTTTTAGTCTGATAAATTGTCCAAAAGGGACCGCTTTTTTAACGTAATGTGGATGGTAACTGGAATGGTGGAGTAGCGAGTTCATCGCCGTGGGCTTACGGAAACCCTCGGCCACCAACCCGCCATCCACCACAGACAGAGACACATCCAAAAATTCCAAACAGGAGCCCCCAAACACATAAGTGAATTTCATGTTCATAGTGTTACACACATTTAAATAATTAGCAAACTCTGAAAACTGTTGTGAATTGCCAGACCATATTATAAATATATCGTCAACAAATCGGAGGTAAAGATATATCCAGGGGAGAAAAGGATTACAAACATTATAGACATATCTATCCTCAAAACGGGCCAAATAGAGATTTGCCAAAGTACAAGCCACTGGTGTCCCCATGGCCGTCCCGAACCTCTGCCTATACCACACCTCACTGAACCTAAAAGTGTTGTTTTTTAGTATACATAAAAGGGCCTCCTCAACAAAATTAACAAATACCTCACTTTTATTCGTGCCTTGTAATATTTCACCAACGGCCCTCACACCTTCCTCTTGCGGGATACGGGTATAGAGGCTTTCGACATCCAGGGACACGAGTTGATACCCCTCCTGCCACTGGACCGATTCCAGTGAGAGGAGGAGATCATTCGTGTCCCTGAGATATGCCGGTATATTCTTCAGTAAAGGTCTCAACAACCAGTCAACATATTTAGACAGAGGCTCGGTGGCCGAACCTATGCCCGCAATGGGGCGGCCAGGAGGGTTCACCAGTGACTTGTGAATTTTCAGCAAGAAATACCAAGAAAGTTTTGCCGGATAGGGGAACAATAACCGTTCAGCCGTCTTCTTTGATAAAAAACCACATTCCAAATACTTACGCAGAAGACTCCTAACTCCACCAGATATTTTAAATGTGGGAGCCCCCTTTAGAACCTCATATACTTCAGTATTTTCCAGTTGTCTATGGGCCTCGGATAGTTAATATTCTCGGTTCATAAAAAACACATTTCCCCCCTTGTCTGCCGGTTTGATGACATACTCATCATGAGACTGTAACCATTTAATAGCCCTTTTCTCATTGGGCATAATGTTCTGTCGGGGGACAGGGTATGTAAACGCCTTCACCTCTCCCGATACCTTTCTATAAAAAGTCTCAATACTACCACCGGCAGGCAAGGCGGGACAAAACGTGCTACTCACCCCCGCTCTACACATGGAAACCACCTCCTCAGTAGAATCTGTAGGTGACTGCATGCTCATATCCGTTAGAATCTTAAGGCAAGCCCGCTCCGTCTGGTCAAAATTGGCTGACAAACTAAATCCCAAAGGGCCAATAGTGACAGGTGTGTCGCCCTCTCTACACAAGCAATGGGTCCTTTGGGACTCAATGATAAGAATGACATGAGTGTGTTTATAATGATGTTTATTATGATGTTCGTTGTTTTTAATGTAACGTATATTTATGTACACTCTTTTGCTATTATGGTGTATTTTTGTACGCCCGTCTCGTTTGCGTATGTATGGGAGGGGACTGTATGCCATATAGCGCGAGACGTGATTACGTCTCTTTCAGCTTGACGAAGTGCGAGTTACGCGCAAAACGGCCGTCATTGTTACCGGCGTACGCTGCAGGGGTGCTGTCCGCCCCCATCATCCAGCAAACGAGACGCTGGCATCCTCGTATTGAATAAAGCTTGAAGATTGGCGAGTGCCGCTGGTTGTCTTTTTCTATTCATTCAATTACACTTACCTTCTATATGTTACCGAAGGTACATAAAGATGTAAACTACCCCCAGAAGACCAATAGTGGCGGGTATTGGGAGTCTGTGTGAACAGGCCTGTATTTATTTGGATTTTTTTTTCTGCAACCTTTTGTTTTAGGCCTTAAATCCTACTTAAGAGATTCTATGCACCTGATTGAGTATTTACACAATGTGAAATTGCCTCAGAAGATGATGATTCTCTCCTGTGACGTCGAGTCATTGTACTCAAGCATAGCACACAACGATGGCATTGCTGCAGTTCAATACTTCCTTACTGGTGCCTCACATGGCAATCCTGCACACCATACTTTTCTGGTGAGCCTTTTAAATTTCGTGCTACACCATAATTATTTTGTCTTTGGGTTAGGGTGTTTTTTAAGTAGGTGTCCGGGACCGCAATGGGTGCACGTTGTGCGCCCTCCTACACAAACCATTTTTTGGGTTGGTGGGAGGAAACACATGTGTACCCTTTGCTCCAGTTTAGACAGCAAAGGTTGGTTTTGATATATTGATGATCTTCTAATTTTTTGGTAGGGCACCCCTACTGAGTGTGAAGATTTTGTGAATACATTGAATCAAAATTCTCTCAACATCAAGTTAACCCATAAGATCTCGGATGTGGAGACTGATTTTTTTTTGGATCTGCGTGTTCATTTGGAAAATGATGGAATTCATACCGCTCTGTTCCGTAAGCAGACTGCGACCAATAGCTTACTATGTTTTGACAGTTTCCATCCGCACCACCAGTGTTCAGGCATCTCTAAGAGACAATTTTTAAGGTTTTGTCGTAACTGCACAGACCTTCAGGATTTTCTTATTGCCTCACAGGAGTTAACAAAATGTTTTCTTGCACATGGTTATCCCAAGAAGGTCATCTCATGAGCTTTTGAACATGCTCGTAGAGCTGAACGTACAGACCTTTTCAAACCTAAAATCAGAACACATAGGGACACTATATCCCTTATCACGCGATTCAACAATCAATGGCATGATCTGTATGGACTTTTAAATAATAACTGGCATCTATTGCAATCCGACCCCAAACTGAGTAAATTCATAGACAATCGACCTAAGATAATTGTTCGTCGTGCGAACAATCTACGAGACAAGCTCATGCACAGCCACTTTCAACGACCAGTCCAGAAGATTGGCAGGGGATTAAAACTGAAAGGTTCATACCACTGTGGAAACTGCAACATCTGTCAGTATATGATTGTGGATAACTTTTATCCATCCTCAGAATTCTTATGAGATTGTTTTGAAACACTGAACTGCCGAACACAGAATGTGGTTTATGCACTCCTCTGTAAATGTGGCCAAATCTATGTTGGCCAAACGGGCCAAGAACTACGAAAAAAAGAATACAAAAACACCTTTCACAAATTGCTTTGGCACGACGGGACAGAGCTAAAGGGGATAAGCCTTTGACCATAGTGGCTGCACATTTTCTTGACCACCACCAATGTAACACAAATGGCCTCAAAGTTGTTGGCCTTGAGAGGATCTTCAATAATATCAGAAGATTTTCTACTACCTCTCAATTGCTACACCTTGAATCAAGATGGATTTTCAATTTGGATATTTTATCACCGAACGGTCTCAATGAAGAATTAACTTTTGTGGGCTTCTATGGGTGAGTATATCTCAATTTAAATATTTTTTAAAAATATATATTTATTTTTTCACCCCATTTTCTCATTAAAAAAACAAATTTTTTCACATCCTTCACAAAAAAAAGAAAGAAGAGGAAAAGGAAAGAGGGGGAAAAAACAAAACACAGCATAAACTGATAGTGTGCGGAAACCAGAGGGCCCTATGTTGTGCATGATTGGTTGCTGTGCCCCAAGCACAATTGCTGTAGGTGAGCGGCGTTTGCCTTTATGTGTATAGGAATGAGCCGTTCCATAGAAGTGAATGGGACAGCTTGTAATTAATACCTACTCGCCGCTGCGAAAGATTGTGCAACGTTTCAACAAAATCATTGATGTAGACTATGATTTAGTAGAAACATTGCACTATCTTTGGCACTCTTTGTACATTTTTACGGACACAATTTAAACAAAGAACCCTTGAAGGACATGCTGCCATCGATTGCTTGAATCGTTTATGGAGTGACCACTGTGCATCCATGGTTGCTGACACTGAGGCATTCCTGAGGGAGTTCCTAGAATCCCAGAAAAACCCTCTAAAGTGTAATACAGGGAATTATGTTCCCTTACTATAAATTACAAATAATATTCGTCTCACCAAAGTCAGTCTATCCCTAGCATTAAGGGAAGATCCCTGTACACATCTGGCTGACGTTCTCCTGTATATATCAAGACTTGTAGATCCAGCAAACCGCTAAAAATGTGAACAGAAGCAGCATAATAACCACACAGCAATATCAGCCGACAAAACTACTTTTAATAAAGGAAACATTTTCTGACCAGAATGCTTTGCTCCCCTTTTATTTTTCCCTCCCCAAACACCCAGGGGTCATTTTGACACAATACTGTATTATTTGTGTGACACAATCATTCATACACAAGTGTGTACATACATTCTAGAGCATTTACTGTTCACAATACCATGACGCACACAACACTTATTGCTGTTAACGCGTTTAAAGAACTTCTTGCCCAATAAGTTTAGACATTTGGTGGTGGTCTCATTGCAATGCTATGAAGGATGAAAGGGAGGGAAGAGTGAAAGGGGTTTGGCAAGGGCTAATACTGTGCCTCCTGGCATGGAAAAATAGGATCAGAATATGGAATGTGAGAGTACAGCTCGGCTCACACAGGTTTCCTTATGCACTGTATGGATATTTAAGCAGTAAGGCTTCTCCTGCTCCTAACTTCAACTTCTTTACAGAAATACTGCTCCCTTCTTTCCGCTCTGGATTTGAGCTCAGAACCACTGAACAGTGCTCGGGTACATTCTTATGTAAAATAGACACCTCTGTCTCCTCCTCAGGAGCAAAGTTCACTATAGTCACAAATCTTTCATTCTGGTCCCAAATACGCACAAAAGCTAGTGCTGCATCAGTGTGGTGGAGTAGTGTGAAGTCTCCATGAAGAAGTGCCCGCTCTTTCCCACGTAGCTCACTGAGGCGCTTATAAAGAGTAAGTAAAGAAACTTTATCGTCTTCCTGGGCCTGGAGACAAAGGTACATAAAATAAGAACATATTGGTTTGTAGAACAACATTTCATTTTCGAAAAACTGAAGAATAACGTTTGAAAAGTGTGTGAAATAGTATATCCGGCATTTTTCCATGTAACCAGTGTTCTTTTGTTTGTGCGTTGCTAAGTAGGGCAAAGGTTGTATGTAAGAGTTGGCCGACAGGATTATGAGCAAACAATAGAATCAGGCTCAGCAGGACTGAATGCTAATGACAAAAGTGAAGTGTTAGCAGATTTCAAGGGAGGAACGAAGGGCAAAGATTGTAGAAAACATGCAGAAGTACAAAGGTTCCTGCTGAGAAAAAAAGACCAATAACCGTCTCCTTAAAGAGCATTTATCAAAATGGAGACAGTGCCCACACTAATATTCATACACTGATAACTGAGTACTAAAGTTCTGCTCTTTTACAATCAATAGTTCAAGTTGTTAAAAGTTTCTAAAGACTGTTGTAAAATAACAGAAGAAAGTTACTTGTAATGATGTCCCCCCGACTACCACAAGTGATCACATGGTAAGATCAGTGACTGGCTGCAGGGATCACATGGTAAGGTCAGTGACTGGCTGCAGGGATCACATGGTAAGGTCAGTGACTGGCTGCAGGGATCACATGGTAAGGTCAGTGACTGGCTGCAGGGATCACATGGTAAGGTCAGTGACTGGCTGCAGGGATCACATGGTAAGGTCAGTGACTGGCTGCAGGGATCACATGGTAAGGTCAGTGACTGGCTGCAGGGATCACATGGTAAGGTCAGTGACTGGCTGCAGGGATCACATGGTAAGGTCAGTGACTGGCTGCAGGGATCACATGGTGTAGTCAGGGACATGATTACTGCAGCATCTAAACATATGACTGCATAACTTAAGTTGGCCATACACATTAGATGAATGTCAGCAGGACCAGCCAACTTATGTATGGGGCTTCCCAACTCTCCCCTAACAGATATCAAGGAAAGAAGGGTCAGTCAAATCCTTTGATTTCACAGGAGAGAAGTTCACATATCCACTAAATATAATCCGGTAGCCTGTTCCGGCAGAACAACAGACTACCAAAATTACTTTATCATGCATAGCCAGATACTGTTAGATCCTTATAGCCTATAATGGGATCCGAAAGCTTCCTGCTGGACATTCATTGGATCCCACTATAGTCAAAGGGGATCCAGCAGTTCCCAGCTGTGAGTGGCAGTATCCAGTTATGCCAGATACAGTAACTCCAGTAGTCTATTCCTCTGCTGGAAAAGACAACCAGAGATGTGAACATATGCTTCAGTAAACTTCTTTGAGAACACCTATGTTAACGTTAAAAGGTAGTCACAACGCTTCTCATCCAGCTTTACTGAAACATATACAATGTAGGGATGACTGAACAGAATTTTTTATAAAATTATCAGAGGACAATGTATATGGTTGAGGTCAAGGTCATGTAACTATTTTAGTAACTGTCAGCTGTAATGCATCTACTCCTCACCTTAAATGTGATGTTCACATTGTGCTCATTTACTTCACCCATTGTGCTTTCAGAGAAACCATAATTCTTACTGCTATCCCACTGCATGTATGGGGCACGCACAGGCTGAGGGGAGAGAACAAGTGACAATTTACATAGTAGACAAGGCTTTCACATAGACTACTTAATGCTTAGGCTTGTTCACATTTGCCTTTTCTCCATTTGGTTAATCTTAAAGAGGACCTTTCATGGGTTTACATTATAGTAGGTAAATACCTTTACTTGCAGGCCTCCCCCCCCCCGCTGATGCTGCCACCCGCCCAGGTTTTTCAAAATAGCGCTCCTGCGCCCCTGCATTTTTTGCGCTCAGTATGCTAATACTGAGCATCGGTACAGGGAGGAGGAGACACCCGGCTGTGCCGCAATCCAATCACATTGGAGAACGTCACAGCCAAGGAGTTTTTTTCTCCCTGGCTGTGACGCTCTCCAATGTGATTGGAGCGCGGCACAGCCAGGGAGAAGGAGACGCCCATTGAGAAACCCGGGCGTCTCCTCCTCCCAGTACCGATGCTCAGTATTAGCATACTGAGCACAAAAAATACAGGGGGGCAGAGCGGGGCGCAGGAGCACTATTTTGAAAAACCTGGTTGGGTGGCAGCATCAGCGGGGGTGGGGGGAGAGGCAGGTCGCCCTGCAAGTAAAGGTATTTACCTACTATAATGTAAAACCATGAAAGGTCCTCTTTAACACTAATAAACATTACAAACAACTGCGAAAAGATCATTTACCTGTCCAGGCAAATCTTTAAGTCCAATTTCATCACCATACAACGTTAAAGGTGTTCCTGGAAGAGTGAAGAGCAGGAGCTGATATAAACGCTGCAACTTCTCCTTCACCACAGAAGCCATGTGACCTAAACGTGGTCTGATCTATAGGGAAAACACATGATACACATTAATATGGAAATACTGGTAGTAACTACAGAGGCTGGAAAGAAGCAGGAGCTTGTGCTTTTGCAGGTGTACTTACTGCCCACAGAATCTTGTCCTGTTCACCAGCAAACTCTTGGTACTGCTTAATGCGCTGTCCAAGAGTGCTGTCACTGTCGTTGCCCTTGCTCAATAAATAGCTTGTGCTTAACATGGCAGCTGTAGTGTCATTGAGGATACTCAGTATCTGGTTGTTGGGGACATCATTAGATGAGATAAGCAGCACCCTATCAAGAGAAAGTACAACATATTCCAATGTGTGTCTTCTAAGGGCCCTTTTACATGGTCCGATAGAGCGGGCAAGGATGGGGAATGAGGAATGTTCATTCCCAGTCATTGCCCACTTACTAACTGCATTTACATGCAACAATGAATGCTGCTGTACAGGGGTGAATGATCATTACTGTGATCATTCATTCCAAAAGATTTTCTGAGTTTGTCATCAGCACATCCCTGCTTATATGTGCTGCTGACGTGTGGATTTTTGGTGCCATATAAAAAATGCAATCACCCAACAAATAACCATTTGCTCATGTCGGGTAATCAGGGGCACATTTACATAGGCCAATTATTGGGCACAAGTGTTCATACAAATGTTCATTCCCAAATGTGTAAGAAGGAACTATGAGCAGAAGAGAACACTATTTTCCTCAGTTCTTCTAAGAACCTAGATATTCACCTTGCTTTACCATCTGTACTGTGGTTAGCAGTGAGGTTGTTCAATTCAGGAAGGAGTTCATCTGCCTGTAAAGTTACAGAAGAATTACAAAGCTTCGTCAATGAATGGAAGTTGCAATGACTGAACAGATGAAAGAGTAAGACAACACACTTACATTCGAGATGTTCTCAAATCCACTTAAGTAAATTCCTCCAACACCCTTTTCATACCAGAAATTCATGGCATCCTGCAGAAAATCATATTGAAACATAAGTTTAAGATTTAAAAACTGATAATCATTAAAGGGAGTCTGTCACCTCATTTTCACCTATATAACTAACAGCAGTGCCCCACAGAAGATTGCATACACATCTCAGACATACCTGTGTGCACTGTGTGTGTGTATTACATGTCCAGGAAAAGTACTTTTATTCTGCTGGAAAACAGCTCCCAAGTGCCCAGCTGAAAGTGAAACTAAAAACAGCTTTCTCTCCCGAATCGAATTTTAACAGCTATATCTTCTGATATACTGAATGTAATGCTGTGATTTTGGTATCATTTTAAAGCTTGGAATGTCAGCTTTCAAAGAAGGTTTCAAAGAACCATTTTGCCATCTGCTACCAATCCCAAGATAGGAGCAGCTAAAGCAGCCCTCCCCTCTTCAGTCTGGTTTGCAGCAGCAGAGCAGGACACTTGGGAGCTGTTTTCCTGCAGAATAAAAGTCCTTTTTCTGAACATGGAATAAAGACACAAAGTGCACACAGGTATGTCTGGGATGTGTATGTAATCGTCTGTGGGGCACTGCTGTTATATAGGTGAAAATGAGGTAACAGATTCCCTTTAAAGGGGTTGTCAGACTGCTGAGGACATTGATTGGCTGCAGCAATATTTATTTAAAAAAAAAAAAAGTGGGAGTACCAGACCAACAATACAGATCTGTGCTGGAGAAACAGGCAAATATATAATGTCTTTTTATTTTACAACATTGTAGGGTTTATTTGGAGGTTTTTAATTAAGAAAATGAAAAGACTTAAAGGGTTATTCTCATTTTAGACAATGGGGGCATATCGCTAGGATATGCCCCCATTGTCTTATAGGTGCGGGTCCCACCGCTGGGACCCGCACCTATTTCCAGAACGGAGCCCCCAAACTGAATGAGGGCGCACTGCGCATGCGCAGCCACCCTCCATTCATTTCTATGGGGCCGCCGAAAATAGGCGAGCGCTGGCTCGGCTACTTCTGTCGGCTCCATAGAAATGAATGGGAGCGCACCGCGCATGCACGGCCCGGCTCCCATTCATTTCTATGAGCGGGGAGCTGCGCCTGGTGGTGGCCGGACCCCCGGAAACCTGGGGTCCTCCAGGCGCAGCGCTCCCCGCTCCGTTCTGGATATAGGTGCGGGTCCCAGCGGTGGGACCCGCACCTATAAGACAATGGGGGCATATCCTAGCGATATGCCCCCATTGTCTAAGATGAGAATACCCCTTTAAAGGGGTTCTCCAAGTTACATATATATATTGATGACCTATCCTCAGGATAGGTCATCAATATCAGATGGGCGGGGGTCCGACACCCCCGCCGATCAGCTGTTTGAAGAGGAGGCGCGCGCCGTATCAGCGCTGCCTCCTCTTCATTGTTTATATGCTGGCCGTAACAGGGTAGTGGTGAGTAGGTATAATTACATCTAACTGCCCCATTCATTTCTATGGGAAGAATCGCCCCCATACAAGTCTATGGAAGCGATTCTTCCCATCGAAATGAATGGGGCAGTTAGATGTAATTATACCTACTCACCACTACCCCATTACGGCCAGCATGTAAACAATGAAGAGGAGGCAGTGCTCTTCAAACAGCTGATCGGCAGGGGTGCCGGGTGTCAGACCCCCGCCGATCTGATATTGATGACATATCCTGAGGATAGGTCATCAATATATATAGCTCGGAGAACCCCTTTAAATATGACTTTATTATAAAAATATTCCCAAATACCTTTCATTAGTTATACTAGCTCGTTTTGTCTACGGAGCAATCATTACATAAAATGGCCGCTGTCCTATTAGTACACACAAAACCTGTCCTAATCACAAAGCAGGACAAGTTACTAAACACTTAACTAAAGAGCTGCCTCAGACTCCTCTCTGCTATACTTGTCAGGGATTAAGATCCTGAATACAGCTGAATCGCTGTAGGAATTGGGTTCATGAGAAGACAAGAAGTACAGAGTGTCAATAATGAGCAGCAGCACTTGTATGCAGTCTCTATTACCAGTCTGTCCTGTCCATCCTTTCTCTACTTCATGTCTCCTCATGAACTCCTACAGATATTCAGCTGTAGATCGTATCAGCTGTCTTCAAGATCATAATCCCCGGCAAGCAGAGAAGAGGATGAACCGGCTCTTTAGCTCAGTATTGTGAAGTAACCTGTCCTCCTGTGTGTTTAAGACAGGTTATGTGCGTACTAATAGGACAGCGGCCATTTTATTTCTCCTAATCATTGCTCCTTAGACAAAACAAATCATCATAACTAATAAAAGGTATTTGGGAATATAATTAATATTTAAGTATTTTCATTTTCTTAATTCCCAGAGAATCTCTTTAACAAACCATATTGCTCATTTGCTGGGTTGTGCCTGGCATTAAGGCTCTGACACAGCCAATAGACAAGAGCGGCACTATTTCATGGAAAAAGCGGACTTTACTTTTAATCTTGCTCATTATGGTAATGTATGTTTACACAATTTATGTGACTGAAATCAGTTTCAAACATCTGAAAAGCCCATTTACAAGAATGGGTCAGAGACAGAAATTTCTTCAACAATTCAGCTGCATGTGAACACACCCTTAAACTTTATCATTCATTCTCCAAGTCAATGCAGCCTCCATTATGGGGACCATGAAGACAAAGCATCCATAAGCTTGCTGTGTGAACAGGCCTGTGTACAGCTACAGACAATCATGGAAGTCATTTTCCTCACCTTTATTTGTGTTAGTAAGACACTGTCTGGTGTTTTCATGTCCTGTGTGAACCAGACATCATCTCCTCGGTAATTAGGAGTGAGGTCCAAAACTACCTGAATGCCTGAAAAAAAAAAAGAACTTTGTTGGTTAATTTGTCAGTGATAGCTCTCAGCGCACAGTTCAATAGAGAGGGGTTCTCAGTAGGAAGATGGAATACATCGCTGCCAAAAACCATCAGGGACAGTTTTTCTCCCATGACAGGGGATCGGGGGATGAGTTAGAGCAGGAGGAGCTGAGCAGATTGAATATAGTTTTGAGGGAAAAGATTAAGAAAACTTGCAATTTATACAATGAAATCAATCTGCTCAGCTCTTCCTGCTCTAGAACATGCTGCTTGCAGATTGTACTGCATTTTCATGGTGACAGGTCCTCTTCTAAGGACTCAATTCACAGCATTCACTTTTCTGTAAATGGTGACTCTGATATGGTACATATAACACGTGGCACTTACTTTTCTTACGAGCTGCTTCTAACAGGTTCTTGAAGTTTTCAATTGTTCCATATTTTGGGTCAATTTCTTTGAGAACAGTACTTGAAGGATCGTCTCTAGAAGTAATGTGAAGGGGCCCAATCACCAGACCCTTCACTTTTAGGGTGCTGAGGAAATCCAGGCGGTGCTGTATTCCTACACATGATTAAAACATAAAAATAAGTAACAAAATGAACTCCCATTAATATTCTGCACATCTCGAGATATTTTCACATTTGCTCTCGTCATAGTGCCTGCATGCCCTGGGCTGTAGTAATCCATGCACTTAATACTGTCGCACTGGACATAATGGTGGTCACCTATGCCTACACCTACGCCTAAATCTCATGTGCCGTATTGTATTTGCATTTTTATATTATGTATACATATCAACGTTGGAAAAATCAGGACATCTAGGCCCCCTCGAACATCCACTTATGGGTGGGGTTTGTGTCAACCTCATCTATTTTTGGCCCAGTGCAGCATGAATTTGTCAGGACTGTCTGAAAATCAAGGACAGCCCCAACAAATTCAGGACAGCTAGCAACTATGTATTTAACCCTTTCTTGATATACAGTGCAATGGAACTAATGGCCCTTTTAAATAAATAAATAATTCTGTTTGCTGAGGCACATAGTGACTGAGGGTCAGACTTGGAATGTCACACGACCATGTGACGTCACAGCACAGGAGAGTTAGCCACTACCAATATGGCAGTGTGCCCTGGCTAATTTCAATATCAGGGGTTAGATGTGTGGAGCCAGGGCGGGGTCATGAGGGCCCAGAAAATCTGCCTGTCTGGGACCCTGAATGCCTGAAGGCAGCCCTGTTCCATGACACAATTGTATGTGGTAAGCTTCGTACACCCCTGTGACAGTGAGCCATTCCAGGCTGAGCACAGCCAGGCACATTAAACAGCTGATGCAACATTGCGCGACCGGCTTAGACTGGCCGAGCGGCTTCCGGTGACGTCACTGTCAGCGAGGTGCCGGCAACCCCCGCTGTCTCAGGGGCTATACAGGTTATGACAGGCGCTGACCCGCGTCACTGTGTGAAAGCTCACCTGATATGTCGCCTATGCCGTCGCCTGCGGTATCCTGGAAGGTGGCGGGGTCTCCTATCTGGTAGAGCGGCCCCTTGTTCCACCACTCAATGACAGGCAGTGGACGGCAGCGGGGAGCCTGGACAATGATGACCACAGCCCCGGCCAGCATGCCGGCCCAGCCTAGCCAGAAGAGGACGAGCAGAGCCCAGCGGAGCCTCACCCATCCCGGGGTGCCCGCCACCTTCAGCAGCTCTTCTTTGGACAGACCGGTGAATTTGACCGCCTGGCAGACGTCATCATCCTCGTCTTCCAGCTTCACTTTTACCACCCCGTTCTTCTCACCCCCTACCGGGGACTCTCCTGCCCCCGCAGCCATCGGCTGCTTCTCCGGGTCGATCTCGTTGAGCTCAACGTCCTTCATGTCTAGAGCCGTGTCTTGTGTCATCTCCAGAGGGAACTAAACCTGCAAGAAGGAAGGGAGAAGACGGACATGAACCCCGGCACCGTGATGGACGGATGACCCGGCAGCACTGACACCTCACCTGTAATAGTCGGCTAATGGCAGGCCGCCGCTCCGGGGCTCCCCTATATAGCTGCTGTGCCCCGCCCTCCTGGCACTGCCCCTTATCTCTGAGGAGGAAGTGCAGAGCTGTGTGAGTAGCGGGAGGTGATGCAACAGCCCTGCACAGCCAGAAGGAAGGCAATGGGAACCATGAAGGACCAGACACCCACATATAACTATTACCTTACACACTGCTCACTTTCTAGGACGTGAAGTATATATATATCACACAGAGAGGACATGAAATATATATATATATATATATATATATATATATATATATACTCCCCAGATCATAAGTTTTTATCCAGTTAAAAACAAATCTCTAGGGCAGATACTAAGAGGTAGTGGGGTATGCAGCCATAAGCCCCACACCTCCTTTTCTCAAATGGTATACCTTTTATAGTATAGAAATATAGTTGCATATCTCCCAAGTTTTGAAAAACACAAAGAGGGACAATATGTGTGGGATGTATAATGTGCAATTTGTTTCATACTAAGCCACACCTTTAACTCCGCTCAAAACATAACTATACACTCAGTCTCCTTAAGGCTAGGGCTACGCGGTGACAGTTTTCACGCGATGGTTGGATTTCTTGCGACTGCCGCGTCGATCCCATTCATTTGTATGGGATCCCCACTACTCAGGGCTCCTTGCTGTGACAACTGTCGCCATGTAGCCCTAGCCTAATGTCCCCACATAGCAATTATTCCCCCTTTCTGCGAGCACTCCAGTGACCAGTATGAGTGTGAGAGCGATAACACCAAATTTAACACACCCATTCACACCTAAGACTTTGTAACGCTAAAGAGTCACATCGGGGAGTGAAAATAGTTAATTGGGCACAGTTTGGCCATTTTCACTTGGGGTGTACTCACTTTTGTTGGCAGCGGTTTAGACATTAATAACTGTGTGTGGAGTTATTTTGAGGGCACACCTAATCTAAACTGATATACAAGATGTACTCTGACTACATTACATTGTATCAAAGTGTCAGATCTTCAGTGTTGTCCCATGAAAAGATAGAATAAAATATTTACAAAAATGTGAGGGGTGTACTCGTTTTTGAGATACTGTATGCCCAGATGTACCCCCTCACAGCAGTTATAGCCAGATATGTGCCCCTCACAGCAGTTGTGGCCAGATATGTGCCCCTCACAGCAGTTATGGCCAGATATGTGCCCCTCACAGCAGTTATGGCCAGATATGTGACCCCTTCACAGTAGTTATGGCCAGATATGTGCCCCCTCACAGTAGTTATGCCCACATATGTGCCCCCCTTACAGTAGTTATGCCCACATATGTGCCCCCTTCACAGTAGTTATGGCCAGATATGTGCCCCCTCACAGTAGTTATGGCCAGATATGTGCCCCCCTTACAGTAGTTATGCCCACATATGTGCCCCCTTCACAGTAGTTATGCCCACATTTGTGCCCCCTCACAGTAGATATTGCCAGATATGTGCCCCCTTACAGTAGTTATGGCCAGGTATGCACCATCCTATACTGAGGAGATCGCTGTATGTAATAGCAGTGGTCTCCTCCGGCAGCGAGCAAGTGATTGCCGGGAAGGAACGCTTCCTTCCCGACAATCACCTGTTAAATCGGGCTGTATAATACAGCCTTAAAAGGGTTATCCGAGGCTGGAAATGGCCCCCCATAGACTCTGGGCTCCTCACACTGATTCTACTTACCTGGCTCCCCGCACGGCCACAGCTGCTTCTCCCCGTGCGCAGATGAAAACATCCCACAGCTCAGGAGGCAGTTGAAGGATGAAACTGAGCATGTGCAGCCTTCTCAGGGAGCAGGACAAAGAAATAAGAAAAAAAACCAACAGGTGGGGCTATACAGATAGCATAGCCAGTGTGTTATTCACTGAAGTCTAAGTTTTGAATTACATGCAATTACAAAAGTATTCAGATCCAGGTGCCGATATACTGTAGAATATTTTTCATGGGACAACCCCTTTAACCCTTTCTACCCCGGAGGTTTTTTCGGTTCTGCATTTTCGTTTTGCGCTCCCTGCCTTCAAACAGCCATAACTGTTTTATTTTTCTGTTCACAACAAGTTGTACTTTCCAACACCACCATTTAATATTGCATATGGTGTAGTGGGAAGCGGGAAAAAAATTCCAAATGGGGTGAAATTGCAAGAAAACCGCTATTCCGCTACAGTTCTACGGGTTTCTTATTTACAGCGTCCGATGTGCATTAAAACTGACCGGTTACTTTCATTCTACTGGTCAGTACGAATCCGGCAATACCTAATATGTATAGTTTTTCCTGCGTTTAAATGGTGATAAAATAATTAGAAAGTTGCCCTTTTTTTTTTTTTTTCCTTGTCATATCTTGACCCCTATAAAACTTTTTGGTATTTATGTGTACAGAGCTGTATGGGGGCTCATTTTTTGCGGGGCGGTCTGAAGTTTTATTTGATACCATTCTGGGGTGTGTATGACTTTTTGATCACTTTTTATTTAATTTTTTTTTAGAAAAAAAAGCGACAAAAAACGGCAAATCGCCATTTGGACGCTTTTTTTCCGCCACACAATTCGCCGTATTGGAATTTTTTTTATATATTTTAAAAGTACGGGCGTTTTTGGTCACGGTGATACCCATGATGTCTATATTTATTGTTATTTAGGTATTTATTTTTTACTTATACGGAAAGGGGGGTGATTTGAACTTTTATATCTTTTTTATTTTTTATATATTTTTTAACATTTTTTAAAAAAATTTTTGTGATTATTTTAAAGCTCAAATATGATCTGATATATTGTGTTTTGTGTTCTTTCTTTATGAGCAATCATGGATTTACTAGATGCAGTTAAATCCATGAATTACTCATTTCTTATCCTGGCCTGCCATCTAGTGGCCAGAATAAGAATTGCAGTTTGAAAACTGTAATCCTCACCAGCGAGGATTACAATTTTCATATGGTGTACAGACACCCCGATTGGCCAATCACGATCACGGCATCAGAAGGCCCAGGAAGTCGCTGCCGACGGAGGTAAGAAGCGGAGTTAGAAACAGCAGAGACTTGCCGGCCATGACGCCCGCCGCACCCGCGAGCGGGCGTCATGTCCCCGCACCGCCTGAGCGCCGTACATGTATGGCGCCGGTCAGGAAGGGGTTAAAGGAACCAGTCAGTTGCCCAATGTTGGCCTCACTGAGGACAGCACAGTCTGGTGAAAGAGCACAGCACAGTCTGCTGATTTTAGCGGTCTGTCACTCCTGCGATGGCATTAAAGACAGTCAGTGTATTTTATTTTTCTCTAGGTCGAAAACTAAAATAGCACTAATAGCATAGCAATAACATGCCAAATTCTCAACCTAACCCCTCCAGCCTTACTTTTAGGGCTCATTCACACAAACGTGTGCTGTTAGTGCCCGTGCTGTGGACTGTAATCTGCGGTCCAAAATGCATGGGCACTGACTTTGGGGCCGCCACATTCGGATCGCGGACCCATTCACTTGAATGGTGTCCGCGATCCGCATCTGAACTGCAAAAAATAGTGTATTCGCTACTTTTTTGCGGTGCGGAGGCATGGCCAGAAACACCACGGAAGCACACCGTAGTGCTTCCGTGGTGTTCCAATCCGTGCCTCCGTTCCGCATCTCCGCGATTGCGGACCCATTGAAGTGAATGGGTCCGCGATCCGTGCTGCAAACGGCCGGTGCCCGTGTATCACGGTCGTGTGCATAAGCCCTTAAAGACATACCTGGAAAACATTAGATATAGCGCTACAAAACATAGCGCCACATACCTCTTACATCCAGTGATGACTCCTCTGATGCAAACATTCTCCTTCCTCATCTTCTCCATTCGGGCCACACTGTCATGATGAATTCTCTCAGCCATGTCTCTGCAGAGTTTGACACACAGTCATCTTACTTTTCCATTTCCCACCTTCGGAACACCCCATCCTGCTACTCCCAATACTAAACAGCAGAAACAGATAATCCCCCTGAAACTACTAGTACCACACAGTGCCCCCTTCAATAAGTATTGGCACACAGTGCCCTAAAAATAACTGCGTTCAGCAAATAGTGTCCCCGGCACTAATAATGTTGTAAACATAGTGTACCCCAAAAATAATTGTGCTAACTTGATACTATGCCAGGTTGCCCCCCACTATAATAGTGCTTCAAAAAAGTCCCACCAATAAAAATAATCTTCCAGCGTGCCCCTAAAGGGGTTATCCAATGCATGGGCCCCTCATATATATTATACTTACCCCACTCTCCAGCACCGGCGTCGCTCCTGATCCCTGCCTTTCCCACCACAGTGCAGGACACAGGCTGTGTGATGATGTCATCATGCTGCCCTTACAGGCTACAGGGACTAGTCAGAGGGAACGACAGGGCAAGCAGATATTGCTACAGTGCTCCGCCGCAGTATTCAACTGTATCACCCTCCTGAGGACAATCGCCTCACTTCGCCTAATAAGCAGTGCACCCCTGCATGGAAAGGAAATCAGATTCACTATATAAAAAAATGACAGCAGTCTCTAAACCAGGGGCCACATGCAGCCCTCGATATCATTTTGTGCAGCCCCCAACCATCTGGTAACAGACAGATATGTCGATGTCGTGTGGCTGCTCACATGTATCTTTCATGTATTCTCCTATAATATGGGGGGTACTATGGGGGTTCAATACGCCATAAATATAGTATTTCAGTTGGTAATACCCCTTTAAGTTTTATTTTCCGCCTTTGGAATTGGTTCAAGCTGACATTGTGGCCCCCAACCAGAAAAGGCTGTGCACTCCTGCCCTAAACAATGGTAAAAGAGTCAAGTTCACAGACGCTAAGAAGAGTGCCCTGTTAGATGCTTTCAGGAGCAACCAGATGTATTGGTGTGCAGATAGAGACCAGACTGAAAAATGTCTCTTTTGTATGGTCGAGGCCTCCATCAGACACTTGGGTCTCCGCAGCAATAACAAAAATATGTTCACATGTTCAGAGGATTTCTTCCAGATGCTTTTTTTCCCCATTGCAAACAAAAATCCGGTTGTTCTTCATTTCCTCCAGAGATTTTTAGAAAAGGCAGAATTACTAGAAGTACCATAATCAGAGAAAGGTCCCTGACAAAGAGTAAATTTAAAATGAAGACTATTTGATCTGTCATGGGATTTTGGAGAAACATGTTCTTCTTGCCACATTACATCTCTGCCTGCACATCCCCTTATTACCCGGCCATAATTTCCCAGAGTCTTAGTATACAGAAACCCGGACAGTCTTCATCTGTAATTCACTGGCCTGTCCTTCAGCATTTCATTTTTGCTAAGATTAAAGTAATTTTACCAGGGTCCCTATGGCTGCAAGGTGTAATTGACATCCCATACCTCGATGATTGGTGGGTAAAGGAATCCTCCAAGCAGATTGTTATGAATCTACTTACAACCAAAGATCATGTTTTCCTGATCAAAGAATCACAGCTAGTCTTATCTCATGAGCTGAAATACCTGGTTTCATCATAAATGTTCATCAGCTAACAATAAAGCTGTCATCATATAGGAGAGATGCAGTCCTGAATTGGACGAGTCACCTCTTTTCTCACCTCAAAGTGTAATTTGGAGTGTATGTATTGCCAATGCTTACAATATTGCCGAGGTTGCTCAGGAAGATTCTAGAGAAGCAGACAGAAATGACAGCCATTTCTCGATTCTGGTCTCGTTGGCCCGGTTTCTCTCTTCTGTGGTCACACAAAGGGCAGGTATAAGAGCATTCTGGACCTTCAGTGCTAGAAGGGAAGTAACAAAGTAACATACATAAGTCCGAAAAAAGACATCTGTCCGTCCAGTTCGGCCTGTTATCCTGCAAGTTGATCCAGAGGAGGGCAAAAACCCCTGTGAGGTAGAAGCCAATTTTCCCCACTTTAGGGAAAAAAATTCCTTCCCAACTCCAATCAGGCAAGCAGAAATACTCCTTGGATCAACAACCCATCTCTAGTAACTATAACCTGTAATATTGTTACCCTCCAGAAATACATCCAGGCCTCTCTTGAACTCTTTTAGTGAACTTACCATCACCACCTCCTCAGGCAGAGAGTTCCATAGTCTTACTGCTCTTACAGTAAAGAATCCTCTTCTATGTTTGTATACAAATAGAGATGATCGAACGTGCTCGTTACGAGCACTGTAGCGCTTGGCTCCCCTGCGCAATGCCCGCAGGCATTGCGGATCCGTCCTCAGCTGCATGTAAGGCAATGGGGACGGATCGTTTGGTATGAGTGTCATACCAAACAGATCCGTCCCCATTGACTTACATGCAACTGAGGACGGATCCGCAATGCCTGCGGGCATTGCGCAGGGGAGCCAAGCGCTACAGTGCTCGTAACGAACACGTTCGCTCATCTCTATATACAAACCTTCTTTCCTCCAGACGCAGAGGATGTCCCCTCGTCACAGTCCTGGGGATATATAGATGATGGGAGAGATCTCTGTACTGACCTCTGATATATTTATACATAGTTATTAGATCTCCCCTCAGTCGTCTTTTTTCTAAAGTGAATAACCCTAATTTTGATAATCTTTCTGGGTTCTGTAGTCCTCCCATTCCAGTTATTACTTTAGTCTTCTTCTTTATCCACATAATTTACCATATTTTTTGCTTTATCAGATGCACCCAAAGTTTTAGAGGAGGAAAATAAAGTATTTTTCATCAGACCCCCATCAAAGATAAAATAAATGAACTTACCTCTCCTGCTTGGCTGCCACTCTGCAGGACTAGCTGTCTCTTCTGCAGTTACCGCTCCCTGGTCTTCTTCGGGCCCCCGCTGCACTGTGATCTGACTGCATACAGCATCAGGTTACAGTGCGCACACTATGCCCTGACGTTGTACACATTTAGGACAGTGCAGGACCTGGAGAAGACCAGGGAGTGGTGAATACACGCTTCCTATATACTAGTGAGGGCTTCCGTAATGCTTTATAAGACACACTGCCATTTCTCCCTCACTTTTGGGAGAACAAGTGTGTCTTATAAAGCAAAAATACAGTACATCTCACAGCATAGACGCTGGACAACCTGTTAAACCTACGATTTCCACTAAGGTTGTTAGCACTATGTTAGCTGCCTGAAGGCCTATAATAAAAAAAATAAGACAATAATTGAGGGACATTTATCAACACTGGCGTACCCATACACTAGTCTTGATCTCCCTGCACTGACATGAGATGCTAAAGTGTGAACATGAAGTTTCTGATCATTTGAATTCTATTTTGTATCTGTTCAGTTAAAGTGTTGACTTAAGACCTATGAATGCAGGTGCACGGAGTAAGGTTTTATCTATATATTTTCTCCAGGTTGTTTTGAGATTCTGACTCGCTGTGGACCTGGGAACTGGACGCTCCAAGGTCTGGGGTGAGAGCAGATGAACAACACGTACACAGTGACAATTATACAGCGCATGCGCTGGCTACGTTCCACTAAGGGATGGAGCTTTTTGTTTAATTGGCATAATGCTGTAACCCTTCAGGAAGAAAGTCAGAAGCTCATCCTACGGGGGACGCCTTGCGTAAGGACCGGTGTTTTCCCGATCGAGACTGACTGCTTTCGCTGAAAGGGCTTCCCAGCTGATGTCGCTGTCAGATGATGATAACTCCATCGGTGATGTATGTACCTTCATTCCGAATGTAGTCAGGACTCCAGATGAAGTGTTGATATAATTGTGTATTATGTTTTTTATCGTTTCTATATAGATAAGTGCAAAAGAAGGACATTATATCACTATATGTATGAACTACTTATTATATTTAATAAAATCATATTATAAACCTTCCTTTGAAGTGTAGCTGTAGTTCAATTAAGAGTCTCTCTTTAAAGAGTATCCAAACCTGAAGTCTTGCTCTTATTAGCAAAACAGATGCACATAATTTATTAAAAGACAGATGTCTCTTAATAAATTAGGTGCATCCCTGCCCCGGAAACTGAAGTCTACGTCAGCCAGGGGCTAGCATAGACTTCATCTATAACTTTCTGGCAAGTTATAGTATGTCCGGCGGGCCATGTGACGCCACCCCCTCCCACTAAGCCCTACCCCTTTCTCTGCATTTAGGAAAAGTCTAAAATGATAGTGCACATATGTCCTGCACCATAATTTGCAGCTTTTTATGCTACTATAAGTCATTGATAACCTCCAAAGCACAGTTGCAAAGCAAGTTTTCTAACCATGATCCTGACAGGATTTTATTCAGAACGTTAAAGAATGTCAATCCAGCATTTCATTGCCCTGCACCTATTTGTGACTTGTCTATAGTGCTAGCGGCACTGACTAATCAGTGTAAACCAGGGATGCTCAACCTGCAATCTTCCAGTCGTTGTAAAACTACAACTCCCAGTATGTCCTAATAGCTGTAGGCTGTCCAGGCAAGCTGGGAGTTGTAGTTTTGCAACAGCTGGAGGGCCACAGGTTGGGCATCCCGGGTTTAAGCTACTGAAAGATTCTTCTCGGATTCTTTGTTTTCAGAAACTTTATAAATGCCACCAGCTCTGCAAGGAGTATTAGTGAGCAGCAAGATTTGTATTACAAGGAACTTTACTCAGAGATCTAGGGGATTATCTGATTATTTTATGCCTGGCTTCCTCCTTAAATGTTCCATAAACTATGAACTTTACCCTGGATATTGTTTCTCTTTTGTGTCCAGATCCACAAGGTCAGGAACAGAAGGAATGGCACTCCCTTGATGTCAGAAGGGTCATCTTAAAGGGAACCTGTCATCAACTTTATGCTGCCCATACTAATGGCAGCATAGAGACAGATGAGTTGATTTCAGCGGTCTGTCATTTATGAGCTAACAGTAATGCCCCTTTCACACGAGCGGGAGACTCGCATGTCTCCCGCAACGCATCTACAGGGCTGGACTCCGGCACTGACTGGGATTGCATATAATGCTATGCGATCTCTGTCAGTGCCAAGTCCAGCCCTGTAGATGCGTTGCGGGAGACATGCGAGTCTCCCGCTCGTGTGAAAGGGGCATAAGTGGTTTCCGAGAACCAACATCACAATCATTGCAGATTGGGCCTGGAAAAATGTTTTTATTGTGTAAAACAAAAAAAATATTAAAAAACAGACATACTAGGTATCGCTGTATCCGTAACAACCTGCTCTATAACAATATCACATTATTCAACCCATCAGATGAACACCATAAAAAAAAATTAAACACTGTGCCAAAAATCAATTTTTTTGTCACCTTACATTACAAAAAGTGTAATACCAAACGATCAAAAAGTCATATGTACCCCAACATAGTACTAATCAAACTGTCACCTCATGCTGCAAAAAATGAGCCCCTACATAAGATAATCATCCGAAAAATAAAAAATATGGATTTTAGAAAATGGAGACACGAAAACATGATTCAAAAATGCTTTGTGTGTAAAACAAAAATAAATATAAAAAATACACAAATTAGGTATTGCCGCATCCGTAACAACTTGCTCTATAAAAATATCACCTCATCTACCCCCAAAGGTGAATGCTGTAAAAACTGTTAATTAAAAACTGTGCTAAAACAGCCATCTTTTAGTCACCTTTCTGATCAAAAAATCATATGTACACAAAATGGTACCAATAAAAATGTCAACTCTTCCCGCAAAAAAAGAGCCCCTACACAGGATAATTGGCAGAAAAATCTAAAAAAAAAAATGACTTATAAAATGAGGACACAAAAACATGATTTTTTTTCAAAAATGATTTATTATGTAAAACTGAAACTAAAATAAAAGACATATTTGGTATTGTCGTGTACGTAACAACCAGCTCTATAAAAATAGCACATGATCTAAGCAATCAGGTGAACACCGTAAAAAGGATAAAATAAAAACTGTGCCAGAACAGACTTTTTTGTTACTTTGCCTCACAAAACAATAATACAGATCAATCAAAAATCATATGTACTCCAAAATAGTACCAATAAAACTGTCACCTTATCCTGTAATTTCCAAAATAAGGTCACTTTTTGGGAGATTCTACTCTAGGGATGAATCAGGGGTTTTCAAATGTCACATGGCTATTACCTACTCGCCGTAGCATCCGCAGCAGTGAGCAGCTGTAATTACACCTAACCACCCCATTCATTCCAAGGGGACGGCTCGCTCCTATACAAGTATACGGGAACAAGCCGTCCCATTGAAATGAATGGAGCGGAGTAATTACACCTGCTCACCGCTGCGGATGTTACGGCGAGCAGGTAAACAATGAAGAGGAGGCAGCACTGGCACGGCGTGTGCCTCCTCTTCAAACAGCTGATCGGCAGGGGCGGACCGCCCCTTTCCCCCGATCTGATATTGATGACTAGAGATGAGCAAGCATGCTCGGCCGAGCGTACTCGGGAGCAATTTTCGAGTAGTAGTGTACGCATTTTATAATCTGTACACTAATGCATACGCATCTTATAATCTGTACACTAATGCGTACGCATCTTATAAATTTGTACGCTAATGCGTATGAATTACAAGATCCGTACGAATTAGCATACAGATTAGAAGATGTGTACGCTACTACTCGAAAATTGCTCCCGAGTACGCTCGGCCGAGCATGCTCGCTCATCTCTATTGATGACAACGGGTTGTGTCACTTCAGCAAGTGCCATTTATCATGTAGAAAAAGTTAATATAAGCCACTTGCTAATAGTTATTGTTACTCTCCATATTGCTGGCTGGATTCACTTTTCCATCACATTATGCACTGATCGTTTCCATGGTCCATGGAAAAAGTGCTGGCCTCTCTGGTGGCTAGGACCGTGGGAGCTCACATAGACTGGTGCTTTTTTCTATAGTGTGCAAGCACAGCCACCACTGATGGATTGCAGGGTGGTCGTAACCATGGAAACGAGCAGTGTATAATTTGATGGAAAAGTGAATCCAGCCAGCAAAGGAGGCAATATAATAACAATAGAGACAGCAGTAGAGAGGGTAATAGTATGGCAATGTAATTGCTTTTGAGATGGTTAGGGAACCTATAGCCAGAACCTGCACATAAGATCCACTGTGCAGTGATTTATTTATTATCTTGTACACCACAGTCCATAGTAGGGTTGAGTGATATACCGGTGTCCATGATATATTGCGGTGTTAAGAAACGGCGATATCACTGTTTCCTAATAACCTCGGTATTTAATGACATCATTGGAGCGGTCGCATGTGTGCCACCTGCTCCTAAAACGTCCACTTCCTGCTGCCAGCTTACATGTCCACAAGCGCAGAGGCTGCATCCTCCTTGCTCTGTGGTTCCCCATGACCCCGCCCACCGACGTCTGGAAATGGCCGCGCGCACGAGCCACGCAGCCAACATCAGCAGGCAGTGAGGGAGGCTAAGCCAGTTTCTCACGGAGTTCTGGTCCTGGCCTGCCACAGTCCAAGGCAGGGAAAGTGCGACAGCAGAACAGGAGGCAAGATGAATAAGGCCCCTTTCACACAAGCGAGTTTTCCGCACGGGTGCAATGCGTGATGTGAACGCATAGCACCCGCACTGAATCCTGACATATTCATTTCAATAAGTCTGTGTACATGAGTGTTTTTTTTTCACGTATCAGTTCTGCGTTGCATGAAAAACGCAGCATGTTCTATATTCTGCATTTTTCACGCAGTCCTGGGCCCATAGAAGTGAATGGGGCTTCAGTGAAAAACGCATTGTATCCTGAAGCAAGTGCGGATACAATGCGTTTTTCACTGATGGTTGCTAAGAGATGTTGTTTGTAAACCTTCAGTTTTTTATCACGCGCGTGAAAAACGCATCAAAACGCATCGCACCCGCGCGGAAAACACTGAACGACTGAAAGCAATCGCAGGCAAAACTGACTGAACTTGCTTGCAAAATGGTGCGAGTTTTCCCGAACGCACCCGGACCTAATCCGTCACGCTCGTGTGAAGGAGGCCTAAAGGTCTATATCTGCTCAGGCTTATCAGCGGCCCCTGCACAGGGGAGACCCATCAGTAGCAGCCCAATACAGGAGCAACAAGAAGACACTATTGTATACTGTATGGGGCAACAAGGAGACATTATACTGTTGGGGGTTGGTGTAAAATTGTTGCCCCATACAGTGTAATGTCACCTTGCCCCAGCCGCCCCATACAGGATAACGTCTCCTTGTGGCTGCCCCCATACGGTATAATGTCTCCTTGGGGCTGCCCCCATACGGTATAATGTCTCCTTGTGACTGCCCCCATACGGTATAATGTCTCCTTGTGGCTGCTCCCATACAGTATAACGTCTCCTTGTGACTGCCCTCATACGGTATAACGTCTCCTTGTGGCTGCCCCCATACGGTATAATGTCTCCTTGTGGCTGCCCCCATACGGTATAATGTCTCCTTGTGGCTGCCCCCATACAGTATAACGTCTCCTTGTGACTGCCCTCATACAGTATAATGTCTCCTTGTGGCTGCCCTCATACAGTATAACGTCTCCTTGTGACTGCCCCCATACAGTATAACGTCTCCTTGTGGCTGCCCCCATACAGTATAACGTCTCCTTGTGGCTGCCCCCATACAGTATAACGTCTTCTTGTGACTGCCCTCATACGGTATAACGTCTTCTTGTGACTGCCCCCATACAGTATAACGTCTCCTTGTGGCCCCCATACAGTATCACGTCTCCTTGTGGCTGCCCCCATACAGTATAACGTCTCCTTGTGGCTGCCCCCATACAGTATAACGTCTCCTTGTGACTGCCCCCATACGGTATAACGTCTTCTTGTGACTGCCCTCATACGGTATAACGTCTCCTTGTGACTGCCCCCATACGGTATAACGTCTTCTTGTGACTGCCCTCATACAGTATAATGTCTCCTTGTGGCTGCCCCCATACGGTATAATGTCTTCTTGTGACTGCCCTCATACAGTATAACGTCTCCTTGTGACTGGCCCCATACGGTATAACGTCTCCTTGTGACTGCCCTCATACGGTATAACGTCTCCTTGTGGCTGCCCCCATACGGTATAACGTCTCCTTGTGGCTGCCCCCATACGGTATAACGTCTTCTTGTGACTGCCCTCATACAGTATAATGTCTCCTTGTGGCTGCCCCATACGGTATAACGTCTCCTTGTGACTGCCCTCATACAGTATAACGTCTCCTTGTGACTGCCCTCATACAGTATAACGTCTCCTTGTGGCTGCCCTCATACAGTATAACGTCTTCTTGTGACTGCCCCCGTACAGTATAACGTCTCCTTGTGGCTGCCCCCATACAGTATAACGTCTCCTTGTGGCTGCCCCCATACAGTATAACGTCTCCTTGTGGCTGCCCCCATACAGTATAATGTCTCCTTGTGGCTGCCCCCGTACAGTATAATGTCTCCTTGTGGCTGCCCCCGTACAGTATAACGTCTCCTTGTGGCTGCCCCCATACAGTATAACGTCTCCTTGTGGCTGCCCCCATACAGTATAACGTCTCCTTGTGGCTGCCCCCATACGGTATAATGTCTCCTTGTGGCTGCCCCCATACAGTATAATGTCTCCTTGTGGCTGCCCCCATACAGTATAACGTCTCCTTGTGGCTGCCCCCATACAGTATAACGTCTCCTTGTGACTGCCCCCATACAGTATAACGTCTCCTTGTGGCTGCCCTCATACAGTATAACGTCTCCTTGTGGCTGCCCCCATACAGTATAACGTCTCCTTGTGGCTGCCCCCATACAGTATAATGTCTCCTTGTGGCTGCCCCCATACTGTATAACGTCTCCTTGTGGCTGCCCCCATACAGTATAACGTCTCCTTGTGACTGCCCTCATACAGTATAATGTCTCCTTGTGGCTGCCCTCATACAGTATAACGTCTCCTTGTGGCTGCCCCCATACAGTATAACGTCTCCTTGTGGCTGCCCCCATACAGTATAACGTCTCCTTGTGACTGCCCTCATACAGTATAACGTCTCCTTGTGCTGGGGCAAGGTGACATTACACTGTATGGGGCAACAATTTTACCCCACCCCCAACAGTATAATGTCTCCTTGTTGCCCCATACAGTATACAATAGTGTCTTCTTGTTGCTCCTGTATGGGGTTGCTACTGATGGGTCTCCCTTGTGCAGGGGCCGCTAATAAGCATATTATACACACGGCCACATGTTCCTCATCAGCCAATAGAAGCTTGCAGGCCCTTATTCTCCACATACACAAAAGTTTTACATCAGGTTTCCATAAGAACCCAGCCAGCCATATCCGCTATAGAGGTCAGTGTTAAGGGGCACATTCCTGTAGAGGCCACTGTTAAGGGGGCGGGGTTTTGTGAAAATCACTGTTAAGGAGATGGGGTACTGTGGAGGTTACTAATAAAGGGGCGGTCACTGTGTAAGTCACTGTTAAAGGGGCAGAGAATGGTGGAGGTCACAATTAAGGGGACCGACAGCAATCTAGGTCAGTCTTAAGGGGCGGGGTGCTGTAGAGGTCACTGTTAAGGGAGTGGGTTATTGTAGAAATCACTGTTAACAGGATGGGGTACTGTGGAGGTCACTGATAAAGGGGCGGTCGCTGTGGAGGTCACTTTAAGGGAGGAGGGGACTGTGGCGGCCGTTAAAGGGGCAACGGGGTACTGTGAGGTCACTTAAGGGGGTGGGCCGCTGTGGAGGTCCCATTTTAAGGATAATCGCTATTGAAGTAAAGCCATGGCCTAATAGCACTTAGTACCTTATTTCTAGATGTGCCTTTGTTTCAGCAATAGAGGTTTTCTATTTTCTGAAAATCCAGTTTATTTGGTATGCAAATGAGCTAGCAAGGTGCCCAGGCCCACCCTAATGCTGGGAGCAGGGAAAAGGGGGCAGAGTTATGGCTTGAATGTGATGTAGGAGGGGTAGGTGGACACATTGTGGCAGGAGGCGTGCCTGGGCTCCTTCCTTCAAGAGTGACGCCCCTCTGGGCACCTTACTGGCTCATTTGCATACCAAATAAACTGGATTTTCAGAAGATAGAAAACATCTATTGCTGAAACAAAGGCACATCTGGAAATAAGGTACTAAGTGCTATTAGTCCATGGCTTTACTTCAATAGTGATTATCCTGGTGGCAGATTTCCTTTAATTAGTGTCCTTTATTTGATGAAAAAAGGTAAAACACATATCAAAAATGGTTATAAAAACCTTAGTCCATTTTGCTTCCACTGCTTACTGCGGGTTTGTTTCAGTGTGCTGGCATCTTCATGCATTTACCTGTGCACTCAGTCGGTATCTCTTTCTCTGGGCAAGTTCATTCGTAACATTTATAAGGAAGTTAGACATTTTGAAATATACACAGGGACTTTTGCAGTATTCTGAGTCATGTCTGTATGTACATGTATTTTTCCATACCATTGTGCTTCTGATTGGTTGCTTTAACCCTTTCTACCCTGGAGGTTTTTTCGGTTTTGCGTTTTCGTTTTGCGCTCCCTGCCTTCATACAGCCATAACTGTTTTATTTTTCTGTTCACATAGCTGTATGAGAGCTTGTTTTTTGTGGTACAAGTTGTACTTTCCAACGCCACCATTTAATATTGCATATGGTGTAGTGGGAAGCGGGAAAAAAATTCCAAATTGGGTGAAATTGCAAAAGAAAACGCAATTCCACCACAGTTTTACGGGTATATTATTTACAGCGTTTGATGTGTGTTAAAACTGACCAGTTACTTTCATTCTACTGGTCAGTACGAATCCGGCGATACCTAATATGTATAGTTTTTCTTGCATTTTGATAGTGATAAAAAAAATTATAAAGTTGGACGTTTTTTTTTTCCAGTTCTTGACCCCTATAACGCCGCTGGTCGGGAAGGGGTTAATAAATGCCTGTGAATAGACATATTAAATTTGATTTGGGGGGGGGGGGTAGGTTAGGTTACTGACATTGGCCGTCAGAGAATCCTTTTTCCAACAAAGTGTCTGGGTCTTTGATTTTTATGTCGGCGGTATCACCTGGCACATGGGGAGAACTTATTATTCAATTTAAATCCCACAGACAAGCAAGGTGTAGTTCCCTAGTTTGGTACGTGTCCTAAATTGCAGTGACAGTTTGGTGCCCCGTGTGAGGATCCCATCAGAAGTCCAAGGGGACGATCATGGAAGAGCTTTAGTCATTAGGGCAACTGGGATTTGAACCTTTAAAACATAAAATATTGATTCATTTTAGAACAAGAATCAAATGGCTATTAAAATGACAAATCAGCATGATGGCCTATCCTGAAGACAGGCCATCAGTATTGAAGTACCAGAAATAGGTTCACTTTAATAGGAATATGAGTACCAGAGAACAGCCACTACACTGTGGACGGAGCTTCAGTAACCTGTGGCTGCTGCAAACAGCTCATTGTGGGGGGGGGGGGGGGGGGGCTCAGACATTAGCATCAAGCTGTCCCCAATGTAAGTGCCTATCAGTATGTCTTTGGAGTGTGGGAGGAAACCCACACAAACATGGGGAGAAGATACAAACTCCATGCAGATGTTGTCCATCGTCGGATTTAAACCTAAAACACCAGTGCTAACCACTGAGCCACCATGCTGCCCCCAATATTCGGAAATCACAGATTTGGAACAACCAACTTCTGATATTGGTGATAGGGTCATACCTTTGGCCTTAAACTGGACAACCTGCTGACGTTTATGGTCTGCAATATGTGCACAGAGCCCGCATGAGCACTTACTCATGAAATATGGTTCAAATACTGCTCTTTTACTCCTGTTTGGAGAATTTCAAATAGAACTATGCAGTGACCTTGACACGACAGCCTTCGCAACCCGATCCCTGAGTAGAAGGGATCCCATAGAGATGAATGGGATGCCGCGGCCGTCGCAAGAAATCCAAAACGAATGGATTTCTTGCGACTGCCGCAGCATCCCATTCATCTCTATGGGATCCCCGCTACTCAGGGATCGGGCTGCGACGGCTGTCGTGCGACAACTGTCGCCGTGTAGCCCTAGCCTTAATCCCTCAGATGCCGTGGTCAATTGTGAGATGGGGAAGCTATTCCTTCCAAGACGACGCACAGTGTAATTAAAAGGAAGGAGCGTTCACAGAGGGCGTCACCTCCTCTTCAAACAGCTGATCGCAGGGGTGCCGGGTGTCGGACCCTCGCCAATCTGATACTGATGAGCTATCCTGAGAATAGATCATCAATGTAAAACCACTGCACAGCCCCTTCCCCTTTAAGCGAGAATTTCTGATAAAAGTCCAAACAAAGAGGAAGTTAAACCAACCCTTCGATTCAAGAAAAATAATCATATTAACTGGAGAGCAAACCAGACACTTAACCAGTGACCTCCTGTTCATCTTCTCACCTGCCGGTTTCCAGGCTCCTCTTCTACCATCCAAGATGGCCACACAACTTGATGCAACCCTTGCATTTGGTAGTCCAAGACACTTCCTGCTGTCCTCGACTAGCAGGCCTATCAATGGACGTTGTGCATCAGGTGGTCTGAGAAGCGGTGCAACCATCTTGGATTGCAGACAAGGAGCCCAGGAGTTGACAGATCTGCAGCTGAAAAGGAGAGGACCAAGTAGGAGATTCTGTCATTTGTGCCATGAAAACAGTGCTGCCTGCTGCGCTATTTATTTACCGGTAAAATGGTGGACACCACGATGGAGTTAGATCTCAGTTGCAGTTTCTAAAAATGCTTTATGAAAAAAAAAAAAAAAAAAAGCATGGTGTCCGCATGTGGATGATCCCCACTGAATGGGACTAAATCCACTGGCAGATAGATCTACAGCAGATGACATAGCAAATACAAGTAACAGTTCTCAAACAAGTGTATATACCCCCTGAACATGACCTCGTGTGGTTGTCGGCTCGGTGAACGTACTCGGAGCAGGATATAAGACTCAAGCACAGATCATGTTTCAGCGTGTTTTCATGTGAGCACCAGCAGAGACAGAAAACATATCCGGAATCAGATGGCAGAACAATCTATAATAAGCCTTATTACTAGGAAGACGGGGGACACAGGATGCTGTTTACAGTGTGGGATCTATACTGTCTGCTAAATAAGGGCCACATAACAGGGGAACACTAATGTTACTTGTTCAGCCGCCATCATTTTTTTTTTTTTAGAATTTTTTTTCCCTGGATCCATGATTTGCTGCACATTTTGTGTTTCTGTCCACACCTCAACTCGTCTGTCTGCAGTCCTGTCCCATTTCCGGCCACTTCTAGTCCCTGCCAGACCGGAAAAGGCTTGGTCCTGTGACCGCTTCAGCAGCCACGAGCGCTAGACCGGGGTTATATGCGTCCCTCTGTAGGAGTATCTCTATATCCACATTATGGATCCATGCAATGTATTTAGTGACGGAACTGATGTATCCTGATGTGTTAAATCAAAGGAACCATTTTGGTCCAATTTTGAGATCCTCTGCTGGATCTCAAAGCACAGATGTGAAAGCACCTTGCGTAATCTCGTACACATTGCTGGTAATATAATATGCTGCAGTTTTTCTGAATGTGAACCCACACAGAAAAGCCTCACATATTCTGCAACATGTGCAGGTGGCCTAAGGAGATCCATATACCCTCTGGTGCACCATGTTTTATTCTAGCTCACACTGTCATGGGGCAGCCACTGTCTGCTGTGGAGCAATAACAACTAGGAAATAGGGAATTGTTATATAAGCAATGCCCTCATCCACAATGCTGCTAGGCTCCTCTTTCCTGGAAGGATTGCTCTGGGAGTTCTGAGAACAACAACTTCTTGTGCTGGCCGCTAAGAGACCTCCTGTTTACCAGATACACCGCTGGGCCACATCCAGGAATTCATCCAGGACCGGAGGCACACAACATGTCTCTCCCCCTCCTGCGGCCTCACGTGTCCCGACACAGAACTAATCCTCAGAGACAAACAAGACACATAAAAGGCTGCGCGATCCGTGGAGAGACATGGCGCCCAGCGGGCACAACACATAAAGCAATCTCCTCAGCGCTTTTACAGCCCTGCCCGCCGCAGCTAGGCCACGCCCACCCAACTATTTCTCGCTAATGGAATGCCGAACAATGCAGAAAATGGCCGCGGGTTGAGAAACAAAATGGTGACTGCGGCTAAACAACAAAGGAATAAACTATATGGTTTGTCAGCCTTATGTCGTGTATATAGTGTCTTCCTAGCAACAAGCTATGGAGAATTATGGTGCATATTTGTCTTTGACTCGAACATAGCGACCACTATGGCTTACTTGTCAGGTCAGTTTAGGATTCATAAAAATTTTAAATCATAATGTCTATTCACATCATAATCCTATACTGAGCTGACAAGTAAGTCATACTGGTGGCTATTAGTGTAGAGTTGCCCACTTTCCCAACAAAAAATACTAGCCAAGTTAAGCCCCCACCCCAGAATTAATAGTGTCCCCAGTAATAGTAATGCCCTCATTAGTACCCTCCAGTAATATTAATGGCCCTATTAGCACCCCATAATTAATAATGCCTCAATTAGTGCCTCCCAGTAATAGTAATACCTCCATTAGTGCCCCCCCCCCCAAAATTAATAGTGCCCCCAGTAATAGTAATGCCCCAATTAGTGCTCCCCAGTAATATTAATGCTCCTATTAGTGCCCCCCAGAATAAATAATGCCTCAATTAGAGCCCCCCAGTAATAGTAATGCCTCCATTAATGCCCCTATTAGTCCCCCCCAGAATTAATAATGCCTCAATTAGAGCCCCCAGTAATATTAGTGCCCCTCAGAATTAATGCCTCAATTCGTGCTCCCAGTAATAGTAATGCCTCCATTGGTGTGCCCCCAGAATTAATAATCCCCCATTAGCGCCTCCCAAATTAATAGTGCCCCCAGTAATAGTAATGTCCCAATCAATGCTCCTCCAGAATTAGTAATGCCCCTATTAGTGCCCTCCCAGAATTAATAATGCCTCGATTAGTGCCCCCCCCAGTAATAGTTATGCCTCCATTAGTGCCCCCAGAATAATAGTGCCCCCGGTAATAGTAATGCTCCCATTAGTGCCCCCCAGTAACATTAGTGCTTCCCAGAATTAGCAATACCCCCATTGGTGCCACCAGTGATAGTAAGGCCTCCATTAGAGCCCCCAGAATTATTAATGCTCCCATTAGTGCCCCCAGTAATAGTAATGCCGCCATTAGTACCCCTAAAATTAATAGTGCCCCCAGCAATAGTAAAGCCCCTATTAGAGCCCCCCAGTAATAGTTGTGCCCCCCCAGAATTACTAATGCCCTTTTCTTATTACTAATGCCCTTTTCTGCATGTGCAAAAAAACAAAACAAAAAAACCCTCACCTCATCCGTTTGATCGCGCCACTGTGAACACTGGCTGCTCACTGGAAATGCAGAACAGGACCTGTGAAACATCGTCATGGTGGATCGCAGGTCCTATCCTGAGCATCCAGTGAGTAGCGAGTGTTCACCATGGCGCGATCAAATGGATCGATTGAGTTCTTTTTTCTTCCTTTTTTTTCCTTCACACAAGTAGGGGAGGGGGCAGGAGTTAAAGGCTTTACTAACAAGCGCTCCATGATGGAAGCGCTCATTAGTGACAGTCCATATAGGAAAATACTGACAGTTATTAGTACCGGCACTGCCGGGCATTAAATTACCGGTTTGGCCGATGAGTTACCAGCCGGGTGGCAACTGTTTTAACGTGGTGATGGCAATATTCATATTAGCAGAGCTGTCCACCAGGATGATACTTGTGTAGCAGGTAGCTGCCAAAATGGGAGTGGCGGTTTTGAGGAGTGCTGCTTACATAATAGGGTATGGCTCATCTACTATTAACCACTTCGTTACTGAGCAATTTTCTGTTTTTTGTTTTAAATCGTTTTTCACTCCCTGACTTCCTGGAACCATATTTTTTATTTTCCTGTTCCCATATCCGTATTGTTTTTTATGAGGTAACTTGTACTGTGTAATATCACCTTTTACTATTGCATACGATGTAGTGAAAACCTGGCAAAAAATAATATTTTTATTTGCATCATCACACCCTGACTTCTTTACAGTTACATCCAGGGAGTAGCTAAAGGCTCATGGGCTCTGGTGCTAGTTCAGCTTGCTCCTCCCTTCCCTCAGTGTTTTGTGGCAACGGGCAGGGGTGCACCTAGCCTTTCTGCCGCCTGAGGCAAAAAATGAAATGGCACCCCCCATACTAAATTCTCAACCTAATCCCTTCCTTCCAGCCCTACTATTGGAAAGACATACTTGGAAAACATTATATAGAGAACATACAAAACATACAGGGTAATACAGTGCCACATACCTATAGAAATAATCTGCCATCGTGTACTTAATGTTAACAGTTCCCCCAATAGTCCCCATTGTGCCCATACTAGTAATCATGTTCCTCAGTAGTAAATTCTTCTTATAATGTGAACCAGTATAAAAAACAACTTCTTACAATGTGCGCCAGTACAAAAAATACCTTTTTATAATGTGAGCCAGTACAAAAAATACCCCTTTACCTTTCAGATCAGACCCAATATCAGATCCTTAGATCAGACCCTTGTATCAGATCCTCAAATCAAACCCCTATATCAGATCTCAGATCAGACCACAATATCAGATCTCAGATCAGACCACAATATCAGATCTCAGATCAGACCACAATATCAGATCTCAGATCAGACCACAATA
Source organism: Rhinella marina (assembly GCA_900303285.1). Lineage (NCBI taxonomy): Eukaryota > Metazoa > Chordata > Amphibia > Anura > Bufonidae > Rhinella > Rhinella marina. Next base: position 29,883 of record ONZH01008515.1, on the reverse strand, counting down.
TCAGATCTCAGATCAGACCACAATATCAGATCTCAGATCAGACCACAATATCAGATCTCAGATCAGATCACAATATCAGATCTTCAGACCTATATGAGATCCTTATATCAGACCCCCTTTAGACATCCATGTTCAACCACTATCAGACCCAAAATAAATTTACTTACCTCTCTGCTCCATCACTACTCTCCAGATCCAGCGTTCTCTCCTTCAGTCCCTGCTCACTGTATACATCAGGTCATAGTGCACAAACTACAGACGCTGTACGCAGTCAGGACAGTGCAGCGCGGGCCTGGAGAAGACCAGAGAGGAGGGGTAAGTACAGCACTTCACTCACCGCTCCCTCCTGCATATTAGTGAGCACTTCCATAACATACAGTAATTGGCGGTGCGCCAGTGGTTACATCTATGGAGCTGTGTCTGGCCTCATTTTTGGGGGTGTAATCTGTAGTTTTTATTTATAACATTTTGGAGTTTCTGTGACTTTTTAATCACTTCTTATTCAATTTTATGGGAGCTGAAGTGAAGAAAAAAGTTGAATCGGTCATTTTTATTTATTTTTTTCTGTTACAGCTGGGCTTCAGCGAATCGAGCTTCCATAGATCCGAAGCTGATTCATTCAAAAACTTTGTTGTTAATGTGCCCGAAGTTGCGCAAGACTTTGGTGAATTACTTACGTATTTAAAAAACATTTTAAAATAGGAATCCGAGGTGGGCACCAGCCAGTACCAAAGCCCACTTCGGATTCCTTTTTTAAAATTTTTTAAATATGCAGATAGGAATACCGTAGTAATTCACCAAAGTCTCATGCAACTTCAGGCAATATGCTTAAAGGGTTATTCTCATTTTAGACAATAGGGCATATCGCTAGGATATGCCCCCATTGTCTTATAGGTGTGGGTCCCACCGCTGGGACCCACACCTATATCCAAAACGGAGCCCCCGAACTGAATGAGGGCGCACTGCGCATGCACAGCCACCCTCCATTCATTTCTATGGGGCCGACGAAAATAGCCGAGCGCTGGCTTGGCTACTTCCGTCGGCTCCATAGAAATGAATGGGAGCGGTGGCCGCGCTTGCGCGATGCGCTCCCATTCATTTCTATGAGCGCAGCGGGGAGCTGCGCCTGGTGGTGGCTGGAAACCCGGGGTCCTCCAGGCGCAGTGCTCCCCGCTTCATTCTGGATATAGGTGCGGGTCCCAGCGGTGGGACCCGCACCTATAAGACAATGGGGGCATATCCTAGCGATATGCCCCCATTGTCTAAGATGAGAATACCCCTTTAAAGGGGTTATCCCATCTTGTACCACCGCCAGGCGCAGCCCCCCTGCTGCGCTCATAGAAACGAATGGGAGCGCACCGGATCCGTGCTGCCGCTAGTGTGAAAGTAGCCTAACCCTTAGAGGACCTTCCGATATCAACTCTGTGTAGAGATAAGACAGGATCCACCATTCACAGTAAGTGATTGTCAAATCTTATCTATTCTTTCCTTGTACAATGACCTCTGAACTGGTCTAGAAAACTCTCCCATAGAAGTCAATAGTGTCCCCTATGTATAATGGCCTATAGGGGTGCTGTTTCTAAATGCTGTTGACAGCAGCTTAGGTAAGATGGCAGCCCCCATAGTCATGTTCAGGAAATAGAATTAAAAAAATCTACAATCAGAAAATAAAAACAGAAGAAAAAAAAGATATGTGTTACTATCAAATTTTAACTGGCAGATAACATTTTTGGTGACATTTCCTTTAAAGCAAAACTGTCACCACAATCTTGGACTATTATCTGAAGTAACACATGAATAATACTGAAGAAAAGGAGTCCAGGCCATTTTTTCCTGCTGCTCCCCTTCCCCCTCCTGTCAGCACTCAAAACTGCACTGAAATACACAGTCTGGACTGCTGTGCCATGCTAAGATAATGGAGAGGACTCATGTGCGCATGCACAGCAGTCCTTACAATATATTTCAGCACATGCTGACAGTGGGGGAATGGGGAAAAGTAGAAAAAATAGTGATGTGCAGTACTGCTCATGTATTACTGCAGATAATAATCCCTTTAATGAGCAGCCAATTTCTTCTAGACAATTTTCTGCTCCTCGTAGCATCTAAACTTCTCGTCGCACCAAAGTCGCGTGACAATTTTTATAATGGAAGTCTATGGTGTCGCACTGCGACATGCGACATGCTGCGACTGCGACACGACAGTCGCAAAAAATCCATCTTGGATGGATTTTTCTGCGACTGTCGCGTCGCAGTCGCAGTCGCAGCATGTCGCAGTGCGACACCATAGACTTCCATTCTAAAAATTGTCGTGCGACATCAATGTCACGCGACAACTGTCGTCGTGCAGTTGTGCACTATGTGTCGCGCGACACATGTCGCCGTGTAGCCCTAGCCTTTACGAAGGATGGCAGAGCAGCAGCTTCCTTCCCGATAATTGTCTGCTCGTCAGCGGAGGAGAGCACTGCATTTACATGCAGCGATCTCCTCAACAGTATGGGGAGAAGGATTGCTAAACCTATACTGACTTGTTTGCCCGCAGCAGATCGTGTTTGCATTTCTGTGAACGCTCTTTGGGATTCTCAGCCCGTGTAAAGAGCCCTTTACTCTAAGCATACCAGAAGAATGTTTTCTAAATCCTATTAAAAATGTGCATAGTTTCAGGCTTTGTTAATTATGCCTCGATTACCTCTGAAGCTTAAAGTCAAGATTTAACCTGCCTGGAGTCACGCAGTGTTCCGAGTGATAGTGAAGCCTGTTTTAATGCACTATTCTAATGGATTAGCAAAAAGAGAAAAAGCAGAAATAGCAGCAGCTTTACAGTTTAGGACAAAAAAGGTCAAATGCGCTATGGACAAAGCTGGTTTAGGCATCATTGTCCCCAACATTCGGGTTTTGATGGCATATTTAAAACCTCCTTATAAACCACTTGTCATATGATTACAGCTAAAGATGTTTTCCGGTACTAATGTGTACATATTGAAGGCCTCTAGCTGATCGGAGAGGGTCCAACTGTTCACAACTATGCAGATCATAATATACCAATCACAGAATTGTACATTGCAGATCAGTCCATTCCCTTTGAAGGGACTGAGCTGCACAAAGGCAATAGGACCGACGGACATGATGTCAAAGCCAACCAAAAGCTAGTCAGTGGGGGTGCCAGGAGTTAGACCTCCACCAATCAGATATTGATGACCAATTTTTTATTTTTTTTTTTTACGCTGTTCAACTACGGGGAAGGTCATGTGATATTTTTATAGAGCAGGTCATTACGGACGTGGTGATACCTAATATGTCTATTTTTTTATTTATTTCAGTTTTACACAAAATAAAGCATTTTTGAAAGAAAAAAATCATGTTTTTGTATCTCCATTTTCCAAAAACATTTTTTTATTTTAAGGTTGATTGTCTTATGTAGGGACTCTTGTAATTTTTTTACAAGATGAGATGACGGTTTGATTGATACTCTTTTGGGATACATACAGCTTTTTGAACACTTGGTATTATACTTTTTTGGCACAGTTTTTAGTTATTTACTCTTTTACGGTGTTCACCTGACGGGTTGGATTATGTGATATTTTTATAAATCTGGTCGTTATGGACGCACCATTACCTAATATGTCTGGGTCTGGGTTTTTTTGTTTTTTACAACTTTTTATGTGTTTATTATGGAAAGGGGGCATTTTTTTTACTTGAAACTTTATTTGTTATGAAAAACAATTTTTTAAAAAACTTTTTTTGCTTTTTATTTTTGTCCCACTGTGGGACTTCAACTTTTGGGGGTGTTAACAAAAGTTAAGTCACTATGTCATAATGTGGCTCCCAGTATTTATAGTGCCCCCATTAGTGCCCCCAGTAATATTGATGCCCCCATTAGCACCCCCAGAATTAATAATGCTGCCATTAGTGCCCTCCAGAATTAATAATGCTCCCATTAGTGCCCCCCAAAATTAATAATGCCCCAATTAGTGCCCCCCAGAATTATTACCCCCATTAGCGCCCTCAGAATGAGTAATGCCCCTATTAGCGCCCCCAGAATTAATAGTATCCCCATTAGTGTCCAGGTAATAGTAATGCCCCCATTAGTGCCCCCCAGAATTAATAATGCCCCCATTAATGCCCCCCAATAATATTAATGTTCCAATTAGTGCCCCCCTTTAATTAATAGTATCCCTATTAGTTTCCCCCAGAGTTAATAGTGCCCCCATTAGATCCCCCAGTAATATTAATGACCCCAGTGGTGCCCCCCAGAATTACTAATGCCCCTTCTCTTCATTGTGCAAAAAATAAAGAACTCACCTCCTCCATTTGATCATGCTGCTCACTGGAAGCTCAGGACAGGACCTGCGGTCCAGCGTCCAGCACATCCAGTCAGCAGCGAGTGTTCACCACGGCACAATCTAATGGAGGAGGTGGGGGATGGGGTGGGAATACAATGGAAGCGCTCATTAGTAACAGTGCTTAAAGGAAAATACCGGCAGTAATAATTGTCGAAAAAAATTACCGAAACCAACAGGGGCACTAAATTACCGGCTTGGCTAATGAGATACCAGCTGGGTGGCAACTGTAGGTATAGTAATGCATTGTGTCTGAGCACTGTGCGTACAGATGCCTAGGAGACCCAGCCTAATAATGCTGGATTCATAGGCTCCGTGGAAGGCAAGCTCCGAGGCCTGTGTAAGGCATCGGGCTGCCTTCTCAGCCATCGGGTCCATGTCACCGCAGTGAAGGAAGCCGGAACACACAGCAAGACCCATGTATGCCGTGATCAGCATTGACCACGGTATACATGCGGTTAATCCGCCGACATAGCTATTTACAGAGATGCCGGCGGATACAGCAGGAGCCCAGTTGTCAGTGACTGCCAAGCCCCTGCATTGGTCACTGTATGAGAGCTTGTTTTTTGCAGTACTGTAGGTTTTCCAGTACAAACACATAAAAGCATTTACTTAAGATGTTGTCAGAACAGTACAATGACTCAAGGAGAAAACATCTTCCATCTCTTAAGTTTGTACATTCTTTTCATGTACAGTAAATAATTGGTATATGTTAACAGAAAAACAGAACATAATGATCCATGAAGAAGGAGCGAACTTAACTATGTGCCCTGTAGCATAAAACCTAAAGGGCTCAACCAGTAGTCGTGTCTAGACAGAGCCACTCGCCAAACCCTCCTTCATTCATTCTTCAACTTGTAGTATAATTGTTACTGTTGGCGGTATACAAGACGTGCAGGAGGACTTGCACCACAGCTCCCACCTCTGCGACACCTGGGAGTGAGCCCGATGTGAGTTGGCATTAGAGTTGTCAAAATACCAAAATTTTGATTCGATTTCGAACCCAAAAAAAAGTATTCGATACTCAATACCATTAGATACCACGCCGAAAAAATAAAACACAAAAAATCTGTGTGCCCCATCAGACCTCACATCAGCCCACTGTGCCCCCATCAGACCTCAGATCAGGCCGCTGTGCCCCCATCAGACCTCAGATCAGCCCGCCGTGCCCCATCAGACCTCAGATAAGCCCACCGTGCCCCCATCAGACCTCAGATCAGCCCGCCGTGCCCCCATCAGACCTCAGATAAGCCCACCGTCCCCCCATCAGACCTCATATCAGCCCACCGTGCCCCCATCAGACCTCACATCAGCCCACCGTGCCCCCATCAGACCTCACATCAGCCCACCGTGCCCCCATCAGACCTCACATCAGCCCACCGTGCCAGCATCAGACCTCACATCAGCCCACCGTGCCAGCATCAGACCTCAGATCAGCCCACCATGCCAGCATCAGACCTCAGATCAGCCCACTGTGCCTCCATCAGACCTCAGATCAACCCACCGTTCCCCATCAGACCTCAGATCAGCCCACCGTGCCCCCATCAGACCTCAGATCAGCCCACCGTGCCCCCATCAAACCTCACAACAGCCCACTGTGCCAGCATCAGACCTCAGATCAGCCCACCGTGCCCCCATCAGACCTAACATCAGCCCACTGTGCCCCATCAGACCTCACATCAGCCCACCGTGCCCCCATCAGACCTCAGATCAGCCCACCGTGCCAGCATCAGACCTCAGATCAGCCCACCGTGCCCCCATCAGACCTCAGATCAGCCCACTGTGCCCCCATCAGACCTCACATCAGCCCACCGTGCCCCCATCAGACCGAACATCAGCCCACTGTGCCCCCATCAGACCTCAGATCAGCCCACTGTGCCCCCATCAGACCTCAGATCAGCCCACTGTGCCCTCATCAGACCTCAGATTAACCCACTGTGCCCCATAAGACCTCAGATCAGCCCACTGTGCCCCCATCAGACCTCAGATCAGCCCACTGTGCCCCCCATAAACCTCAGCTCAGCCCACTGTGCCCCATAAGACCTCAGATCAGCCCACTGTGCCCCCATCAGACCTAACATCAGCCCACCATGCCCCCATCAACCTCAGATCAGCCCACTGTGCCCCCATCAAAATAAAATAAAAAAATCTCTTACCTGTCCTGCGCCGCGGCTCCGCTCCGGGTCCGGCGCTCCTCTTCTATTCCCAGCGCTGCGTGCAGCATCAGGTCAGAGTGCGCACACTATGTCCTGACGCTGTAAGCGGTCAGGACAGTGCAGCGCGGGCCCGGAGAAGCAGAGGAACACCAGACCCGGAGCGGAGTCGTGGCGCAGGACAGGTAAGAGAATTTTTTATTTTAGTATCGAAAAAGAGCAAATTCCGGTACCGAATCGATACTGGTATAAAAGTATCGATTCAGTATCGAAATTTCGATACCCGCGACAACCCTAGTTGGCATATGTACATTCATGCTGCATATATTGATTTACTAGGGCTATAGATATTCGGGGTGACAGGCATTTTCCAAGAGCAATTAGCAATTAGTTTCCGCTGTAAAACCCCCGCCACTAACCAGCGATGAGTGTGCGGAAGGGCCCCCATCCTGATAGAAAGTATAGCTAGTGACTTGGAAGGGGAGAGATGAAACCCAGCGACCGTAGATAGAAGACTGAAGACATCTTTCCAAAAAGGAGCTATGATGGGGCAATTCCACCTCATGTGTGTCGGTGTACCTCTCTCTCCACAAGCCCCCAACAGTAGTGGCTACATGTAGGGTCAATATGAGCTATACAGGCCCGGTTTAGGTTCTGTAATGCCGTGGGCTCCTATGACCAGTTTTGAAGAAAGGCAGGGACACAACAAAGTCACTTCAATACAGTTTATTGCTTGTTCCAGCCAACTTATAGTTCAGTTACAGCCAGATCACAGCTGGGTCAGGTAATCAGTCCATGACATCCAAAATAAAGTAATGCAGGCTCGGGTCTCCTCTAGAGCCGTCCACAGGCTAGTGTTTGCTTCACACATGCCTTGCAGTCTGTGATCTGTAGCCTGTCACCCATACAGGCACACACGGCTTTGTGCTGCTGACTTTTAAACACAATCGTGGACATGGGCCACATATAAAACCCAGAGTGGATCGTGGGGAATAAGCACCCACCCAGCACTTTGCTTATTCCCAGTAAAAGCCAGGCCCGGATTAGCTGATACCAGCTATACTAGGTAGCAACAGTGTCCACTCTCTATCTTAGTGGACACTCTAGCTACTGGCTTCCACCCCACCAAGGCCGGGTACCTTGGTCGTACGTCTGCACCACAGCAAACCACGATATGCATCTCCCTAATAGGTTTCCTGCACCATTCTCAGAGATACATACTGTCCTTCATAAATGAGACCTGCCGCTGCCTCACAGTACCAACAGAGTTGGATTTTCCGGTTTTGCTCAGCGTGATTGACACAATTGGAGACGGCCACTGCCCAGTGAAAGGCATCTCACCTTTCTTCCATTGTCCATTCACAGCTCAGCTCCTCTTCTTACTTCACCATAAAACCAGATTTACTATCCAGAGTGGGGCCAAGGGCTTGGTATGCAGTAGAGTGGCCCTTCCCCGGTCCCCCTGCCTGCTAAAGGACCTGCCTATCAAGGTGTTCCTAGATGACTGGTCAGGAGGGATCTGAACAGCTGTAAGCATATGTCTGATATGTAAATATTGATAAAAACATGAATTCGGTAACTGGTGAGACTGATGCAATGCCTCGAAGACTTCAATATTAGAGTTCTCTAACAGCTGATCTAGGTGTAGCAGACCCACCTTTTCCCAGTTTTCAATGGCAAGGTCCGGGATAAAGTAGGTAAGGACAACTAGAGGAATTTCCAAGCTGGTAGGTATCTCTTATATAGTGACACCAAGTCCACACTGTCGCTTTCATGGTCAAGAGAGAGGGGCCCCCAGGGATTGGCAGTGGGCAGCTAGCAGTCCTTTAAGAGAGCTTTTAGTCGCAAATGCAGCTTCCACCTCAAGCCATTTATGGTTTGAGGAGGGGGACCATCATTCCCTGGTCTGATCTATAAGGTTAGCTTTATAATAGCAGAGGATATCAGGGACCCCCAGCCCCCCGTCGTGTAGACGTGGATATAGAGAATGGCGGCCCACCCTAGGAGACTTGTTTCCCCAAATAAATTTGAGAAGGTCCGCCTGTAAAGCGCAGATTGTCTTGTACATAAGAAGTGGAATACATCTAAGTTTGTAAAGTATTTTCGGTAATATTAGCATTTTGACAGCATTAATTCTGGCTATCCAACACATGAAATTCTGAAAATGTTTAGCGTAATCTGCCAACAATTCCATTTGTAGGGACGCAAAATTGAACTGCACCAAATCTTTGAAGCAGGATGTTAAATAAATACCTAAATATCCAAATAAAGGAGGATAGAAACCAAATATAGGATGGCACTGCACTAAACAATAGTCCCTTAGCAACAAATGGAGTAATGAAACTCACATGTACCAGGTCAGATGATACTTCGGTTGTGCTCTGCATGAAGCCATAGTCCAGCAATAAATCCAATCCATGAGTAAGAAAAAAATCATATGCGGCACTCACCAATATCTTCGCAGACTTTATTGTACAAAAACGGGTAGGCAGACACATCGCGAACAAATAACTTCGCAGGGAGCGATAGTACGCTACTCACACAGTACAGCGGCGACGGCAGTTTCGCGCGTATCTGCGTTTCCTCGGGCCACGTGTGGACATGATGATGTCCTCTCCTATGTACTGAGCGGGTCGCTCCTGCGCATGCGCAACCTGCAGAAGCGATACACTCAAATATACATAAAAGCAAGAAAGTGTGCTGATCATATAATTACATCATGAATATATAGGCCTTACAGGAACACTCCCATATCATTTTTGTCATTTAGCCCAGCTGGGCCCATTGCCTAAGTTTTAATAATCCATCTCGCCTCCTTCCTAAGTAGGGCACGATGTCTATCTCCCCCTTGTGGTAGAGGAGGTACTAGCTCTATTCCAGAGAATCTCAATGTCCTGGGGTTCCCATTATGTGCTGTTCTAATATGCTCGATCAACCGGGGTGCCCCTTTTCCTGTAGAAATGGAATTAAAATGTTCCCTGAACCTCTCGTTCAAATTCCTGATGGTTTTTCCTATGTAAAATGTGTTGCAACTAGAACTAACCACCTACACCACATAACGACTCCTACAGGTTATCAAGTCCCTTACTCTATGTTCAACCCTCCCCATCCGTATAATCGTATATTGGCCATTATAACTACAAAACGAGCAATTCCCGCATCTGCGGTTGTCCTTGGGAACAAAATTCTTCAACCATGTAAGCTTAACTTCTTCCTTATACGCACTACATACTAACTTATTCCTAAGTGTACCAGTGCGTCTAAAAGTAATCAGAATTTGTTCTCCAGTAAGGTCCCCTAAAGTGCTATCTCTCAATAAAATCTCCCAATTGTTCTTTATTATTTTTTTGAACTTATTGGCAATGGGGCTATATTTAAAAGAGAATGGGCAGCACTTGGGTTCTTCCTCCCTCTTATTCCTGCTCTTTTCGCCTTTGAGTATACTACTTCTTGATACCATAGAAGCTCTTTTCATGGCTTCATCGAGCATCATTTTGGGGTAACCCCGTGCCAATAGCCTATCTCTCAATTCAATGTTGTATTTACTCTTCTTAGCCTAATAAACTGTCCAAAAGGTACCGCTTTCTTCACATAGTGTGGATGGTAACTCGAGTGGTGTAACAGTGAATTGGTCGCCGTGGGCTTCCGAAACCCTTCGGAGACCAATCCGCCTCCCACCACCGATAGTGAAACATCCGGGAACTCCAGCTTAGACCCCCCGAACACATGAGTGAACGTCATATTCATATCATTGCAATTGTTTAAATAATCAACAAAACCCGAAAATTGCTCTGCTGTACCTGACCAGACTATCAGAATGTCATCGCTAAATCTGAGATACAAATGCATAAAGGACAAGAAAGGGTTCATGATGTTATATACATATCTATCCTCCAGCCTAGCCAAATACATATTCGCAAAGGTGCAAGCCACTGGCGTCCCCATGGCCATCCCGAACCTCTGTCTATACCAAGTGTCACCAAACTTAAACGTATTATTCCTCAGGATACATAAGAGGGCTTCTCTTACAAACCCAACGAACGTACCACTTTTACTGGTGCCCTGTAATATCTTTCAAACTGCTTCAACTCCTATCTCCTCTGGAATACGTGTATAGAGGCTTTCGACGTCCAAGGACACGAGTTGATACTCCTCCCGCCACTGGAAAGACTCCAGTGAGGAGAGGAGATCATTTGTGTCCCTGAGATATGCCGGTATGCTTATCCTTGTCCCATCTCTGCACTGACGTCCCGGGATAAAGCCGACCTGCCAGTTGAGGAAGCAGAGGTTGGATCCTCAGGCAATAGTTTAATATCATTATTGAGTAACGAGATGGGACGGAAGGATGGGACATCCTGAGTCTTCCCGGGTTTAGGGATGGTAGTGATCATGGCACTTAACATTTCCTTTGGGATATTATTGGGAAGGAGGAAAGCGTTGAAAAGACAAGTAAGAAAGGGCAATAATTTTTGTTTTATAGTAATCTCCGGAGAATCCATTTGGGCCCAGGGCTTTATGCAGTTTAGGAGTTTTAATCACAGCTTCTATTTCCAGATCCGTAAGTGGGGTATTAATAGAAGAGAGGTCTTGAGGGACAGTGCAGGAAGGGAAATGGAGTGCAGGAAGGCAGAAATTAATTGTGCCGTGGGTTGTGGTGTGGTATTGTCCTCCTTTAAGTTATATAAAGAGCTATAATAGTCCACAAAAGAATCCGCTATAGCTAGCGAGTGGGTGGTAATCTTACCATCTTTTTGTCGCATAGATTCAATAGGCGAAGCAATGACACGCTTCTTGAGTATGCAAGCTGACATAGCTCCTGCTCTATCGCCTAGGTGATACAGTTTCATTTTGGAACAGACTAGAGCCTGTTCATATTTATACAAGAGAAAAGAGCGCAGTTGAAACTGCAATTCAGTGAGTTGTTTTAGTTCAAATAAGATTTTATTGGTGAACATGGAACAGACAATAGGTACATTACAATTGAAATTGTAACTCAATCACTAAGGCCACTTTCACACTAGCATTAGCACGGATCCGGCACCTAAAGGGTGCCAACGGATCCGTGCTAACGCTATACATGCAGCGCTCCGGCCCCACACATGACACACATTGAAACAAGACACAGACATACATACAAACATACAGACATACATACAGACATACATACTCACATACTCCAGGGACGCCGGCAGAACGTCTTCACGCGCAGGAGGCGCGCAGTGATGATGATTCCCCACAGCGCCCTCTGCTGGGCGCAGTGGGGAAACGTCATAGCTGCGCGCAGGAGGCGTGTGAAGACATGCTGCCGGCGTCCCTGGAGTATGTGAGTATGTATGTATGTATGTATGTCTGTATGTATGTAGCCGGATCCGGAATGACCCCCCATTGCAAATCAATGAAGGACAGATCCGGATTGCTGGTGTGTCCACACCAAACGGATCCGTCCCCATTGACTTGCATTGGGGGTCATTCCGGATCCGTCTTGGTGCGGATGCCTGGACCGGAGAGCAAACCGCAGCATGCTGCGGTTTGTTCTCCGGTCTGAAGACGGAACGGAATGCTTTCAGGAGCATTCCGTTGTCTTCAGTTCAGTTTTGTCCCCATTGACAATGAATGGGGACAAAACTGAAGCTTTTTTTTCCGGTATTGAGCCCCTATAACGGAACTCAATACCGGAATTTAAAAACGCTAGTGTGAAAGTAGCCTTAGCAAATGGAATGCAAATAGATAGTAAACATCGTCAATGACAAAGTACACTGTACATATATAACAATGGTACTCCTCATAAATAGCCCAATGTCCACGTTTAAGTCTTTATGATAACAAAAAAGTAAAACAAACAAACAGAGAGACGGGGAGGGGGAAAGGGGGGGGGGGTATAAAGGAAAGTGAGAATAAGACCACTGAAGCCTGACTTACTCATGCTTAAACAATCGGGGAGGGAAGACAAAGCACTACACGACATGTCCGAAATGTGTTACACTGAGTCTACTGCCAATCCTCTATATTTACTCCAAGTATCCCATATTCTATGGAATATATGTGACGAGTTAGAGACCCAATGCGATATCTGTTCTAACCTATACACCTGGTCGCACTTCAGTGCCCATAATTGTAGAGGGGGAGTTTTGTCAGACTTCCATGATAAGGCAAGTACATTCCTGGCTACAGCGCATAAGAAAGATATCAGACGACGTTGATCTCCAGTAAGGGACATCCCATCACTTAAGTCTAATAAGGCTAGTCTAGGCGTTAGATCCACCCTCTTCCCTGTGATATCACTAAGGGATTTTCCAATCTTATCCCAGAAAGATTGGATACCGGGGCATAACCACCAGATATGATAAACGGTACCCACCTGTGAGCCACATCTCCAACAAATATTACTAGTGGATGGAAACATCTTGTGAAGGCGGTCAGGGGTATAGTACCATCTAGTGAGAACTTTATAATACCCTTCTTGGAGACGCACGCACCTTGATACTTTCTTCGCATGGGACAATAAATAAGATCTCTCTTTAACAGAGAAGGAAATACCCAAATCCTGTTCCCAGTGTAGCAGAAAGTTATAGGAGCATGGGGTATTTTTACTCACGAGGGTTGAGTATATCATGGATATAATTTTCTTAGGGGGATTAGTCACTAGAACCGCCTTTTCAAACGAAGTGGGGCTTATTTGCAACACCTGAGGAGCCTTATCTTTCATGAAGGAATAGACCGCGCTAAATGAAAATCAGTGAGACAGGAGACCCTCCCCGATCTTCTCAATTCTTCAATAGAACACTCGTCATCCACATACAAATCAGTTATTGGGGTAGTATTAGACCTACTAGCTACGGTGAAGGTATTTAGAAAGTGTTGCTGCGAGTCAAGTAGAACATCATGAACCTGTATCAGAGGGGAAAGAGCAGGATCCAGCAAACAAGTATAAAGGGAAGCTCTCCAGCAAGTCACTGTAGCCTTGGTCAGGGGATCTAAATGTTGTAAGCTATTATGGTGGACGGAATTTGGGAACAAAATTAGAAACCTGAGGGGTACTCTGCTAATTGCTTGCTCTACCTGCACATCCGGTCTAGATTCATTACCGCGCAACCATTCCAGGCCCCGCATACCGTGAATCGCCTTATAATATAAATAAAAATCAGGTATGCCCATCCCCCCATTGTCACTAGGCTGTGATAGTAAAGAGAATGGAATGCGAGGTCTACCACCGTGCCAGAGGAACTTGCTGATTATTCTCTCAGTGAGTTGTTTTAAGAGCGTATTGGAGGGAGAGGTCTTGTACTGTGCTTCCATCATAGCCGATAGGAACAGTAGATCCTGCATATGTTTCTCCCTCTGCTTCCTAAGTCTGGAAGCAGATTGGATAAACAGACCTCTCATGTAGCTCTTATTGGTGCACCATAATGTAGAGATGTTAATATCAGGGGTGTTATTGAACGAGAAAAACTCCTTAATCCAGTTAGAGAATCAACAATAACGTTCTTCATAGTAACATTGTTTGTAAGGCCGAAAAAAGACATCTGTCCATCCAGTTCAGCCTGTTTTCCTACAAGTTTATCCAGAGGAAGGCAAAAAAAACCCTGTGAGGTAGAAGCCAATTTTCCTCACTTTAGGGGGGAAAATTCCTTCCCGACTCCAATCAGGCAATCAGAATAACTCCCTGGATCAACGACCCATCTCTAGTAACTATAACCTGTAATATTATTACCCTCCAGAAATACATCCAGGCCCTTCTTGAACTCTTTTAGTGAACTTACCATCACCACCTCTTCAGGCAGAGAGTTCCATAGTCTCACTGCTCTTACCGTAAAGAATCCTGTTTATGTAAAAACCTTCTTTCCTCCAGACGCAGAGGATGTCCCCTCGTCACAGTCACAGTCCTCGGGATAAATAGATGATGGGAGAGATCTCTGTACTGACCTCTGATATATTTATACATAGTTATTAGATCTCCCCTCAGTCGTCTTTTTTCTAAAGTGAATAACCCTAATTTTGATAATCTTTCTGGGTACTGTAGTCCACCCATTCCAGTTATTACTTTAGTTGCCCTCCTCTGAACCCTCTCCAGCTCTGCTATGTCTGCCTTGTTCACAGGAGCCCAGAACTGTACACTGTACTCCATGTGTGGCCTGACTAGTGATTTGTAAAGTGGCAGGACTATGTTCTCATCACGGGCATCTATGCCCCTATTGATGCAACCCATTATCTTATTGGCCTTGGCAGCAGCTGTCTGGCACTGGCTTCTACAGCTTAGTTTGCTGTTCACTAAAATTCCTAGGCCCTTTTCCATGTCAGAGTTACCCAGTGCTTTACCATTTAGTATGTACTGGTGACTTGCATTATTCCTTCCCATATGCATAACCTTACATTTGTCAGTGTTAAACCTCATCTGCCACTTTTCTGACCAAGCCTCCAGTCTATCCAGATCCTGCTGTAGCAGTGCACTGTCCTCCTCTGTGTTAATTACTTTACACAGTTTAGTGTCATCTGCAAAAATTGATATTTTACTATGCAAACCTTCTACAATATCATTAATAAATATATTGAAGAGAATAGGACCCAATACAGACCCCTGTGGTACCCCACTAGTGACAGTGACCCAATCTGAGTATCTACCGTTAATAACCACCCTCTGTTTTCTATCACTGAGCCAGTTACTTACCCACATACAGACATTTTCTCCCAGGCCAAGCATTCTCATTTTGTATACTAACCTTTTATGTGGTACCGTGTCAAACGCTTTGGAGAAGTCCAAATATACGACATCCATTGAGTCGCCGCGGTCAAGTCTAGAACTTACCTCCTCATAGAAACTGATTAAATTGGTTTGACATGACCGATCCCTCATGAAGCCATGCTGATACGGAGTTATTTGCTTATTTTCATTGAGGTACTCCAAGATAGCATCTCTTAGAAAACCTTCAAACAGTTTACCCACAACAGAAGTTAAACTTACCGGCCTATAATTTCCGGGCTCTGTTTTTGGACCCTTTTTGAATATTGGCACCACATTTGCTATGCGCCAATCCTGTGGAACACTCCCCGTCAGTATAGAGTCCTTAAATATCAGAAATAAGGGTCTGTCGATGACTTTACTTAATTCTCTTAGGTTACGGGGGTGTATGCCCTCCGGTCCTGGTGATTTGTCTATTTTAATATTTTTAAGACGTTGCTGTACCTCTTCCTGGGTCAGAGAGGACACTTTTAAAGGGGAATTTACTTTTATACTCTGCATTTCATCTGACAGTTTATTTTCCTCAGTGAATACAGTGGAGAAAAAGTTATTTAGTAGCTTCGCTTTCTCCTCATCGCTCTCTGCAACTCCCCCCTCATTACTCTGTAAGGGGCCGACACCTTCAGGTTTATACTTTTTAGTATTTATATAATTGAAGAACATTTTAGGGTTAGTTTTACTCTCTTTGGCGATTAATCTCTCGGTCTCTAGTTTGGCTGCTTTTATTTGTCTTTTACATATTCTATTTTTTCCTTATAGTTTTTCAATGCTTCTTCGCTCCCCTCCTGTTTTAGTGATTTAAATGCTTTCTGTTTGTCATTTATTGCTTTCTTTACAGCTCTATTTATCCACATTGGTTTTTTCTTGTTCCTTAACCTTTTATTCCCATAAGGTATGTACCTCTCACAATTAGATATTAGGATGCTTTTAAAAATCTCCCATTTTGTGGCTGTATTTTTATTTTTGAGGACTTTGTCCCAGTTAGTTAGGCCTATGGCCTCTCTTAGTTGGCTAAATTTAGCTTTTTTGAAGTTTGGTATTTTTGTTCCTCCCTGAAGAAACACTCTTTTGAATGACAATTGGAAGGTTATTATATTATGGTCACTATTTCCCAGGTGTCCCCCGACCAGCACATCTGTTGTTCTGTCAGGTCTATTGGTTAATACTAAGTCCAGTATGGCCGTCCCTCTAGTCGGGTCCTGAACCAGTTGGGAAAGGTAATTGTCTTTGGTTATTGCCAAGAACCTGTTTCCTTTATGAGATGTACAGGTTTCAGTTTCCCAGTCTATATCTGGGTAGTTGAAGTCCCCCATAATAACAACCTCATTATGTTTTGCCGCCTCGTCTATTTCATTTAGAAGTAGATTTTCTGTGGTCTCTGATATATTGGGTGGTTTATAATAAACCCCTATTAGTATTTTATTATTGTTTTTGGCTCCATTTATTTCTACCCACAGTGACTCCACATCTTCATGTCCCTCACCTCATATCTTCCCGCAGTGTGGGCTTTAGACAGGACACAATAAATACAAGTTGAAGCGCCAAAGGGGTGGGTTGGGGTCAGGATAATTATCTTGTAGATGTAAGAAGACGCGGTCGTGGTCAGACTAGGGTTAGGCGATATCAAAAATATTCCCACAATAACAATATTAAGAAATTTATCACGATAACGATATATATTGCGATAAATGCCTATTTAGAAAAAAAACACTCAAAACATGTACTCATGTTTACTTGTTTCCCCCATACATTATAATGTTTCCTTGATACCCCTATGCGGTAATATCTCTTAGTTGTCCACCAAGAACGGGGTCACTGGCTGGTCAGTCATGCCCCCTGCTGCTCCATTCTTTCTCTATGGGAGTGCTGGAGATAGCAGTGATCAGCCATCTTTGGCGCTCCCATAGAAAATGGGACATACTAGCGGAAAACCTGATAAGTGGGTTGTTCAGAGTGTGCCCATCATAGGTGCACATTGTCAGGAAGGGAACCTTGGCATCATAAAGATGCCTTTCAGCCAAATAAAGCATTGGGGGTCATTTACGAAAGACCAGTGCTTCCCATATGGGTCTTAATCCCTCCACACTGCAGCCATATTACGGCAACTCCAGAGTGCAGTGCCTGTTATCCAGCGCCGGTCTCCTGGCTCCAGGGATTTACAGCTGGTAGATGCCATTTCTTTGTGACCTAAAGTACCTGAGATGACATTATGCCCCCGTGACTAGGGTTGTCACAATATCAAAATTTTGATTCAATTTCGGTCCCATAAAAAAGTATCGCAATACTCGGTACCACGTGAAAGAAAAATAAAACCCCAAAAAAGCCACGTGCATTCCGCATTTTATGTAAGGTCCGGCCCATAATAGAACACTCCTATCTATGACAAGTTGACTACAAAAATGGCGAACGGCGTGTTTTTAACAATTTTTTCTGTTACAGCGTTCCCTGCATTGGAGATATTTTTCAATACTTTAATAGCTTGTACTTTTTCGGACGTGGCGATACGTAATATGTTTTTTTATTGTTTAAATAATTTTATTTGTAAAATTGGGAAAGGGGGTGATTTAAACTATGAGTATTTTGGTGGGTTTTTTTTTACTTTTTATTTAATAACTATTAGCCCCCTTAGGGGCTAGAACCTGGGATCTTTTAATCCCTTGTCCTGTTCACCCAAATAGTACTCTATTAGGGTGAATAGGACTTAACACTTTCCCTGCTGCCCTGATCTTTGTGCACACAGTAGCAGGGAGCTTACCATGGCAGCCAGGGTTTCAGTAGCGTCCTGGCTTCCATGGTAAACGACCGGAGCCCCAGGATTACACTGCTCGGGCTCCGAACAGAAGTTACCACTGAACCACCAATGGAGGGGCCAATGCCACCAATAATTATAATAATGGGGGGGGGGGGTTGGTGGGGGCACACTGCATCGCCAAAGTGTATAATACTGGGGGGTTGGGGGGGGTCGCACTGCACCACCAATGTGTATAATAATGGGGTGGGGGGAGCACTGCGCCACCAATGTGTATAATACTGGAGGGTTGGAGGGAGGCGCACTGCGCCACCAATGTGTATAGCCACCAATGAATTTAATTACCCTCTTAATACAAATATAGGCTGCGGTTGCCGGCCTTATCACATACCCGGCATCCGGTCTCAATGACAGGGATCCCGCTGAACAGTGCCAATTAACCCCTCAGGTGCTGCACCTGAGGGGTTAATTGGCGCTGTTTGTGGGATCGCCGCTTCCTGTTATTGAGACGGGGTGTCGGGTATGCTGCACCCGCAGCCTATACTTGTATTAAGAGGGTAATTAAATTAATTTATTCATCAACTCAGAAAACACATCGGGGGTCGGCACTGCAGTTATATATTGCACGGTCTCCATACACACTCGGCGCATTTTTTTGTGACTAAATGGTGGTGCTCAGCAAAACATAGTCCACATATTATATCCACTTTCTTAGAAGCCAAAAAACTTTGCGGCACTCACCCAGTTCCTTTTTGCAGCTTTTATTTCTTACAATTTAAAAAGACATGGTCGCTGATGCGGTCAGTACTCAGCTACAGGTTAAATTCATTGGTGGCGCAGTGCGCCCCCCAACCCCCAGTATTATATACATTGGTGGTGCAGCAGCTACAGTCTCTCTCCTTCTCCACTGTGCCGGCTGTAATGTGCGCCGGACGTCTTAGAGGCAGTCAGCACTGTGACGTGAGACTGCCCCTATGACATCACTAAAAATACCGTGGTAATTAAGAAACGGCAATATCGCCGTTTCTTAATACCGCAGTATACCAACCACACCGGTATATCGCCCAACTCTAGGTCAGACCAGCTGAAACGAGAACGTGAAATCCCTTTCTGTCGCATGTTGGTATCTCCAAATATCGTGTAGTGGTTTTAGGTAGCTTACCCAGCTCTGGCTGATATCCCACCGCTATCCTGGAGCAATAAATTGAAGCATCAATGGGAGCGTTGAAATCTCCATCAAGTATAATGGATCCCTTGGCAACTTGTAGCAGTTTCTTGAAGAAATGGTTAATAAAAGAAAGTTAATGAGAATTGGGAACATAAACATTAGCTCTGGCATAATCAAATGGACGATAGAGCAGAGGAGAATAATGAAATGACCTGCTGGATCAGTGATGCATTGGTACAATTTGAACTGAATTAAACGTCTGAACTCTATGAGGACCCCCGCTCTCTTGACCAGTGCAGAGGGAAAGAAAAGAGGCAACTGTCTATTAGAGCATCTGTAGGTATCAGAGGCCAACAGATGCGTTTCTTGAGCAATCAAGATATCACATCTATTCTTATTGGCGTTTGCCCACATTGCTGAATGCTTGTATATTGAGTTGAAGTCCTTCACATTTATGTTTACTCTGTATTTATTGAGTTTTATGGAAAATTACAAAATTATAAATGTCATGACAGTAACAAAACAAATTACAGGATAAGAGGGGTCTCGCAGGACCCAACATGTGTGATATTGTAAGAGATGAAGCATTGCAAAGTATCACAAATTAAATGACTGACATTATATCTGAGTGTCATATCTATCGAACCTCGCTCCATCACATTATAGTGCATCCTTTACAAAGAATGGGTATTAATACCATCTCACCCCATCCGGCCGGAACTACCCTAGGTGAGCACCGTCTATGCAAACACCTCCCCTACAAAAGGGAACATAATGTGATCCAGCGATGGAATAGCTAGGTAACTCAAATCCAGCATAGCTGCAATACCAGATGGGGCGTAGTTGACATAGAGGCTCTGCCACTATAATATAATAGCTTAATAGGTTAGTTAAATCCAAAAGTTGGACAATTGGACAGACGCAAAACAAACAAGACAACACAGACAGCAAACAAATGAGAAGAAAGAAAAGAAAACAAAAAGAGAAGAGAAAGAGAAAATAAATAAATAAATAAATAAATCAAAATGCATAAAAGAAACTAACATAGTGAAGAAAGAAAGGAAATGAAGAAGAAAAAGAAAATCCTACTTGTATCTCTGAGGACTTAGATCCCGGTGCCAGGCTCACCCCAACCAACTTCCACTATGCAATCCTCAATGGCCCTACATTACACGGACAACTCCCTATTATCTGAGAAAATTCCCCGGAATCCAGGTACAAGGAAAGAGCCTTCCATTTCTTAAGTTCTTAAGTTCAGATGCCCATTCACTCAACGTAGGTGCGACATCTCTTTTCAAGTGGCGTGGGATCACAGATCTCGGCGCCGTGATAAAAAATCTCAAAGCACTTTTTTTCGCTTGGGCCAGCGTCCCCAGGATCAGGGAGAGAAGGGCTACCTCAGGAGTGTTGTTGATCTTTTTGCCAGAGAATCTAGCGTATATCTGAAATACTTGATTCCAGAATTTGTTGATAATAGGACAGGACCACCATATGTGGAGCATATCACCCTCCTCTCGGTTATACCTCCAACACAGGTTGGATGAGGAAGGAAACATCTTGTGCAGAATCGTAGGGCAATAGTACCATCTGGATAGAATTTTGTAATTCTTTTCCTTGGCTTGTGTCGCAATAGATAACCCATGGGAGAACGCACACATCTTCAACACCTCCTCCGTGGAAAAGCAAGTCCCATTTTTGAAAAAACGGAGCCAGACTGTTGTAACAGTTTGACGCTAGTATGGCATAGATCTGTGATAGTGGCTTGTATTGGGAGTTAGGTTTTAGAAATAAGTTGTCAAGAGGTCCTTCACATTTAAAGACATCGATTTCAGAACCATGATAGTTTGTACGGAGGTAGTGGTCCGACTGAGCTAATAAGAGGAGGGTGTCGAGTGTGCACCAGACAGACTAGAACATGGATCACGACAGCATTGAAGAGTAGGACAAAAACAACAAAAGAAACATAGAGGTAACTGACAATAACACCTATGTTGTCTTAGACAGGGCTGACAGGCATCCATGGAACTCAAGGAAGCAAGAAGTGTCATAAAGAAGGATTAATCACTAATATGGGTCATCTCCGTCATGCAAAGAGTATAGATTGAATAATGACAGAGAGGAGAGAAAAATAGAGTAAAAAATAAGCATAATGCACATATAGGGCCAAAGCCCTACCTTTACATTGTTACAAGAGGGAAATAGTAAGTGGTCAGCTGAAAGGAAGACAGAGTATTGGATATAAAGAACATTTCAGCAAGAACTCCCGGGTAAGGGTGCATTCACACGACCGTAGTTTTGGGTCCGCATCCGTTCCGCAATTTTGCGAAACAGGTGCGGACCCATTCATTTCAGTGTGCTGTCCGCATCCGTTGTTCCGTTCCGCGGCGCCGCCACAAATATAGAGCATGTCCTATTCTTGTCCGCAAGCACGGACAAGAATAGGCATTCTCTATATAGCGCTAGCCATGTGCGGTCCGCAAATTGTTGAACGCACACGGCCGCTATCCGTGTTTTGCGGATCCGCAATTTGCGGACCGCAAAACACTTACGGTCGTGTGAATGCACCCTTAGTCTATTAGACGATATCAAGTAACTTATATACTAGCCAAGGATATAATTCAGGTAATATCAGCGTCCATATTCTTGGAGGACATATGCCCAACTTTTCTCTTGTTTTTACCACTTAGTCCTGCCTGGACTGTGGCCAATGGAATCGGGGAGGGCAGAACCAGGAGGGTTTCTAAATCCTGAACTGTCGACCAGTCCGCAATTGACTACATAGGGTACCCGAGAGCCGTCAATAGTTCCTTGAGGTCCTCATGATGGCAGACAATATATTTTTTCCGGGCAATTGTAGTAGAAAGACTAAACGGAAACAACCAGTGGTGCAGAATTTTCTTTAAACGTAGATGATCAGTCAGGGGTTTAAGTTGTCTTATTTTGTAAAGGGTCATAGGGGCTAGGTCTTGAAAGAGAGTTAACTAATGCCCCTCAAAGTCCCATTGTGTCGTATCTCTGGCTTTCTTTAAAATATCCTCCTTTACTCTGAAATCAAGATTGCAGATGACATCTCTAGGAGGGCCAGACGGGTCAGGACGTAAAACTAAAGCCCAGGAAAACTAAAGCAAGTTGTTTAACTGTGTTTGGTAGTGACTCTGACGCATATGTTTCCGGTAGACTCCAAATTCTTAGATTATTGCAACGATTACAGTTATCCTGATCTTCAAGATGAGTATAGAGTTGATTAAATTGATCCTGGCAAGACTAAAATTGAGAGGCTACTTCCTTGGTGTGGGCGCAAAGGTCAGCTACCGTTTCTTCCAGGGAGTCTACACGATGACCAATTTGTCACAGGTCTTGTTTAATCCTCTGTAAATCCTGCGCCAAGGGGGATAAAGTTTTAGAAATTTTGTTGAAAAAAGGCCCTTGATAGGGGCAGGTCAGACTGAGTACTGAGGAGGTACTGTATCTTGACCTGGGTGGGAGACCCCTAGAATTGAGGGATCAATGCCCACAGACGCCTTAGTGACAAACTTCACCATCACAAAAAAGGTGGTATTCATACACTGAGTGAAGGAGCGGTTACTGTATTGTGCTGCGTTACATGTGCGTTTTAGGTAGTTAGGTCCACTGACACAAGTTTTGTTTTTTTTACCTGTTTACTAAAACATATTCAAGTTATAGTTATGTAATGGACATAAAGTCTAGACTTTTAGCTTTCATTTGAGTGTATCCACATTAAAATTGGATGAAGGGTTTAGGAGTTTCATCTCTCTTACATGTGGCACCCTGTTTTTAAAGGGACCAAAAGTAATTGGACAATTGACTCAAAGGCTGTTTCGTGGGCAGGTGTGGGCAATTCCTTCATTATTTCATTCTTAAAGGGGTTGTCCGGGTTCAGAGCTAAACCCAGACATACCCAGGATTTCACCCAGGCATTTCATGCTCCAATGCGCTCCCTTGCCCTGCACAGGATCGCGCAGGGCAAGAGCTCTTTTTACTTGCTAGGGCAGCGTTAAAGCCCGCCCATCAGTGCTGCTGACATCACCGGGCTCACTGCTGGACAAAAGCCTCTGCCTGGCAGAGCCCGGTTCGTCACCGGAACTGGGCAAAATGCCTTTGCCCTGCACTAAATCACGAAGGGCAAAAGAGAGCATCAGAGCATAAAATGCTCCGATGCTCTTGTCAGGCAGGCTGCCTTGGTGATATTCTGGGTATGTCCAGGTTCAGCTCTGAACCCGGACAACCCCTTTAATTACGCACATAAAAGGCCTGGAGTTGATTTGAGGTGTGGTGCTTGTATTTTGAAGATTTTACTGAGAAGTAAACATGCGGTCAAAGGAGCTCTCCATGCAGGTGAAACAAGCCATTCTTCATCTGCGAAAATGGAAAAAACCCATTTGAGAAATTGCTACACTATTAGGAGTGGCAAAATCTACAGGTACATCCTGAGAACAATGCAAAAAGACCTAGACGCCAACGTAAGACAACAGTGGTGGATGATCGCAGAATAATTACCATGATGAAGAGAAACCCCTTTACAACAGCCAACCAAGTGAACAACACTCTCCAGGTGTCACGAGTGGTCTTGCGTCTGGAATCAGACGTTCTGCGCGGCTTTCTAAGTGACAGGTTTGACAGGCTATTCCCTGTGGTTTGGGTGCTGTTCACCACACCCCTTTCCCTCAGCTGTTGCCGCTGGGCATTTAGCTGTCTCCTACTTACCTCTTCCTCTCCCAGTATCCCTTGCGGTTTATATCTGCTTCTTACCTGGTTGAGAGTGGTGTGGATCTCGGCTGAGATCCTGTTGCTGAGTTCTACTTAAAGTTAAGTGTTTTCCCTTCCCTTGGTTATTCCTGTTTGAGTCTCCTGTTCCTCCGTACGCTTGGAGGAACGGGTTACTCTCTTGTGTCATTAGACTGCAGGGTGTTCTAGGGTTTATTCAGATTAGGTTCCTGTGTATGAGCTTTCCTACCACCCGGGTTAGTTCATACTGGTAGCCAGTTAGGGCCTGGTCTTAGGGTCCCCTGCAGGAGGTGACCAGTTCCCTGGTTTTGTCTGTTCCCATCCCTCATACACTCGGTGTGGCTTTTCCCCCCACACCCGAGCGCGACATTATAAACCGCCACTAACAAAAATTTATGTCATTTTTGTGCTGACATGGATGCTATTGCTACACTGGCTGAACGGCTGCAGGGACTCAGCTTGGAGGTGGCTGACATCCGCAACCAGATTCAGAGACCACAGGCTGGTGGTTCTGGGGGTGCTGAGTGTCAGGCCTGTTTGGAGCCTAAGGTCCCCCTCCCGGATAGATTTTCTGGGGAATGTGATAATTTTGTTCTATTTAGGGAGGCGTGCAAATTGTATTTCAGACTGCGTCCACATTCTTCTGGTAATGAGGAACAGAAGGTTGGTGTGGTCATCTCGCTGCTTAAAGGGGATGCGCAGTCATGGGCCTTTTCTCTGCCGGCCGGATCGCTGTCTCTCCGGTCGGTAGATGAATTTTTCAAGACCCTAGGGATTATCTATGATGACCCGGATCGTATCTCCCTGGCGGAGACCCAGATACGTAACCTTTGTCAGGGTGAGCGGCCGGTTGAGACTTATTGCTCTGAGTTTCGGAGGTGGGCGACCAATACTGAATGGAACGATCCGGCTTTACGTAGCCAATTCTGTCAAGGTTTGTCTGAAAGGCTGAAGGACGCTTTGGCCTTTCAGGAAACCCCTGTGTCTTTGGAAGCCGCTATGTCTCTTGCTGTACGCATGGATAGGCGCCTGAGAGAGCGATCTAGGGGCCCCCGCTCTCAGGACGTACTATCACATAGTGTACCAGCTTCCTATGACACTTTGGGTGAATATTCCCCTAGGTTGATGTCTGGGGATGAACCTATGCAATTAGGGGGAGCCACTTCTGTAGCCACCCGTAAACATCTTGGTAATAAAAAGGGTGCGTGTTTTTTCTGTGGTCAGAAAGGACACTTTATCAATGTATGTCCATGCTTCCTGTCTCTAAAGGAGAGAAAAGAAAAGGGGGCGTTGAATTCTCATCTCACTCTTGGTGGAGTGGGTAGGGAGACTGAAAATGTGCATTTGTCTTCATCCTGCAGTACCTGTTTTCTCCTGACTGCCAAGGTGGCGCTAGAATCAAAGGTTGTGAAAATTTAGGTGTTTATTGACAGCGGGGCAGGGGTGAACTTGATTGATGCTCAGTTTGTCCGTATGCATGGATTGTCACCAAGTTCTTTGGATAAGAGGATTTCTGTGTTTGCCATTGATTCTGCACCTCTCTCTCAGAAGTGTTTGTCTCAGATGGTGCATGATATCAAATTAAGAGTGGGTGAATTTCATCAGGAGCTTATTTCATGTTTTGTGTTGGAAGGTCTTCCTGCTCCTGTGGTTCTGGGTTTACCGTGGTTAAGCAAACATAATCCGTCCATTGACTGGCATACTAGACAAATTGTGGATTGGGGCGATTATTGTGTTGACAATTGCCTTAATACATCTTTTTCTGCTTTAACCACTAAGACTCTTCCTTCTTTTATATCGGATTTCTCTGATGTATTTTCTGAAGGTGGATGTCAGGATTTACCCCCTCACCGGGAATACGATTGTCCTATCAATCTTATCCCTGGAACAAGATTGCCTAAATCTAGGCTGTATAACCTTTCTGGACCTGAGAGAACGGCCATGAAGGAATATATTGCTGAGAGTTTGGCCAAAGGACATATTAGGCCTTCCAAATCTCCTGTGGCAGCAGGGTTCTTTTTTGTTACAAAAAAGGACGGATCCCTTAGGCCATGTCTGGATTTCCATGAACTCAATAGGATTACTGTCCGTGATCCGTACCCCCTTCCTTTGATTCCTGACTTGTTTAACCAGATTGTGGATGCCAAGGTGTTCTCCAAGTTGGACTTAAGGGGGGCATATAATCTGGTCAGGATCAAGGAAGGGGATGAATGGAAGACGGCCTTTAACACTCCTGAGGGCCACTTTGAGAACCTGGTCATGCCTTTTGGGTTGACCAATGCTCCTGCTGTCTTCCAGCATTTTGTTAATGACATTTTTCATCATCTTGTGGGGAGGTTTGTAGTCGTGTATTTGGATGACATACTAATCTATTCTCCAGATATTGTGACACATCAGGATCACGTGAGGCAGGTGTTGCAAATCTTAAGAGATAACAAGTTGTATGCAAAATTAGAGAAATGTGCTTTTGCTGTTCATGAGGTGCAATTCTTAGGATACCTGCTTTCATCTTCAGGTTTTCGTATGGATCCAGAGAAGGTCTGTGCTGTTCTGAACTGGGACCGACCTGAAAATCTGAAGGCTCTTATGCGATTTTTGGGGTTCACCAACTATTACCGAAAATTTATTAAGAACTATTCGACTATAGTTAAACCCTTAACTGACATGACTAAGAAAGGGACGGATGTCTCTGTGTGGTCTGATGCAGCATTGCAAGCCTTCTCTGCTGTAAAGGAGTGCTTTTCTTCTGCCCCTATATTGGTGTAGCCAGATGTGTCACAACCTTTCATTGTGGAGGTTGACGCATCCGATGTGGGGGTAGGAGCTGTGTTATCACAGGGCCCGTCACCTGGTAAATGGCGCCCATGTGCTTTTTTTTCGAAGAAACTCTCTGTGGCGGAGAGAAATTATGATGTGGGTAACCGAGAGTTACTGGCCATTAAGTTGGCTTTTGAGGAATGGCGTCATTGGTTGGAAGGGGCGAATCATCCAATCACGGTATTCACTGATCACAAAAATCTGGCTTACCTGGAGTCGGCTAGACGACTTAATCCGAGGCAGGCCAGATGGTCTTTGTTCTTCACCAGATTCAATTTCATTGTCACATACCGTCCTGGGGTTAAGAATGTGAAGGCGGATGCCTTGTCACGTAGTTTTCCCGGGGGTGGTGATTTTGAAGATCCTAGCCCTATACTGTCTGAAGGAGTGGTGATATCCGCTCTTTACCCTGATCTTGAGGCTAAAGTGCTTGAGGCCCAGGGAGATGCGCCGGAGTCTTGCCCTCCCGGGAAGTTGTTTGTTCCTGCTGATTTGCGTTATAAGGTTTTTGAGGAGCATCATTCTTCGGTGCTTGCGGGACACCCTGGGAGTAAATCCACTGTCGACCTCATCTCTCGTAGATTCTGGTGGCCAGGTCTGCGTAAGTGTGTTGAGGAATATGTGTCAACCTGTAGTGTCTGCGCACGCTCTAAGGTGACACATACTCGTCCCTCTGGACCCCTACTTCCATTACCCATCCCGTCCAGACCATGGACTCACCTATCCATGGACTTCATCACTGATCTGCCTGAGTCGTCTGGTAAGACAGTTATTCTGGTGGTTGTAGATCGTTTTAGTAAAATGGCGCACTTTATTGCATTACCTGGACTCCCCAATGCTAAAACTCTTGCACAAGTGTTTGTTGACAATATTGTGAAACTTCATAGCATTCCCACTGACGTTGTCTCTGATCGTGGGACTCAGTTTGTGTCCAGATTCTGGAGGGCGTTCTGTACTCGGCTCGGGGTACAACTGTCTTTCTCCTCTGCCTTTCATCCCCAGACGAATGGACAGACTGAGCGTACCAATCAGAATCTGGAGACTTATTTGAGATGCTTTGTCTCTGAGAACCAGGAGGAGTGGTCCTCGTTTTTGTCTCTGGCTGAGTTTGCCATAAATAATCGCAGACAGGACTCCACTGGTAAGTCACCATTTTTAGGTGCATATGGCTTTCACCCGCAGTTTGGCACATTTTGTGGTTCTGATACTTCTGGTATTCCTGAGGAAGAACGTTTTTCATCATCATTGTCTTCCATATGGCGAAAAATTCAAAGTAACTTGATAAATATGGGTAACAAGTACAAACGTGTGGCTGACAGGAGACGTATGAATGGTCCGGACCTAAATGTGGGTGATTCTGTGTGGCTGTCTACTAGGAACATTAAGTTGAAAGTTCCTTCATGGAAGTTGGGTCCAAGATTTATTGGCCCATATAAAATCATGGCCATTATTAATCCTGTAGCATTTCGTCTTGAACTTCCTCAGGCCCTGAAAATCCATAATGTGTTTCACAGATGTTTGTTGAAGAGGTATGTTGAACCTCTGGAGCCATCTCCCTTGCCACCCGCGCCTGTCTTGGTGGATGGTAATTTGGAATTTCAGATTGTCAAGATCATTGATTCTCGAGTTCTTCGTGGGACCCTTCAATATCTGGTTCATTGGAAGGGTTATGGTCCTGAGGAGAGGTCATGGGTACCGGCATCTGACGTGAATGCCAGTCGTTTGGTAAAAGCCTTTCACAGGTGTCACCCTGATAAAGTTGGTCCTGGGTGCCCGGAGGTCACCCGTAAAAGGGGGGGTAATGTCACGAGTGGTCTTGCGTCTGGAATCAGACGTTCTGCGCGGCTTTCTAAGTGACAGGTTTGACAGGCTATTCCCTGTGGTTTGGGTGCTGTTCACCACACCCCTTTCCCTCAGCTGTTGCCGCTGGGCAATTAGCTGTCTCCTACTTACCTCTTCCTCTCCCAGTATCCCTTGCGGTTTATATCTGCTACTTACCTGGTTGAGAGTGGTGTGGATCTCGGCTGAGATCCTGTTGCTGAGTTCTACTTAAAGTTAAGTGTTTTCCCTTCCCTTGGTTATTCCTGTTTGAGTCTCCTGTTCCTCCGTACGCTTGGAGGAACGGGTTACTCTCTTGTGTCATTAGACTGCAGGGTGTTCTAGGGTTTATTCAGATTAGGTTCCTGTGTATGAGCTTTCCTACCACCCGGGTTAGTTCATACTGGTAGCCAGTTAAGGCCTGGTCTTAGGGTCCCCTGCAGGAGGTGACCAGTTCCCTGGTTTTGTCTGTTCCCATCCCTCATACACTCGGTGTGGCTTTTCCCCCCACACCCGAGCGTGACACCAGGATACAGGCATATCAATATCCAAATCTACCATAAAGCGAAGACTGCATGAAAGTAAATACGGGGTTCACTGCACGGTGCAAGCTACTCATAAGCCTCAAGAAAAAGAAGGCTAGATTGGACTTTGCTAAAAAAAAAAAAACATCTTAAAAAACTAGCACAATTCTGGAAGAACATTCTTTGGACAGATGAAACCAAGACCAACCTCTACCAGAATGATGGAAAGAAAAAACTATAGCGAAGACATGGTATAGCTCATGATCCAAAGCGTACCACATTATCTGTAAAACACGGCAGAGGCAGTGTGATGGCTTGGGCATGCATGGCTGCCAGTGGCACTGGGTCCCTAGTGTTTATTGATGATGTGACACAGGACGGAAGCACCCAAATGAATTCTGGGGATTTCAGAGACATTCTGTGTGCTCAAATGCAGCCAAGCTGATTGGTCAGCGTTTCATAATAGAGATCGACAATGACCTAAAACATAAAGCCAAAGCAACCCAGGAGTTAATTAAAGCAAAGAAGTGGAATAAACAAAATCACAGGAAAAAAAGTGGTCTCAAATGGCAGAAAATGCTCAAAACCCCAAATGATGTTGCGCATTTCTAACCGGTGGAGCAAATTCTGCACATGTGATCCGCTGCTGAACGTAATCCCCAGCAAAAATGCATACAATGGAGGATGCCTGCAGCGGACCACATGTACCATAAAGACATCCTACACAGGATAGCCAAATGTGCGGATGTGACAAACTATATAAAACAAAAATTCACAGAAAATGGTGCACTACAACGGTAAATGCAATTGACAATATATGGCTTAAACCCACAC
>ONZH01008514.1:0-27485 GCA_900303285.1 Rhinella marina | reverse complement strand
TCCATCTGCAATCTCTGAAATAGGTAAGATGGCCTAGGCATATGCCTTCTTGAAACTCTCAAAGTTCTTCCAACATTATTACAGGCACATATCATGTAACCTTAGACAAACCTGGTGGCAGCGCTGCTGGACCCCTGGAATTCCCACCATCTCTTCTACTGACACATACATCAACCCATGTGCTGAATTCATCATCAACGAGCAGAGTGCACACGGGAAGGCACCATTTTACCTACCCTCCAGAGCTTGTCATCACTCATTTCTCTTACTTTAGAGGTTTTCTGGGCCTGGGTTGACCGAGTCACGTAAACCTTTAGTTGGCTTCAGGTAATGGCTGGAGGTCTGCAGTTATAGCAGTTTAATCTCCCAACTTGTTGCCTTTTTCTTTTTTTTCTTCTGGACAGCATCAGGGCATAAAAAAACTCTCACGCACTCAGCACTCTTTATGGGTTTCCCATGGATCCAACAAAACCTCCGCTCCCCCAGATCAGACCATAATCATGGAAGATACTAAAGGCATATATAAAATCTATATGAATGTTAGTTATCTTACCACAACCATCTTACCAGCCTCAGTGAGTGCAAAAAAAGGGGGGTCAGTCAGCACATCCAAAGTGCAGGTGCACGCTGCCATGGCTAGAGACACAAAGGAAAAAAACAAGACAGGCAGCAGCACTCTGCAAACACAAATAATGTACAATAATGCCATAGTCATAAAACATTTTGGTACTAGTACTATGCTTATTTTGCAGGAGGCCTTTAAGGCACCTAAAATGGCAAAGGCAGAGTGGACCCAGCATGCATGAGGAACCAGCACTCCCTGAGTTTTATGGTGGCCATTATGGCACATAACAGGTAGAAATTAGCGCTAGGTTCCCGTCTGAAAGAGAACGCCTTGACGTATGGCAGATGGGCTCAAATATTTTTGTACAAAATGATTTGCCAAGATTCTCAATTTTGCAAAATAAGCATAGTACTAGTACCAAAATGTTTTATGACTATGGCATTATTGTACATTATTTGTGTTTGCAGAGTGCTGCTGCACTGTCTTGTTTTTTTCCTTTGTGTCTCTAGCCATGGCAGCGTGCACCTGCACTTTGGATGTGCTGACGACCCCCTTTTTTTGCAGTTATACTGATCTGGAGGTGTGGCTACTCCAGCCAGTCTTGCACTCCTGATAAGCCTGTCTGCCTCATAGGCTGATTTTAATCAGAGTAAGTATAAAACTGTGTCCTGCTCTCAGTATATGTATTGGAAGCTGTGAAGCACCAGGAGAGGTATGGAGTGGGCTCAGCATGCATGTTGGTACCTGCATTCCTGGATACAATGGAGGCCTTTAAGGCACCTAAAATGGCAAAGGCAGAGTGGACCCAGCATGCATGAGGAACCAGCACTCCCTGAGTTTTATGGTGGCCATTATGGCACATAACAGGTAGAAATTAGCGCTAGGTTCCCGTCTGAAAGAGAACGCCTTGACGTATGGCAGATGGGCTCAAATATTTTGTACAAAATGATTTGCCAAGATTCTCAATTTTGCAAAATAAGCATAGTACTAGCCTCAGTGAGTGCCTTCAACTCTACCTCCTGTACTGACATTACAGAAGGGAGTGGTATTTGGGTGACAACATCAGTTTACGCACTGACAGCATATCCAGCCTTCTGTGTGATCTATCTATACCATCTATAAGAGAAAATTCAATACTTGATAAAGTTATCAATCAGAACTGAATGTACTTGCTCTGTAGTTTATATGACATATAAACCTTCATGTAGTCTGGTAACCCAACCTCCTATGAAAATGCAGAAAATCTTCTGTAGACTCAAAATGCTCAAAGTGTTGTATCTCCTCCAGATCTCTGTGTTCATGGCCCACATGACTGTCATAAAACAATTCTCTTAATACTTTTCAAATGCTGTTACTTTTTTTTTTTTTTTACAAATCAAACACTCCCATTATGTTCAGAAAATAAAACAAAATAATCAGAAAATAAAAACCGATCGGAAAACCTTATCTATTATATAGTTTTCACTGACAGATGAAATATTTGGTGACAGTTACTTCAGGCATTTCATCAGATTTAACTACACATTATCATACTATTTGATGATTTTGTTTGCAGACCTCTTATAAACACACTTGTCTGAATACCACATTAAAAACACATTTTTTTAAACAAACCAATCTCATTGTCTTATTGTTTTCACTTGACAATATTTTACCTTACACGCATATGCAACTTGTTGTCAAGATCAGTGGATGTGGATCCACTGTGTCACGAGAATGTCTTCCCCCTAAGGGCGTTGTCTAAGTGTACCTCCCGTTCTTCACAGTACCCCTGGTGGTGGGGATAGGCTTTCCCGAGGAGGTACACCAGGTTGCTTCCTCTTGGGGTGAGACAATACTCGTGACAGCTGGCCAGACGGACAGAGTACTAAGGTGCAAAACACCAGAGAGACAGATACGCAGGACAGACACGCACCAAGGGAGGAGATGTGCAAGGATGACTGGAATCAGCAATGCACTGGAAGCAGACCGGAGAGGATCAGCCAGGGGCGGGAATCAGGAACAGGAACCACGAACAGGAGCCAGGAACGGAGGCCAGGTACTGGATAGTAGTGTTCAAACAACAGCAGGACTAGAGTGGTGTTCACACTTCAGCTGGACTAGAGCGGTGTTCACACTTCAGCTGGCCAAGACAGTGTTCACTCTATAGCAGGACTAAGGCAATACGGGAACCTTCGCAAGTCAGGATGACTTATAACGCTCAGGCAAGGAGTAAGTGTCCAAGGAGGACTTATATAGTTACAGACAGGAGGAAAGGGGATGAACCAATTAAGGAGCTGACCTAATAAAATGCAGCACCTGGAGCCCAGGGCAAGAGAACAAGACTTCACACTGACCAAGCAACAAACATCATGGCAGCAAAGAGCGAGAACGCCGGCCGCAGCGGTAAGTACGCGTGCGCCGCCTGGGACCCCCGGGAGGCGTTACACTTGTTATGCAACTTGTTAAAATTAAATAAACCAAATTCATTTCTTTCCCCTTTTTCTCCAACTCTAGTGACATATTACACTATCCGTGTTTAGGGAGGAACAAAAGAGGCTGTCTTTGTATAATATATGCTTCTCTTTTAAGTCTCAAGTTCTATGTCACTGTCACCACACCCTCTGTCGTCTGGCAAAATGTAACTTCTCCTTTTTGTTCAGTTCTTACTAGATGTTTTAACATGCAACATATAACGATTACAAGAATGAACAAAGACAATACATGGGCCCATCACACACTTCACACACAAACAAATACGGTATGCATTGGAGCTCCAATAAAAACTCAGAAAAATATATGCATGACTCCATGGAAAAAGTTTCAGCACAGAAATCAATGAAAATTATATTTTGTGCAGATCTGCCGCATACACATATATATAGGGGTTTGTTGTTGGTCCCTTACTCTTCACTCCTGAAAAAAAACAGATTAGGCACAATCCCCACCATATTAAACATTTGGGAAAAACAACAGGCTTCCTTGATGTCCATTAATTTGGGATTAATTAGAACTCACAAAATCTTTAGTTTGCAAAAATGAAAAATAGTGTACACACAATATCAAATGTAAGAATAAGCTTATCTTTTACCACGTGGATTTTCTTTAACCCAATTCTAATTTTTTTATTTCCTGGATATCATTACCGACATTTTTAAATTTAAGTACTTATTTTCTCCTTCACAAAAGAAACAGACAACTCATATTCCATGCTTCCTTTTTTTTTTTTTTTCACGCATCTACATATAACCTCATAGTCTGGGAAAGAAGCCAAGCATACTCAAGCAAATCAAAAATCTCTAATCTTTAAACTTCACTTTATCATTTTTTCTTTAACCCCTTAACGCCCAATGATGGCTTATCCCGTCATGGGCAGGAGCCGCTTGCCACCCCATGATGGGATAAGCCGTCATGGCATTAAACTGTCACCATGTCTGATGACATGGTGACAGCGCTGAGACCCTGGCTGTTACTTACAGCCAGGGGTCTCAGCTAACCAGCCCGGGACCAATGGGGTCGGTCCCGGGCCAGCGATCACTGTGATTGGCTAGTTTGTTCAGACTAGCCAATCACAGGATACGCGTGCGCTGGTTGAAAGGATCTGATCCCCGTAGTACGAGACTGCGGGGATCAGATCCTCATAAAATGTTTGCAGACACCCCCCTGCCCCCCCCCACACCTTTCCCGACATAATTTCATTTTTAATTCATCCCCCCCTTCCCTCCTCGATGTCAGGATGGCCGAGCGGTATTCAGGATGGCCGAGCGGTTGAAGCAGAGTTTCAGCATAAACTAAGCAAAACTCACAGAAACAAAGAGATAAAAAACATCCTGCATGATGTGATAATAATGATTGCGGATGTCAGTGGCTATATATATCAAAATAAATCACAGAAAAAGATTATTACCCACCTACCCAGCGTCACGGTGGTCTCAGGTCAGGCAGGTCCTATGCTAAACCTAACTATGCCGTTGGGCATCTATATCTAGGAGCGTGGACACTGCACATATAGGTGTGTTGCTCCTAGTGACCTCTATGTGCATACAGCAACCAATGAGAGGAGGAGCAAACACACCTATATGTACCACGCAATCAAGGCGCTCAATTTGATAGGAAGAGCAAAAGTGCACAAGAATGCTACTCAAGATAGGCTAAGAGCGCATTCACACCTGAAGGTGCCACTCCCTCAAGTACATGTTATAAACTAAGCAAAACTCACAGAAACAAAGAGATAAAAAACATCCTGCATGATGTGATAATAATGATTGCGGATGTCAGTGGCTATGTATATCAAAATAAATCACAGAAAAAGATTAGTGCACAAAAATAGATGCAAACAATATATACTGTATAAAATAAGACCTCATTCTGATATGATAAAATCTGAGACTCTTAGCCAATATATTTTGATCAAAACACATCTGTGCCCACCTACCCAGCGTCACGGTGGTCTCAGGTCAGGCAGGTCCTATGCTAAACCTAACTATGCCTTTGGGCATCTATATCTAGGAGCGTGGACACTGCACATATAGGTGTGTTGCTCCTAGTGACCTCTATGTGCATACAGCAACCAAAGAAAGGAGGAGCAAACACACCTATATGTACCATGCAATCAAGGCGCTCAATTTGATAGGAAGAGCAAAAGTGCACAAGAATGCTACTCAAGATAGGCTAAGAGCGCATTCACACCTGAAGGTGCCACTCCCTCAAGTACATGTTATAAACTAAGCAAAACTCACAGAAACAAGGAGATAAAAAACATCCTGCATGATGTGATAATAATGATTGTGGATGTCAGTGGCTGACACTCTGCTTCAAACAGCCGACATCGCTGCTGGCAGCAATGTCGGCCGTTTAACCCCTTCCATGCCGCGGTCCGTAGGGACCACAGTATGGAAAGGGTTAACAGGGCTCCCTCCCTCTCCCATCGGGCGCTGCGGTGCTCTGGCAGCGCATCGATGGTGTGGGGAGGAGAGAGGGAGGGAGCTGGTAGCATCCCGATTGTTACCATGGCAACCAGGACGCTTCCAATGGTTGCCATGGCAACTATCGTCCGGCTTGCCATGGTAAAGCTTACTATGAATGAAAATACACTGCAGTACACTATACAGTGTACTGCAGTGTATTGTAAAACACCAGACCCACTGGATCTTCAAGAACCAAGTGGGTCTGAGTCAAAAAAGTGTAAAAAAAAGTGTAAAAAAAATAAAAAAGTAAACAAAAAAAAAATCCCATTTTTCCCCATATAAGCACATTTTAATTGATTAAAAATGAAGAAAATAAAATTCTTTAACATATTAGGTATCGCCGCGTCCGTAAAAACCCGCTCTATAAAAATATCACATGACCCAACCCCTCAGGTAATCACCGTAAAAAAAATTAAAATAAAAACAGGGTCAAAAAAGCCATTTTTTGTCACTTTATATCACAAAAAGTGTAATACCAAGTGATCAAAAAGGCGTATGCCCCACAAACTAGTACCAATCTAACCGTTACCTCTTCCCACAAAAAATGAGCCCCTACCTGAGACAATTGCCCAAAAAATAAAAAAAGCTACAGTTCTAAGACAACGGAGACACTAAAACATGATTTTGTTGTTTCAAAAATGATATTATTCTGTAAAACTTAAATAAATAAAAAAAACTATACATGTTAGGTATCGCCACGTCCGTAACAACCTGCTCTACAAAAATATCATATTAGTTAACCCCTCAGGTGAACACAGTAAAAAAAAAAAACTGAGCCTGAACATACATTTTTGTTTACCTTGCCTAGCAAAAAGTGTAATATAAAGTGATCAAAAATCATATGTACCCCAAAATAGTATCAATAACACTGTCATCTTATCCCTTAGTTTACAAAATATTCGCCCTCCAAAAACCATCTGGTGCACCTTTCCTTTTGCGCTTGTCCATGCACCCATACAGTAGTTTACAATCACATGTGGGGTGTTTCTGTAAATCGCAGAATCAGGGTAATAGTTTTTGAGTTTTTTTTTGCTATTAACCCTTGATGTGTTACAGGAAAAAATGGATTAGAATGGAAAATCTGCAAAAAAAAAGTGACATTTTGAAATGTCATCTCCATTTTCTTTTAAATCTTGTGGAATACATAAAGGGTTAACAAAGTTTGTAAAATTAGTTTTGAAAACCTTGAGGGGTGTAGTTTCTAAAATGGTGTAATTTATGGTGGTTTCTATTATGTTAGCCCCACAAAGTGACTTCAGAACTGAACTGGTGCTTAAAAAAATGGTTTTGGAAAATTTCTTAAAAATTTTAAGAATTACTACTAAAATTCCAAGCCTTCTAACATCCCCAAAAAATAAAATTACATCTACATCTACAAAATGATAAAGTAGACATATGGGAAATGTAAAGTAATAACTATTTTGTGAGGGATCACTATCTGCCTTAATAGCAGAGAAATTCAAAGTTTGAAAATTACACATTTTTCCAAATTTTCTGTAAATTTAGGATTTTTTTATAAATAAAGGTGATTTATATTGACTCAAATTTACCACTGTCGTGGAGTACAATGTGTCACGAAAAAACAATCTTGGAATCAGTCGAATCGGTGAAAGAATCCCAAAGTTATGAATTAATAAAGTGACACATGGCAGATTTAAAAAATGTGGCTTCGGCATTAAGTGTAAAAGTAGCTTCGGCCTTAAGGAGTTAAAGATGTCTCTAGTAAAAAACAATCACTGAATGCACTGATAAATCAATAATGGCAGCAGTATACACTGACACATCTACTTTTAAACACTGGGATAAAAGTCCAAATACTGCATTAAGACCACATCTGCCAAAACAATATCTGAAACGGGAACTACTGCAATTCTACGTTATTCTTCTCGGTCCCTCCTCCTCTTCTACAGAGACTAAGCAACATTAAAACACAATTATGACTATTGGGGACCTCACGAGAGACATAAGATAAAGACAATGCCGATTAAGTCTCATCAAAGCAGCAGCCTATACTTCCTCTTTTGCCACTCCACTCATGTTTAACTTTCAACGAATGCACTGCACTCTTACTGTGGAACTCTTTCATTCTTTCTATCCTTCCAGATTTAAACAATCATCTTTTGACATGCCTGCTCTCCTGAATATTCTGCTTATATTTCTCACTGCCCCTCCTCCTCTTCTGCCTCTCCATGATATACACTGCAGTACACTCACCTCTCTCCCGGATGAGCGCCCATCCTTTCAGAGCCTTTGACTGTTTGATTCCTATTGGAGAAGAGTGGATCCGTCCCTTCTCCCACCGGACACAACTTTTGTGTCCCACTGGTTGCCTGCAAACACAGCTCGCCAACCAGTCCCAGCAGTTGCCTGCAAACGCAGCTCGCCAACCAGCCCCACCAGTTGCCTGCAAACGCAGCTCGCCAACTGGTCCCTCTACCTGTTTGCAAATGCTGGCCCAGGTCGAGTAACTTTTAAACTCTTGGAACCTATGGATATCACAGAGAGGTGGGCTCTTTAAATACTTACTATGCATCATATCTCTTTCTTGATTTTCTCTGACTCCCTCTTTTTCTATCACGGCAACATAATATCACACGGCGGCATCTCTTTCACACACACATTTCTTACACTTATCAGTCTCTCATTTCTCATTTATCACACCTAGGTTTCAGACATTCCATTCATTCTACCACAGACAAGGAGGTTCTTTACAATCCCAAAGATTCCGAAAAGGACAATACTTGAACAGTAGTTATAGAAAGTGGGAAGGCACACAGTAAGAAAAATATCTTACCTGTGTATTTGAAGGTGCAGTTCCTAGTTGCCATATTGACCAAAGCTCTTCCATGATCGTCCCCTTGGATATCTGATGGATTTTCCCGGGTTTCGGCACCATTAACTGTCACTGCAATTTTGGATAAGTCCCAAAATAGGAGACTTCACTTTATACTCACTTCACTTTATACTTCATGGTAAGAGGGTGCGGCCACAGCACAAGAAATACACCTTCAGACTCATCACTGGTCATGCAGATCTCTCCTGGTCACGCCCAGAGAGCTAATTTTATTAGAAATACATGATGGTTAAATCACACCCCCCTTTGTCATCAATTTTAATATATCCAATCACAATCATACAAGTATACATTAAGCAACTTTTCAAAAGAATGATGATGGCAGCCAATGGCATATGTATTACTTCATCTATCTGGGAAATTCCATATGCATATATTACCTTTTGTAAGTTCCTCTTTTCCTATAGCCATATCAAGTGATCATGACTCATTTATTTTTAAGCATACGTGACATCTAATGGAGATTAGAGATTAGAGGATATAAGAGATATGGATATAAGACGATGGAGACCACCTGATAATGAAATACAAACCTAGCACAATTTTGATCAACAATAAAGGAGGCTAATAAAAAATTAACAAGTGTCCACTAAAGTAGGCCATTGGGGCAACAAGTAAAAGGAATTACATGTTGGTTTGTCTTGTGTATTTGAAATAGTTGATGCCTTTGTATTACAACTATTATTTCTAGTTCCACTAAGTAATTTTCCTGAGCATGGAGATTTCTACATATAGATTGCAGTTATTGTCTTGAAACCAGAACTTTGCCCTTAAGTGGATGCATCTTCTATTTTACAGTCACCATCCTGAGACGGGCTGTCTAATAGTCTCTGTACAATGATGTGGAATATGTTGGTTAGGGATGAGCAAAGCGAGCTTCGGCTCCTAGATCTGAAGTCGCTTTGCTCAAAACTTAGTTCTACTGCTGTACGGAGGTTCTTCTCCGTACAGCATTAAAATGAATGGGCTTAAACGAGACTTTGGTGATAACTCACTTCACCTCGCCAGAGTACATACTTTTTAATGCTATATGGAGGCAAATCTCTGTACATCATTAAAACTAAGCTTTGAGTGAAGTAACTATGGATCTATTATCCAAAGCTTACTTCACTCATTCCTAATGTTGGCGCTATGTAAACAACAGGAAAAATAAGAAGAAAAAACCTCACCAAAAACAGTGTTTTAAATTAGCAAACAGACTGCTTCATATTTTGTTTTAGTAAAGTTTTTTTTATTAAACTATTATAGTGAAACCTATACATGTACAGTCATGGCCAAAAGTTTTGAGAATGATACAAATATTAATTTTTACAAAGTCTACTGCTTCAGTTTTTATAATGGCAATTTAAATATACTCCAGAATGTTATAAAGAGTGATCAGCTTAACAGCAATTACTTGCAAAGTCAATATTTGCCTAGAAAATGAACTTTATCCCCCAAAACACATTTCAACATCATTGCAGCCCTGCCTTAAAAGGACCAGCTAACATCATTTCAGTGATTGCTCCATTAACACAGGTGTGGGTGTTGATGAGGACAGGGCTGGAGATCAATCTGTCATGATTAAGTAAGAATGACACCACTGGACACTTTAAAAGGAGGCTGGTGTTTGGCATCATTGTTTCTCTTCTGTTAACCATGGTTATCTCTAAAGAAACACGTGCAGTCATCATTGCACTGCACAAAAATGGCCTAACAGGGAAGAGTATCGCAGCTAGAAAGATTGCACCTCAGTCAACAATCTATCGCATCATCAAGAACTTCAAGGAGAGAGGTTCCATTGTTGCCAAAAAGGCTCCAGGGCGTCCAAGAAAGACCAGCAAGCGCCAGGACCGTCTCTTAAAAGTGTTTCAGCTGCGGGATCGGGCTACCAGCAGTGCAGAGCTTGCTCAGGAATGGCAGCAGGCAGGTGTGAGTGCATCTGCACGCACTGTGAGGCGGAGACTCTTGGAGCAAGGCCTGGTCTCAAGGAGGACAGCAAAGAAGCCACTTCTCTCCAGAAAAAAAAAATCAGGGACAGACTGATATTCTGCAAAAGATACAGGGAGTGGACTGCTAAGGACTGGGGTAAAGCCATTTTCTCTGATGAATCCCCTTTTCGATTGTTTGGGAAAACAGCTTATTCGGAGAAGACGAGGTGAGCGCTACCACCAGTCTTGTCTCATGCCAACTGTAAAGCATCCTGAAACCATTCATGTGTGGGGTTGCTTCTCAGCCAAGGGAATCGGCTCTCTCACAGTCTTGCCTAAAAACACAGCCATGAATAAAGAATGGTACCAGAATGTCCTCCGAGAGCAACTTCTCCCAACCGTCCAAGAGCAGTTTGGCGATCAACAATGCCTTTTCCAGCATGATGGAGCACCTTGCCATAAAGCAAAGGTGATAACTAAATGGCTCAGGGAACAAAACATAGAGATTTTGGGTCCATGGCCTGGAAACTCCCCAGATCTTAATCCCATTGAGAACTTGTGGTCAATCATCAAGAGACGGGTGGACAAACAAAAACCTACAAATTCTGACAAAATGCAAGCATTGATTGTGCAAGAATGGACTGCTATCAGTCAGGATTTGGTCCAGAAGTTGATTGAGAGCATGCCAGGGAGAATTGCAGAGGTCCTGAAGAAGAAGGGTCAACACTGCAAATATTGACTTGCTGCATTAACTCATTCTAACTGTCAATATAAGCTTTTGTTACTCATAATATGATTGCAATTATATTTCTGTATGTGATAAAAACATCTGACAAACACACATAAAAACCAGAGGGCAGCAGATCATGTGAAAATATAATATTTGTGTCATTCTCAAAATTTTTGGCCATGACTGTAGAAAATGAATAGCACATGGATATGCATATACAATGTGTAATGATTTGCAAAATATGACTTTTTTCTAAACTGTTTTATTAAAATGTGGGTTATTTAAAACTTGTTTTTTTGCTTTCACATCTTGTCTTTTACTGTACAGTAAATGCATTTGACTTTAATATCCCTCTAAAATGAGGATGATTAAATATGATTGTATTTTTCTATTCTGATGTTTTGCTGGTTGGAACAAAAATGCAACATATTGATTTATTTCTTAGAAGATAAAAAAGTACCTTCTAAAAAGGCAATTTTGTTTCTGGTTTACATTATACTCATGTGAATTCAAATATTTTAGTATTTAAATGACTTCCAGAATGTTTTAATTATATTTTTGAAATTATGTTGCATTGCTAGTCTATTAAAACACCATATGTAAATTTATTGTGATATGTTTATCTAATATTAGGGGAAAAATGTATTCATCATAATATTTCTTGTAACCATACCAACTTTAAAAATGTCAGTGGCAATAATGAGCTTGCCATGTTTTAATTATTCATTAGATTTTGAAATCATTTATTTGTTTTATAATTGGTTTGCAAGAGACACTCATTTTACACTAAACAGTTTAATAGAAGTGAATAAGATACAATCATGCAGTGCCAACATATCATAACGTCCTATGTATGTACACGCTATCGTATT
The DNA here is from genome assembly GCA_900303285.1 of Rhinella marina. Lineage (NCBI taxonomy): Eukaryota > Metazoa > Chordata > Amphibia > Anura > Bufonidae > Rhinella > Rhinella marina. The sequence goes on along the minus strand of ONZH01008514.1, from coordinate 15,608 downwards.
ATCTGCCAGAAAGATGAAATGTTGCTTTTAATGTATTTATATCACTTTCCCTCTTAGCAGCACAAACAGCAAAAAATGATTAATATTGTCCAGGAATATAACATTTATAAAAAAAAAATGTAACTGTGTCTTGAATAAGATATCCATTTTGAACACGATTTTGATGGTGGGGGTGGTTTAATCATAAAATATTTTTGCTGATCCATTCCATAAGATATTTTTAGTGTAGGAACTTTTCTGAGATTCAATTCCACTGATTAATCTTAGACCTGAATAATATATATCTGGCTGACTGCAGCCACAGTAGGGGGCATAGTGGAAACAGGCGTACAGTATATAGATCCCATTGATTTCAATAAATGCATATACAATAAGCTCTTTAGCTTACTTTTGAGGTGATTGCCAGCATCTATAATGTTATTGCTGTATGATGAGAAATAGAGGATCTGAGGTCCTGTAATAGCAAAATGGAATTCCAGCAACCTTTAAGGATGTAAGATAGGGTGGCGACCATCTAATAAATCTAACCTCTTAAGTACTGTGGGGGAGATTTATCAACACCGGTGCTTTCTGCATCAATATCGATATCCACTGCACTGCCTTAGGATGCACCTCATTTATGACGAGGTGCATACCTCATCATGAATTAGATGCACCCTCTGGCAGTCCATATGCATAAACAGAAATCTCCAACAGCTCTGAGCTGCCATTGAAAAGTGGTGTAAATGAAGATAAATTTGTCATGGTTGTTGGCCGTTCACCTTTCCCACCTTTGCAATGCCCCTTTGTGGAAAAGTGACAAGGGCAGCATAAAAAGAGGCAGTTGTAACTTTTTTTTTCCAAAAAGTTGCATTTAAAAAGTTATGAACGCAGCGTACAACTTTTTAAAATCACAAAGGGAGCTGATTACACTTTCCCCCTGTATGTACAATATTTGAAGTTACTCTGCACAATGAACTGCACGAATATAGATGGTATTATTCACTTTGATGTTTTTAGTGGATCTAAGTGCATAGCTAAATGTTGATAATGGTGTTGATGAGATATAGTTATATTTGAAAAAAGCATTTGATACTATACCTCAGTTACAGAAGCTACACATAGTAACATAGTTTATAAGGCCAAAAAAAGACATCTGTCCATCCAGTTCGGCCTGTTTTCCTACAAGTTGATCCAGAGGAAGGCAAAAAACTCTGTGAGGTAGAAGCCAATTTTCCCCACTTTAGGGAAAAAAAATTCCTTCCCGACTCAAATCAGGCAATCAGAATTACTCCCTGGATCAACGTCCCCTCTCTAGTAACTATAACCTATAATATTATTACACTCCAGAAATACATCCAGGCCCCTCTTGAACTCTTTTACTGAACTTACCATCACCACCTCCTCAGGGAGAGAGTTCCATAGTCTTACTGCTCTTACTGTAAAGAATCCTCTTCTATGTTTGTGAACAAACCTTCTTTCCTCCAGGCGCAGAGGATGTCCCCTCGTCACAGTAACAGTTCTGGGGATAAATAGATGATGGGAGAGATCTCTGTACTGACCCCTGATATATTTATACAAAGTTATTAGATCAGCCCAAAAGTGAATAACCCTAATTTTGATAATCTTTCTGGGTACTGTAGTCACCCCATTCCAGTTATTACTTTAGTTGCCCTCCTCTGAACCCTCCAGCTCTGCTCTGTCTACCTTGTTCACAGGAGCCCAGAACTGTACACAGTACTCCATGTGTGGTCTGACTAGTGATTTGTAAAGTGGCAGGACTATGTTCTCATCACGGGCATCTATGCCTCTTTTGATGCAACCCATTATCTTTTTGGCCTTGGCAGCAGCTGTCTGACACTGGTTTCTACAGCTTGGTTTGCTGTTCACTAAAATTCCTAGGTCCTTTTCCATGTCAGAGTTACCCAATATTTTACCATTTAGTATGTACTGGTGACTTGCATTATTCCTTCCCATATGCATAACCTTACATTTGTCAGTGTTAAACCTCATCTGCCACTTCTCTGCCCAAGCCTCCAGTCTATCCAGATCTATCTGTAGCAGTATACTGTCCTCTTCTGTGTTAATTACTTTACACAGTTTAGTGTCATCTGCAAAAATTGATATTTTACTGTGCAAGCCTTCTACAAGATCATTAATAAATATATTGAAGAGAATAGGGCCCAATACTGACACCTGTGGTACCCCACTAGTGACAGTGACCCAATCTGAGTATGTACCATTAATAACCACCCTCTGTTTTCTATCACTGAGCCAGTTACCACATACAGACATTTTCTCCCAGGCCAAGCATTCTCATTTTATATACTAACCTTTTATGTGGTACCGTGTCAAATGCTTTGTCTAGAACTTACCTCCTCATATAAACTGATTAAATTGGTTTGACATGACCGATCCCTCATGAAACCATGCTGATATGGAGTTAATTGCTTATTTTCATTGAGGTACTCCAAGATAGCATCTCTTAGAAAACCCTCAAACAGTTTTCCCACAATAGATGTTAAACTTACCGGCCTATAGTTCCCGGGCTCTGTTTTTGGACCCTTTTTGAATATTGGCACCACATTTGCTATGCACCAATCCTGTGGAACACTCCCTGTCAGTATAGAGTCCTTAAATATCAGAAATAAGGGTCTGGCTATGACATTACTTAATTCTCTTAGGATACGGGGGTGTATGCCACCCGGTCCTGGCGATTTGTCTATTTTAATCTTTTTAAGACACAGCTCTACTTCTTCCTGGGTCAGACAGGGCACTTTTAATGGGGAATTTACTTTTATATTCTGCATTTCATCTGATAGTTTATTTTCCTCAGTGAATACAGTGGAGAAAGATATTTAGTAGCTTTGCTTTCTCCTCATCGCTCTCTGCAACTCCCCCCTCATTACTCTGTAAGGGGCCGACACCTTCAGGTTTATACTTTTTACCATTTATATAATTAAAGAACATTTTAGGGTTAGTTTTACTCTCTTTGGCGATTAATCTCTCGGTCTCTAGTTTGGCTGTTTTTATTTGTCTTTTACATATTCTATTTTTTTCCTTATAGTTTTTCAATGCTTCCTCGCTCCTCCAGATGCAGAAATAAACTCTAAGTAAGCTTAGATTAGCTATAACTAAGAGCCAAGATCGCACTGTAATGGTAAGGATCAAAGATTACGCTAATTCCAGCCATTTAACTCTTTAAATGTTGCAATAGAAAACAATTTGAGGTATGTTAACAAAAAGTAACTTATAAAAAACTTGCATTCTAAATTTATGTTTGAAGCTGTTTCCCAGGTCCATACATTTACAGTGCTTTAACTAAAAAGACACAACAATTTCAACCTTTTGATGATGTGGTCAATGGTCATAGATGTCTCAGTCAGAGGAAAAGGAACACAATTGAAATTGAAAATATATACACACTCAGCTAAACTCAGAATATATGTATTTAGGAGAGTTATGGGAGGAAGCTGTTGGACAAAGTATTATGTGCAATGTAAAAACAAATAGGGAGATGTATCAAAACTGGTGTAAAGTAAAACTGGCTTAGTTGCCCATAGCAACCAATCAGAATCTACCTTTCATTTTCCAAAGGAGCTCTGAAAAATGAAAAGTGTAATCTGATTGGTTCAACTTATGGACAACTGCACTAGTTTTCCTTGACACCAGTTTTGATAAATGTTCCCCCAAAGTGTTAACTTAAAAAAAATTGTTCATCAATTACTTTATCTCAATTGACATTAAATATAGATAAAGAAGTGAAAAGAAAAATTCTAAAATCAATCATTACATTACATTAGTTGTAACTGAATATATGTCATTTAGGCCTTGAAATGTTCGTATGGAATGTTACATGTTGTACGCCAGTTCTTGTATGCAAAAGTTATAAAATTTTTGTACAAGCAACATTTTGCACAAAAAGTTTGACTTTTGAAAATGTTCTGCCACTCATGGCACTTTTAACAAACTGTGTGGGGTTAAATGGAAGAGAACAGGCCATCTCTTCCTGACATGCTTACCATAGTTCACAACAAGAAAATAGCTTACATTATAAATGAATCTGAAATTTATGCCCCCCGATAGCTGGTGTAGATTATTTTTATTTTTTTTTACCCCCCCGACAGCATAAGATTCAACACATTTATTAGAAAGACGTCAATACATTAATACATATAATAAAGTTGGTACATCCTACTTCAGTGAACCTCTTATTAACACCTATCATTACTGGTGTACGAAATGACAGTTTTTCTTAAATGTGCCTCATAGCATTTCAGCACATTTTAACCTTTTTCCTACCGCTTCATGACCATATACATCAGCGGTAGGCCAGAGAGGAGCAGGCAGCATAGCTGGTAGCCTGGAACCTGCTGTTTCACGTTAATCATAGACATGTAACCGCTAAGATGCTGTGGTCAAATGTGACTATAGCAAATGAGAGGTGAAAAACCCAAGAGCGCATGCTCCTAAGACTGGACCAGCTTCCCCATTCCTCGGGGGAGATATTGGTTGAAACTAAAAGCCCTAGTCTCACTGATGCAGCTAGGCCTTTCAGAGTTATAAATCCTATGGAGCCCTGTAGGTAGCAAGGCTCAAAAAGAACATATCAATAGAACATTGAATTGCTTTACCAATTCAATTCAATCTACAAGTGCATCTCAATAATTTAGAATATCATCAAAAAGTGTTTTTTTTGCAGTAATTCAATTCAAAAAGTGAAACCCATATATTATATATTATATAGAGTCATTACAAACAGAGTGAACTTTTTAAAGTGTTTATTTCTGTTAATGTTGATGATTATGGCTTACAGCTAAGGAAAACCCAAAAGTCATTATCTCAGAAAATTAGAATATTATATTAGACCAATTGTAATTTTTTTTTTAAACACAGAAATGTTGGCCGAATGAAAAGTCTGCCCAGTAAATGCACTCAATACTTGGTTGGGGCTCCTTTTGCATGAATGATTGCATCAATGCGGCGTGGCATGGAGGCGATCAGCCTGTGGCATTGCAGAGGTGTTATGGAAGCCCAGGTTGCTTTGATAGCAGCCTTTAGCTCATCTGAATTGTTGGGTCTGGTGTCTTATCTTCCTCTTGATAATAACCCATAGATTCTCTATGGGTTTAAGGTCAGGCAAGTTTGCTTGCCAATCAAGCACAGTGATACTGTGGTTATTACACCAGGTATTAGTACTTTTGGCAGTGTGGACAGGTGCCATGTCCAGCTGGAAAATAAAAATTCCATCTCCAAAAAGCTTGTCAACAGAGGGAAGCATGAAGTGCTCTAAAATTTCCTGGTAGATCGCTGCAGTGACTTTGGTCTTGATAAAACACAGTGGACCTACACCAGCAGATGACATGGCTCCCCAAACCATCACCGATTGTGGAAACTTCCCACTAGACCTCAAGCAGCTTGGATCGAGTGCCTCTCCACTCTTCCTCCAGACTTTTGGGACCTTGATTTCCAAATGAAATGCAAAATTTACTTTCATCTGAGAACAACACCTTTGACCACTGAGCAACAGTTCAGTTCTTTTTCTCCTTGGCCCAGGTAAGATGCTTCTGGCGTTGTCTATTGGTCATGAGTGGCTTGACACATGGAATGCGACACTTGTAGCCCATGTCCTGGATATGTCTGTGTGTGGTGGCTCTTGAAGCCCTGACTCCAGCAGCAGTCCACTCCTTGTGAATCTCCCCCAAATTTAGGAAAGGCCTTTTCTTAACCCTAGTATGCATGACATTAGAAATCTACACTTCCACATAACAGGTCTTTTAGGCCCATATGCAAATTGTATGGAGGAACTCAAATAAATAACTTTTACAAGTTTACATTATCACCAGGATTGTAGAGCATGGTACAATTCTTGACAAAAAATATTCCAAATGTAACTAATAGGCGCTAGTTGATCCATTTCCCACCTCGAAGGATGAGTTCGCTTATCAGATCGAGGGTTCTCTGAATATCCTCATATCTATTCACTGACATTGTTACTTTGTATTATGGGTCAGAATGTGGGTCCAAAATTAATTCTCTGATAGGAACATCACAAGATTTTTGACACCCTGGCAGAAGTGTAAGTCCAGTGTAAGCATAAAGTTCCTCTTTTGAGATATTTTTTCATGTTTTGTTTTTTCCATAAGCAATGTGTCGTCCTTCTAAGTTTGTACAAAAAAACACCTCATCTGCAATATCATTAGAAAAAAAAGTACAAAAATCACGGACAAGCGTGGACAAGCATTGGGGACTTCCTACAGCTCTTTGAGATTTTCTCAGAATATTTTGTAATGGGGTACGTCTAAGTACTGAAGGAGTACTGTCCCAAAATGCATCCAAATTAGTTTTGGGTGTTCTATTTATCAATTCTACTGGATCTACTTCTTCAGCATCAGAAGAATCACTGGATGAGGAAGCAGAGTGATTAGCTGGTGGTAGGTAGTCTTCATCAGACAAAGAAAGTTCACCTTCATTATCACTTTCAAAAATTATTGCTTCAACCTCTTCATCAGTCAAATCCTGGTTGAAGAAAGTACCATTGTTGACTTAGGGGCTGTTCAGACGGCCATGTTTTTGCGGATCCGCAGAAATGCCGATCCGCAAAAACGCAGAAGCTGGCAATTTGCGGAACACACCTGGCACACACATGTTCTATCCCTTTTCGCTGAGCCACGGCTGTCCGCGATATAATGATGCCCATTAAAATGAATGGGGCCACATCTATTCCGCAATTTTCCGCAAGGTCTTGTGAACTGGCCCTTAGATGTTAGTAAACTCAAAGGAAAAACACAGTGTATGTTGTCCTCCTGATCAACATTACTGTGTTCAGAAAGACCTGCAATGATGTCATGGCTATGTGACGTTGGGAAGGAGGAGTCAGTCTCCCTCCCAAGATCACATGGCCATGACATTATCACAGGTCTTTCTACACACAGGCGACCCCACCCCCTCCCCAGTAATCCTGATTACAATAACACAGTAACTTGTGACACATAAACTGATGAGTATATAATAAACATAATACAGGCCTAAAAGGCCCATGTTATGTAAATATGTGGTTTTCCAAAAAAAGTATTGTTATATCAAAATCCCCATCACATAAAACTTTATAAACAACTGGAAATTACCCTCAACTACAAACTGGAGTTTCAAAATTCTAACTAAAGTAATCTTTCAGAAAATAGCAAACAAGTAAGCTAGCGGGCCTAAAGGGCCCGGGTTATGCATACTAGGGTTAGCAATCCTATCAAGGCTGCGGTTCTCCTTGTTGCTTGTGCACCTTTTTCTACCACCCTTTTTCCTTCCACTCAACTTTCCATTAATATGCTTTGATACAGCTTTCTGTGAACAGCCAGCTTCTTTAGCAATGACCTTTTGTGGTTTACCATCCTTGTGGAGTGTGTCAATGACAGCCTTCTGGACATCTGTCAAGTCAGCAGTCTTCCCCATGATTGTGTCGCCTACTAAACCAGACTAAGGGACAGTTTTAAAGGCTTAGGAAGCCTTTGCAGGTGTTTTGGGTTAATTATTCAAATTTTCTGAGATAATGAATTTTGGGTTTTCCTTGGCTGTAAGCCATAATAATCAACATTAACATAAATAAACACTTGAAAAAGTTCTGTTTGTAAAGCACTGTTTGTAATGACTCTATATAATATACGTGTTTCACTTTTTGAATTGAATTACTGAAAAAAAACAACTTTTTGATGATATTCTAATTTATTGAGATGCGCTTGTATTTCAGAAGCAATTTAATGATTGCTTTTTATAGTCTCCTATAAAAAAGAAAGGTTTTAAAAATATTAAAAATATAAAAATTCAAATCAACTGCTTTCTCAAAAAATAAATAAAAACAAAAAAACAAAAATCAAACATCATAAGAATCCCTATACCTGACCTTTTTTTTACGTATTAAAACACAGGAAAAACTATACAAATGTGGTATCGCTAACCCAGAAAGATAAGTTATTAGGTTTTTACTGCTTATAAACAAAACCCATAAAACTATGGCAGAACTTTGCTTTTTTAAATTGCACCCTATTTAGATTTTTTTCCAGCTTCCCACTACATTTTAGATAATGATTAAGTATAACAAAAATTAAAAAAATAAGCGATCATATGTGAACCGAAAATTAAAAAAGTTATGGCGCCGGGATGGCTGAGACTAAAAACACACAAAAAAAATTGCCCAGTAAGAAATAGGTTAAAGAAAACATAGTTTTCTTGAAAGTTTTTTTCTTGAAACCATTAAATTTTCTTGAAACTATGGATGAGGGGAGTGTCCTCATTGACTAAAATGGTTCTGATTGATCAATGTAATGGAGAAAGTTGCAGAGAGTAATAAGGAGAAAGTAAAGCTATTCATTTTTTGGGATGAAATGCAGAGTTTAAAAGTGGCTTGTCTGACCCAGGAAGAAGTGCAGTGGCATTTTAAAAAGACTAAAATAATCAAATAACCGGAACCAGATGGCATACAACCCCATATCCTAAGAAAATTAGGTGGTGTCATAGCTGGCCCCTTATTTATGATACTTAAGGGCTCTTTATTGACAAGGAGTGTTCGACAGGATTGACGCCTAGCAAATGTGGTACCAATTCTCAAAAAGGGGTCAAAAAGAGCCTGGAAACTATAGGCTGATAAGTTTAAGATGTAAGATGCTGACAGTTCAATTCAGTACAATATAGAATGTATTGTACTGAATATAACTGAATATAAACAGGGATCAAACCCTGAAAAGGTGATGTCCTACAGTGGGACAAATAAAAAAGTAACAAAAAGTGAAAGTTTTTTTTTTTTAATAATAAAGTTTCAAATAACAAAAAGGAAAAAAAAACCCCTCACCATAAAATAGCGTTTTTTTAACAAATAAAAAACAGACGTATTAGGTATGCCGCATCCGTAACGAAGTGCTGTATATAAATGCCACATAATCTACCGCCTCAGGTGAACGCCATAAAGATAAAGTAAAAACTAAGCAAAAAAATGCAATTTTTTTGGTCACCTTACATCACAAAAAGTGTTCCAAGCGATCAAAAAGACATATGTACCCCAAAATAGTACCAAACTGGCATCTCTTCCCACAAAAATTAGACCCTAATCGCCCAAAAGAAAAATAAATATGGCTTTCAGAAAATGGAGACACTAAAACATGATTTATTTTTCTTCAAAAATGCTTTTATTGTGTAAAACTGAAATAAAAATATCTCTAAAAAATATCACATGATATATCCCCTCAGGTGAACGCTGTAAAAAAAATAAATAAAAACTCCCAAAAACGCAATGTTTTGTCTCCTTTATCATAAAAAGTGTAATTCCAAGCGATCAAAAAGTTATACCCACCCCAAAATGGAATCAAACATACATCTCTTCCTGCAAAAAAATGAGACCCTACTTAAGACAATTGTACAAAAAATAAAAAAATATGGCTTTCAGAAAATGGAGACACTAAAACATTATTTCTTTCCTTCCAAAATGCTTTTATATTGTAAAACTGAACCAAATTTTTTTTAAAAGGAAACATTAGGTATTGTCATGTCTGTAACAACCAGTTATATAAAATATCCTATGGCCTAACCCCTCAGGTAACACTGTAGAAAATAAAAACTGTACCAAAAATGCCATTGTTTGTCACCATGAATCACAAAAAGTGTAATTCCAAGCGATCAAAAAGACATATATACCCCAATATAGTACCAATCAAACCGTCATCTCTTCCCTCAATAAATGAGAACCCACATAGGACAATCTCCCGAAAGATAAAAGAAAATGACTTTCTGAAAATGGAGACAATACAACATGATTTTTTTCTTCAAAAATACTTTTATAGTGTAAAACCGAAATAAATTAAAAAATAGACATATTAGGTATCTCCACGTTCGTAATGACGTGCTATTTAAAAATATTATATGACTTACCCCCTAAGGTGAACACTATAAAAATTAAAAATAAAAACTACAAAAAATGCCATTTTTGTCACCTTTCATCAGTACCAATCAAACCGTCATGTCTTCCTGCAAAAAATGAGATCCTACATAAGACAATTATCCAAAAAATAGTCAAAAGTATGGCTTTCAAAAAATGAAGATGCTAAAAAACTGTTATTTTTCATTCAAAAATGCTTTTATTGTGTAAAACTGAAATACAAAAGTAGACATATTAGGTATTAACGCATCCGTAAAAACCTGCTCTATAAAAATATGACATGATCTACGTAACCCCTAAGTTGAATTCCATTTAAAAAAAACAAAACTCTGCCAAAACAACCTATTTTTGGTCACTTTGCCACATAACGTGTAATATTGAGAGATCAAAAAATCATATGTACCCAAAAATGCTACCTATAAAAACTTCAACTCTTTGCGCAAAAAAAGAGCCCCTTCACAAGATGATCGGCTGAAAAATAAAAAACATTCAAATTTCCAAAATTGTGAATTGTTCCAAATTTTTCTGTAAATTTTGAAAACATTTTTATAAATAAAGGTGAAACATATTGACTCATATGTACCACTAACATGAAGTACAATATGTCATGAGAAAACATTATCAGAATGGCTTGGATAAGTAATACAGTTCCAGAGTTATTACCACATAAAGTGAAACATGTCAGATTTGCAAAATGTGGCTTGGTCCTTATTAGAGATGAGCGAGTAGTGAAATATTCGAAAGTTCAAAATTCGATTCGAATAGACCGCGAAATTCGACTATTCGACCGAATATCGAATCCCATTAAAGTCTATGGGAAAAAAATGCTCGCCACTTGGAAATCTCAATTCGACCACTTGGAGGTCACCAAGTCCACCCTGAAACCTCAGAAAAGGATGCCAACACTGCTGGAATGCAACTAGGACAGCAGGGGAAGCATGTCTGGGTGCATATAACGCGCCCAAGTCGCACTATTACGCCACTATCACAGCCTCTCAACAATACACTCCAAAGACAATGTAACCTCTCTGTAAAGTGAGACCATACAAGGAAACCTTCTTTCCTCTACATTGCCATGGACCCCAAGCCAAACTAGACAAAAAAGAAGATAAAATTCTGCACCCCTTAAAATCACGTTGCCTATGACAACCACAGATGGCATAGGCAAAGGGGAAAGCAAATAGACCCCACCCCTAATTGTCATTGTGTGTGTGTGTGTGTGTGTGTGTGTGAGATGTGGTCAGACATGTCTTCTTTAAAATGTAAAAACAACTCAAACACATGCAGAAGCCTTAAAATGCCCAAATTGTTGGCGCTTGAGATGTCAGTGACCCGACCTGGCCCAGTGTCATGTCTAGCAGGTAAAGCAGTGGGGATGTTGAGGGATGCGTAGGACCGCAAAAGGCAGGAAGAGGCCGTGGGCTGGCCAGAGGCTCATGGAGAAGGCAGGCTAGAGCCCGCAGGGCCGCATCTCTTCCCTATAACAGGCCCCCACACAAAGCTCTCCCATCGAGGGCTCTTAGGTCCTTGTTCTGAAAATATTTTAATGAGTGCGCAAAGTTAGCTTGAGGTGAGCCCTCAAAAAAATTATATGGAGGCCCAAGAGGTGAGCCCTCGAAAAAATTATGTGGAGGCCAAAGAGGTGAGACCTCTTAAAAATTGTTTGTAGGCCCAAGAGGTGAGGCATGAGAAAAATTGTTTGTAGGCCCAAGAGGTGAGGCATGAGAAAAATTGTTTGTAGGCCCAAGAGGTGAGACCTCTTAAAAATTGTTTGTAGGCCCAAGAGGTGAGACCTCTTAAAAATTATGTGGAGGCCAAAGAGGTGAGACCTCTTAAAAATTGTTTGTAGGCCCAAGAGGTGAGGCATGAGAAAAATTGTTTGTAGGCTCAAGAGGTGAGGCATGAGAAAAATTGTTTGTAGGCCCAAGAGGTGAGACCTCTTAAAAATTATGTGGAGGCCCAAGAGGTGAGACCTCTTAAAAATTATGTGGAGGCCCAAGAGGTGAGACCTCTTAAAAATTATGTGGAGGCCCAAGAGGTGAGACCTCTTAAAAATTATGTGGAGGCCCAAGAGGTGAGACCTCTTAAAAATTATGTGGAGGCCCAAGAGGTGAGACCTCTTAAAAATTATGTGGAGGCCCAAGAGGTGAGACCTCTTAAAAATTATGTGGAGGCCCAAGAGGTGAGACCTCTTAAAAATGATGTGGAGGCCCAAGAGGTGAGACCTCTTAAAAATTATGTGGAGGCCCAAGAGGTGAGACCTCAAACATTTTGTTGAGGCCCAAGAGGTGAGCCATAAATATATAAATTTTTTTATTTACGGAGCAATTCTACGGCGGTTAAGGAGGAGGAGGAGGAGGTGGAGGAGGAAATGGCACTTCATACAGATGACACTTCACTTTTGGCTGCTTTCCACTGTTGGAGAAGCAAAGTCCGGGTCAATCCACTTGCTGTTCATTTTGATTAGCGTCAGCCTGTCGGCACTGTCGGTTGACAGGCGGCTGCGCTTATCGGTTATAATGCCCCCGGCTGCGCTGAACACCCTTTCTGATAGCACGCTGGCGGCAGGGCAGGCAAGCACCTCCAAGGCGTACAGGGACAGTTCCAGCCACGTGTCCAACTTGGAGACCCAGTAAGTGTAGGACGCCGAGGGATCGGGGAGGACAGGGGTACGGTCTGCCAGGTACTCCCGCAACATCCACCGATACTTGTCCCTCCTGCTGATAGCGGGCCCCGCAGTGATGGAAGTTGCACGAGGGGGTGCCATGAACGTGTCCCACACCTTGGAGAGTGTTCCCCTGGTGGCTGTGGGCCTGATCGATGTTGAGGGACTCTGGGAGACCCTCTCCTCTCTGCCGCCAGCGATGGTGGGTGGGAAAATCTCCATCATGTTCTGCACAAGTTCCCTCTGGTATTCCAGCATTCGATTCATCCTCTCCTCTACCGGAATAAAAGAGGAGACGTTATCTTTATACCGGGGGTCCAGGATTGCGAAGACCCAGTACAGTTTGTTCTCCACTATCCGGACAACACGTGTGTCCCGGGAAAAGCAGCCCAGCATGAAGTCAGCCATGTGTGCCAGACTTTGAATAGGCATGACCTCACTGCCCCCACCAGAAGGATCACTTGTCATTTCCTCCTCTTCCGCCTCCTCTCCGCCCCATCCGCGCTGAACCAATGGGACGCACACAGCCTGACTGCTACCCTCGCCACCAGCATCCTCCTCCTCTTCCACAACCACCTCCACGTCGTCCTCCTCCTCCTCATCCTCCTCCTCCTCCTTCAACTGCCACCGTGAAGCAGACAAAAGTGTGGTCTGACTGTGTAGCTCCGTTGCGTCTCCTCCTACCCCCGTCTCCTCTGCGTGCAATGCATTCTCCCTTATTGCGATGAGTGATTCTTTAAGGACGCATAGGAGCGGGATGGTTACGCTCACTATAGCGTCCTCGCTGCTGACCTTCTTGGTGGACTCCTCAAAGATACGCAGTACATTGCATATGTCTGCCATCCATGGCCACTCGTGGTTGGCAAACTGAGGGAGCTGAGTTGGAGGCACGCGTGGATTCATAATCTGGTACTCCATCAATGCTCTCTGCTGCTCACACACCCTGGCCAACATGGAATAGGTGGAATTCCAGCGAGTCGGCAGGTCGCACAACAGCCGATGTTCAGGCAAATGGAGGCGTTGCTGGAGTTTTTTAAAGCTAGCAGCAGCTACAGTTGACTTCCGAAAGTGAGCGCACAAGCGCCGCACTTTCACCAGTAGCTCTGCCAGGTTGGGGTAAGTCTTTAGAAATTTTTGGACTACCAGATTAAAAACGTGGGCCAGGCATGGTACGTGATTGAGTTCGGCAAGCTCCAGAGCCGCCACCAGGTTACGGCCGTTATCGCACACGACCATGCCTGGTCCTAGCTGCAGTGGCGACAGCCACATCTCCGTCTGCTGCAATATGGCGTCCCTCACCTCTGGGGCGCTGTGCTTCCTGTCACCCAAGCTGATGAGCTTAAGCACCGCCTGCTGATGTCTCCCCGCGCCAGTGCTGCAACTCTTCCAGCTAGCGGCTGAGGGCGATGTTAAGGCAGAGGAGGAGGAGGAGGGGGGTTTATCAGAACCCGTGCTGGCAATCTTGGGCGGGGGTGGTAGGTAGGCCGTCTCTGTTTGCGACCCCGTCCCCGCTTCCACTACATTCACCCAGTGTGCCGTGAAAGAGATGTATCGTCCCTGGCCGCAAGCGCTTGTCCACGAGTCGGTGGTCAAGTGGACCTTTGCGCTGACTGCGTACCTCAGGGCCCGCCTGATGTTACGCGACACGTGCTGGTGCAGGGCGGGGACGGCACTCCGGGAAAAATAGTGGCGGCTGGGGACGGAATAGCGAGGTGCGGCAGCCGCCATCAGGTCGCGGAAGGCCTGCGTCTCCACAAGCCTAAACGGCAACATCTCCAGGGCCAGCAGTTTGGAGATGTGGCAGTTTAAGGCTTGGGCTTGGGGGTGACTCGAGGCGTACTTCCGCCTGCGGTCGAACGCCTGCGAGATGGACAGTTGTTGGGACGAGGAGTGTGAAGGTGCAGGCGAAGAGGCGGGGGAAGGGGAGGCTGAAGGAGAAGGCCCCAAAGTAGCCGAGGCAGAGGCAGATGTGGAGGTGTCCTGGCTGGAGGTCTGGACCGCAGTGGCAGCACACAACAAAGGGGAAGAGGCAGTGGCAGCAAGACTGGGCGCAGGTTGTATTGCGTTTGCTCTCTCCCACTCAGCCCAGTGCTTGACTTCCAAGTGACGCCGCATACCTGAGGTGGTCAGATTGCTCTTCTCAGAGCCCCTACTCAGTTTTGAGTGGCAGAGTGTGCAAACCGCGCTCAGTTTGTCATCCGCACAAACATTAAAAAATCTCCACACCACAGAAGTACGAGGCCTCGATGGGGGGAGCTTCGCGCGACTGCCCGCTGCCGGGAACAGCTTCGGCCCTGCTGGCTGTGGCCTCACTTCTCTGTCTGGACATCCCTCTGCCTGTGGACATCCCTCTGCCTCTGGCTGCCTTTTTCGGTGCTGCGCAGACCACCACCTCTCCACTGCTTTCCCCGCTGGACATCACCCCTGGCCAAGTGGGGTCGGTCATTTCGTCACTCACCACCTCCTCTTCCACTTCCTCACTCTGCTCCTCCTCCTGCCCACTGGACATTCCAACAGCCTCCCTTGATGGCAACTGCGTCTCATCATCATCATCGCTCATAATAACAGATGCTGGTTCAGGGTCCACATCAGCAGGAGATGGCGAATACTCAAGTGTTTGGGCATCACTACAAACAAATTCCTCTGCTGGCTCCTGGGATTCTTCCGGCACATCTGAAAAAGGACCCGAAAAGAGCTCCTGGGAGAGGTCAATGGTGGGATGACTCTGTTGGCCAGGTGTGGAGGAAGGAGGGTCAGAGTGAGACTGTGTGGATGACTGGCTGGTGGACAACTGTGTGGAAGCGCTATCGGCTATCCATTGCACCACCTGTTCAACCTGCTCAGGCCTCAACAGCGGTGTAACCCGCCCCCTGCTTAACTGTCCCATAAAGGCAGGGATTCTGGATGAGTGGGATCCTGGCTGACCCTCACCAGCACGCATTGTATCCCCACTGGCTTCACAAGGCCACCAACAGCATTTCCGCGCCCCCCGTCCACGTCCGATTCCGCTAGCCCCCCTCCGCATTTTATTTTTTTTTTGTT
>ONZH01008513.1:0-34741 GCA_900303285.1 Rhinella marina | reverse complement strand
GCGCGCCGCTCTTTACTATTCCAATAGTATGTTTTATATATGGGCGTGTCACAAAAATAGCCCTGCCCACAAGATGCCACACCCCCTTTTCCTTTTCGGACTCCCCCTAGAAAAAATTCCTGGGTGCTCCCCTGCCCCCATGTGCCAGTAAAAATGCCCCCAGTGCCCCCATGTCCCAGTAAAATGCCCCCAGTGCCCCCATGTGCCAGTAAAAATGCCCCCAGTGCCCCCATGTGCCAGTAAAAAATGCCCCCAGTGCCCCATGTGCCAGTAAAAATGCCCCCAGTGCCCGTAAAAATGCCCCCAGTGCCCCCAATAAAGCTCCGGTCCGCAATTTCAGCATTAAAAAAAAACCAAACACTTATACTTACCTCCATCAGGCTGGCAGCGATGCGATGCAGGCCTCTTCCAACCTGTGTCCCGCGCTGTACGGCTCAGGCGGCGCGATGACGTCATCGCGCCACCTGAGCCGGCCTCTGATAGGCTGCAGGCCTAGTGCCTGCAGCCTATCAGAGGAACGAGCAGGGGAGACGCCTCTCCCTCCCCTCCCCTGCAGTACAGGCATCTGTATCAGATGACTATGGAGATGAGCGCTTCCACAATGGAAGCGCTCATCTCCCTTTGCAGGGCCGCGCCGCACCTTGCCTAATTGGCGGTGCGGCCCTGCAAGTGGCAAGGGGGGCCCTTGGGGCCCCCCTAGCTTAGGGGCCCGGTCGCAACTGCGACCCCTATAGCTACGCCACTGGCGGTTGGCACTATTACTTGGAGTCCTGTGGGTGTTATTGGGTACACTGTGGTTGGCATTGTTACTGGGAGACCTGTGAGTTTTGTTATTATTGGGTGCCCTGTGCTTGGCACTGTTACTGGGAGTCCTGTGGGTGCTACTTTTATTGGGTGCCCTGTGCTTGGCACTGTTACTGGGAGTCCTGTGGTGTTACTTTTATTGGGTGCACTGCGGTTGGCACTTTTACTGGCAGTCCTGTGGTGTTGCTCTTATTGGACGCACTGTGGTTGGCACTGTTACTGGGAGTCCTGTGGTGTTGCTCTTATTGGACCCACTGTGGTTGGCACTGTTACTGGGAGTCCTGTGGTGTTGTTATTATTGGGCGCACTGTGGTTGGCACTGTTACTGGGAGTCCTGTGGTGTTGCTCTTATTGGACGCACTGTGGTTGGCACTGTCACTGGGAGTCCTGTGGTGTTGTTATTATTGGGCGCACTGTGGTTGGCACTGTCACTGGGAGTCCTGTGGTGTTGTTATTATTGGGCGCACTGTGGTTGGCACTGTCACTGGGAGTCCTGTGGTGTTGCTCTTATTGGACTCACTGTGGTTGGCACTGTTACTGGGAGTCCTGTGGTGTTGCTCTTATTGGACGCACCGTGGTTGGCACTGTTACTGGGAGTCCTGTGGTGTTGCTCTTATTGGACTCACTGTGGTTGGCACTGTCACTGGGAGTCCTGTGGTGTTGCTCTTATTGGACGCACTGTGGTTGGCACTGTTACTGGGAGTCCTGTGGTGTTGCTCTTATTGGACTCACTGTGGTTGGCACTGTCACTGGGAGTCCTGTGGTGTTGCTCTTATTGGACTCACTGTGGTTGGCACTGTCACTGGGAGTCCTGTGGTGTTGCTCTTATTGGGCGCACTGTGGTTGGCGCTGTCACTGGGAGTCCTGTGGTGTTGCTCTTATTGGACTCACTGTGGTTGGCACTGTCACTGGGAGTCCTGTGGTGTTGCTCTTATTGGGCGCACTGTGGTTGGCGCTGTACACTGCGCCATTTAGGATACAGGCGCAGACACAGTAATGGCAGCGGTAACACAAGAGGCACGATGCATTAGTATTCTCCAGGCCTCTGGGCGCTCTCCCGGGCATTGTATACTTCAGCCCTGTCACTCAATGCCCCGCCTCAGCACAAGAAGCCCGCCCGCCCACCAACACCCCGCGCGCCCACCAACACCCCGCGCGCCCACCAACACCCCGCGCCCCCACCAACACCCCGCGCCCATCATCCGCGCACTCTGCAACCGCACTTCAAAGAGCCGCTCGGAGATGGGCGGGAGCCTTCGAGACCTCACAGCCAATCAGAAGGTGGGTGGGCGGTGCCTACTGGAAAAAGTGGCACTGCTATTGGCGGGGAGGAGGGAGAGGCGAGGAATCTTAGCTTCTTTTCAGAGCTGCTGAAGGACGGGCACTGGCGGTGACGTCACGGAGGAGATTAGCGCTGCTCGGCGGAAGGGCGGCCGGTACCGGAGCTCCGTGTATCCGCCAGTAGTGCCGTGGATGGCGGGCTGTGAGAGAGCTGACTAGGGGCCGCAGGTACAGCCTCCCCCCGTAGTGACTGTCTGTGCGTCTCTCTCCCTCTTCTGCTGCTGTTTCTGTCTGTCTTCCTATGTCGGACTGTTCCCCTCTTCTTCCTGCGCTGGTCTGTGCTGTCCGCCGGGCGGTTGCCGGTTGTGGATGTTCGCAGCTTGTTGTGACAGGAGAATGTGTGTGTGTCCCGGGCCCAGGCGGATCGGTACGTATCTTCCTCCTACCTCTACATTGTGGAATGCAGGGAGTGCTGCAGAGTACAGGCTGCCCCCATACTGCACTGGGTATACATAGGGTTAACGGTCCTGCAGAGTACAGGCTGCCCCTTACTGCACTGGGTATATATAGGGTTAATAGTCCTGCAGAGTACAGGCTGCCCCTTACTGCACTGGGTATACATAGGGTTAATAATCCTGCAGAGTACAGGCTGCCCCTTACTGCACTGGGTATATATAGGGTTAATGGTCCTGCAGAGTACAGGCTGCCCCCTTATTGCACTGGGTATATATAGGGTTAATGGTCCTGCAGAGTAAAGGCTGCCCCTTACTGCACTGGGTATATATAGGGTTAATGGTCCTGCAGAGTACAGGCTGCCCCTTATTGCACTGGGTATACATAGGGTTAATAATCCTACAGAGTACAGGCTGCCCCTTACTGCACTGGGTATACATAGGGTTAATAATTCTACAGAGTGCAGGCTGCCCCTTACTGCACTGGGTATATATAGGGTTAATGGTTCTGCACAGTACAGGCTGCCCCTTACTGCACTGGGTATACATAGGGTTAATAATCCTGCAGAGTACAGGCTACCCCTTACTGCACTGGGTATACATAGGGTTAATAATCCTACAGAGTACAGGCTGCCCCTTACTGCACTGGGTATACATAGGGTTAATAATCCTACAGAGTACAGGCTGCCCCTTACTGCACTGGGTATACATAGGGTTAATAATCCTGCAGAGTACAGGCTACCCCTTACTGCACTGGGTATACATAGGGTTAATAATCCTACAGAGTACAGGCTGCCCCTTACTGCACTGGGTATACATAGGGTTAATAATCCTACAGAGTACAGGCTGCCCCTTACTGCACTGGGTATACATAGGGTTAATAATCCTGCAGAGTACAGGCTACCCCTTATTGCACTGGGTATATATAGGGTTAATGGTCCTGGAGAGTACAGGCTGCCCCATCAGTGCAGTAAAGGGCAGCCTGTACTCTGTTATACATAGGGTTAATTTAGTCCTGCAGAGTACAGGCTGCACCTTACTGCATTAGTTATACATAGGGTTAATCAATACTTCTGCCAGGTTTCTGAGGACGCTTCTTCGCCTGTGTTCACACAGAGCAAACCTGCTGCCTGCTTCCTAATATGTTGGCCAGCGGAAAATCTGCAAAAGGGAATGTGCACACTGGGGGTCCTGACCGCCGCGAGGTGTATAACCGCAGCACTCAGTTCAGCTAAAACCAAGCCGGCTCCAGCTGCCGATTTCCGAGGCGTCTGTGCCAAGAATGGACGCGTCTGGAAAACCTGCATGGGAAATATCCTTGGCCGCATCCACTGTGGCGCAGCCTCCTGTTGAAAACAATGGAAAGCGGTTTCCATTTATGACACCAAATCGGCTCTGAACCAGTGTAAAAAACAAAACCCTGAGTGTGAACATCCCCTTAGGGCCCCTGCACACGAGTGAAGATATCAAATCTGAAATTCCGCGCGGCTTTTTTTGCATCTCTGCTCCAAAACCCACATGTGTTCTTGGTGCAGATTTGTCAGAGATCTCGCCCTTGCATTGCAGAGGATGAAATCTCCCAAAAATTGCCAAACCATTGACTTGCGGCAGACTTCAGAATCCGGGCGGCAGGTCTGTTTCCATCAATAAAAAGGCAAAATGTACGTGAGATTTCTCGTACACCCTGCTGGTCCTGTGTAAGGCCTCGTGCACGGATTTTGTGGTCCGCAAAACACGGATACCGTCCATGTTGCATTCGTATTTTTTGCACACCTAATGACTTCCACGGGTCTGTGGTCCGCATTTTGCGGCCAAATATAGGACGCGTTCCGTTATTTGGTGGCCATATGCTTTTGGGATGAGTTGGCCAGGAAAAAGAAAAATTCTGCTTGGCAACCCTGGGCCTGACGCTGCGGGAGAGTCGTCAACATGTGCTGGTACCCTTACAGGAGCAGCAGAGTGAACGTATCGCCTATCGTCAGTATCTGATCAGTGGGGGTCCGATCCCTGCCAGCCCCTCTGATCAGCTGTGGCCTTCCCTTCATTGATCACGTGACCTTGGAACAGCTTAGCCCCATTCAAGTGCATTGGGCTGAGCTGCAATACCAAGCATAGCCACTATACTATGTACGGCGCTGTGCTTGGTGAGCTGAGAGAAGGCTGCAGTACTCACCAGAGCGCCGCTGCCTTCTCAAAACAGCTGAGCGGCGGGGGTCCCAGGGGTCGGATCCCCACAATCAGATACTGATGACCTATCCCGAAGATTAACACTTTTAAAGGGGTATTCTCATCACAGACATTGGCCTATTGCTGGGATATGCCATCACTGTCGGCTGTGGGGACTATGGATGGGAATACCCCTTTAACAAATCTCCCCCAATCCACACCGTAATCTGCGAATTGCAATTCTGCAAAATGTCAAGGGTCAGCAACCTCCGGCACTCCAGGTGTTCTGAAACTACAACTCCCAGAATCCCCCGTTCACTTCTGTGGGACTTACAAGAACAGCCGAGTAAGCTTGCATGCTGGGAGTTGTAGTTCTATAGCAGCTGGAGGTTGCTGATCCCTGCTGTAGGATTTAAAGGGGATTAGACAAGGTGTCTAGATCCTGGGTCCATACCAGCCGTGCTCTGGTGAAGAGGATCGGTCACCGCATCCTGGAGAACACTTTCTGACAGTTTTGCATTGTGCTGTCCCTCTGTTATTCCTCTTTAAAAATGTATGAATAAATTGACAACTGGATGTTGCACTTGTCTGATATGGAAAATTTCGTGATGGCATGGCCTAGTGATATGCCGTCTCATAAGATGGAAATAAGGTGTTGAAATGTTGGTCTGATGTATGAGAAGATTGGGGCGGTGGGATCTGGAGGCCGGGTCCACACAGTGACGCAGTGTTCAGCTGTACATTGATGGTACTCCAGTATGCCATGGATATCTGGTGGCCGTCTGCTAACCGTGACCCCACCATCTCCATAACAAAGTGGCCGCTCGATGATCCACCAGCTCATGAGGCCTGGCACGGTTGGCACATAACAGTAGGTGACCAGCTTTGCCGACCTCTAATAAATCAGGTTGTGGCCGCACAGATATGACACGAAAGAGAGAGACTGGTGGGATCGGTGGCAGTACCAGAACCAGGCATGGACAGATACGTGTGGCCTGCAGAAGGAGATCTGGTCAGATCTTGTGGGTGCATGTTATGGGCACTGCCACCTTGAGCTCGGGTCTGTTCTCCTGAGTGTAGGATCAGCTGGACATCAACCAGAAAGTACGGTTGCTCTGTCATGAAACCTAGTTTTTCCTTAAAGGGGTTTCTCATGGCGCCGTTACTAAGGCTAGATGAGACCCCGTTCTGACCACCGGCCGGGAAACGGCGGAGTGTGCTGGTGCACTGCGTTCCATGGGAGCTTCAGAAACGGCACAGCAAGACATGGTGTTTGTGTCATGGCTGCTGGTGGTCAGGACCGTGTGTCATCTACCCTTAGTAACGGCAAGATGAGACAACCCCTTTAAGGAAAAGCTGGTTTTCATGACAGAGCAACCTGCTGAAAGATTGCTGTCTGCCCAATGATCATCATCGGCGGCAGTATTACACTGCCAGATCATCAATAACAAGCATTCCTGCCCGATAATCGGCTTTAGATCCCGGTTATTGTATCCGGCCGTGCTGATAAGTCACACAAGGCTCTGGTCTCGGCCCTCATGCTCCCGCGGTGCCCGGCCAGCTCTGGTTACACAGGCTCTATAAATACTCCGAGCCCTTCATCCGGCTGAGCGGTTAGTGTAGTATTTCATGGTGGAGGTGACTTCTAGTGTATGCAGGACACATGTCATCTGCACGCTCCAGAGATGATGCATCTACTACACTACAGTGTCCTGTGAACGTCTTCTGCTGCTCTCCGTGTCCGCCATGTCTATACGCAGATCTGTACCGCAGGACTGCCTGGTTTCCAGGAACCCTTTAAGAATTAGGATCTCTTGGGCTTTGTTCACATCTCCGTTTGGTAAATTCTGTCGTTTATTCCGACAGAGGAACTGACTACCGGAGTTACCATCCATGGTATCGAACCGGCTTCCTGCCGTAGAAACACTCTTCGTGCAGGCGTAGCCGCAATTTGTGCTGGTAACCTGCAGGATCCGTTTAGGGCTCATTCACTCAATGGATCCGGAATCTGGAAGGTGCTGAACAGAGGAATAGAACTCCACGGAAGCACCATGGAGTGCTTCTGTGGGGTTTCTCTCCATGCCTCCGCACCTCAACACGTTCTATTTTTTTTTTTGTGGTGCAGACAGATCACAGACTCATTTAAAGAAGAACTCCCGCAAAAAAATGTATTCTCTGACCTGTTAGAAAGGTGCATGATATAATCAGAGGCTGAAATTGAGAGTTTCCACTCTCTTCTTATTGTAGCTGGGTCATGTGACCAACTCCCTGACCTCCAGCTGACCCAGGACAGGAAGCCAATCACTTCTCTATTCATTCCTATGAGACTGAAAGTGAGGCTCCCATAGGAATGCATAGAAAATTAGACTTCCTGTCCACACATAAGTCTATGTGTGAGTTGGTGGGTCTAATTCCTAGTCACATGACACAGATAAGAAACTTCAGGATGATATAACTCAAAAATTCAGCTACTGGTAAGAAAATGACATTCACTACAGATTACATCATCTACATTTCTAGCAGGACATGGAATAAAAATGTTTGCAGGAGTTCTTCTTTAAGTTGAATGGGTCTGGATCCATCTGCGAAATCCGTACGGATGTTGCCCTTGCACTTTCACTGAACGGCTATGTACCCGAGTCCTTATAGTGAGTGGGAATCCAGCCGTGTCCAACTATGTCTGATACGGAAACTCCAGTTGTCTCACTTCAGTAAGTGGCATTTATTATGTAGAGAAAGTTAATACCAGGCACTTACTAATGTAATGTTATTATCCATATTGCTTCCTTTGCTGGCTGAATTCATTTTTCCATCACATTATACACTGCTTGTTTCCATGGTTACAGACCACCCTGCAATCCATCAGCGGAGGTCGTGCTTGCACAATATAGGAAAAAGCACCAGCCTATGTGCGCTCCCATGGTCCCGGCCACCAGAGAGGTTGATGTTTTTTTCCTCTATTGTGCAAGCACGGCCACTGCTGATGGATTGTAGGGTGGTCGTAACCATGGAAACGAGCCGTGTATAATGTGATGGAAAAATGAATCCAGCCAGCAAAGGAAGCAAAATGGAGAATCACAATACATTAGTAAGTGCCTTGTATTAACTTTCTCTACATGATAAATGCCACTTACTGAAGTGAGACAACCCCTTTAACCCCACAAATGGGATCCAGTTGAACGTACAAAAATTTCTATTTTTTTTTAATTTGTCAGAATTCAATATGAAAATACACAATGTCCCTCAATGTAAAACTAGCAGTATAGTAAGGCCGCTTTCACACAGTCAGTGATTGTGAGTCAGAACCACAGAACAGGTGCAGGTCTTTCCCTTCTACCTTATCTCCGAGGCTCCGCTCCTGGTTTTGGCTCACAATCACTGATCAAACACTGACTGTTGGAAAACAGCCTAACGGTATGATGCCTCGTGGGATGCTGGCAGGTTCTGCAAGGTTAAAGGGTTTGTCCAGGATTAGAAAGCTATGGCTACTTTAAGTCCAAAAACAGCCCCAGACCTGTCCATGGGTTGTGTCCGGTATTGAGGGTCAGCCTCTTGTACTAAAAGGGAAGAGGAAAAAAGGGATAATCTATCAGATTTAAAACGCTAGATAGCAAATGTCACTAAACCTCAATTAGTGAATGTATATGTACAAAAAGTAATGGCAGGAGAGGGGGAGGAAAGCTGACCCTGGTGTACCCTAGAGTACGCCCTTAGCCCAGGGGAGGCCTCCTTTTGGTGGGGGTGCCCTGTCCCCGAACCTGCCCTGGTATACCCTAATGCAACCCTACATACAACAAAGAAGGTGAGACAAACATTCTATACCCTGATGTGTTTCACCCAAACACATGGGATCATCAGGGGGTGATAATGACTACAATAGTAGGGATGATGTCTATTGATATTAGGTACACAATAGTCAAATACACCAACTTGGGAAACAAAAAATTGATAGTGTACTTGCCACTGCCAGATCTCTCCACTGAGCAGATCCGGATACTCCCATGTGGCGCCCCCTGGGCTAAGGGCGTACTCTAGGGTACACCAGGGTCAGCATTCCTCCCCCTCTCCTGCCATTACTTTTTGTACATATACAATCACTAATTGGGATTTAGTGACATTTGCTATCTAGCGTTTTAAATTTAATTAATAAAATGTATGTTTTAGGAGTTACGCCTTTCCCTTCAGTTCTTCAGCCTCTTGTACTGCAGTAGAGCTGAGATACCAAAGACCCATGGTGCTTAGTTTGGAAGAATGTAGCCATGGTTTTGTAATCATGTACAACCCCTCTAATGCTTCTAGATTCTCTGGGAAGGTCTATGCCGAGTTGGCCATGTGGTAGCTCCATGCATATTTAGCACTAGGGATGAGGAAATTTGTGTTTTCAAGTTGGGCGTACAAGGTTCGGGTTATCTTAGAACTCCATTATGGATTCTGCTATCACTCACCATAAGTTTGATGGTCCATGGTAGCGGAATACATAACGGAATTCTTAGAGAACCTGAACCTTGTACGCCCAACTTGAAAGCACAAGTTCGCTCATCCCTATTTAGCACCAAAACTGGATCAAAGGCAGAACATTTTATGTGCATTCCCATGACTGGTTCAGATCCTGTTTTTCTAAGGCCCTCACAAAGAACCATAATCTGACCATGTGAAGAAAACCTTTATTATCTGGAAGGAGAACTAAACTGGCCATACACCATAGATAGCCATCAGGTGACCGCTTATTTGCCCCACAGCTGTTTCTTCTTCTCTATACTCGTGCAAGATGGGCCAAGCATGCCTGACCCACCTTTTCCCCCACGGTCATGCGAGAGTTGAGACATTTCCATACAGCTTAAATGGGTCTCTTGTTCTACCGAAATCGGCAGGTTCATATTCCTCTGTGTATGGCTAATTGTAAACCACCAAAAAAAAGTCCTATTAAAAATGTTTTCGTGAAAATGTCTATTGGCAAATGTTGATTGTTCCTTGTTCTCCCGTGTGTAGAATAATATCCTTTTCCTCTCCGCAGGTTTCTCAGGAAGAAGTTGCTCTCCATCCTTACTCCTTGATGCAATGTCTGTTCCTACACAGCTTCTCTTTCCGCTCATAAGGAGTTGCGAGCTGGGCCGGATCTGCAGCTCGGTGTGTTACTGTCACCACAAACCTCTGTGCTGTAGGTCCCGCTATCCATCTCTGAGTCCCCTCCGATGTGGAGCAGATGGGAAGTTTTCTTCAGCCTTCCGACGACCCAGGGAGCCATGTTTTCAGCTGCGACAGTATGTGACCACCCCACAGAGGTTCTACTTAACGCCTCCCCAGGTCAACAGCATCTTGAAAGCCAATGAGTACAGCTTCAAAGTTCCCGAGTTTGATGGTAAGAATATCAGTTCAATCCTTGGGTTTGACAGCAACCAGCTGCCCGCAAATGCCCCGATTGAAGACAGGAGAAGCGCGGCTACCTGCTTACAGACCCGAGGCATGCTCCTAGGGGTTTTTGATGGCCATGCTGGTTGTGCCTGCGCTCAAGCTGTTAGTGAAAGACTCTTCTATTATATCGCTGTTTCCTTGCTACCTCAAGAGACTCTACTGGAGATTGAACATGCAGTAGAAAGCGGGAGAGCTCTGTTACCCATTTTGCAGTGGCACAAGCATCCGAATGACTACTTCAGTAAGGAGGCTTCCAAACTCTACTTCAACAGTTTACGGACCTACTGGCAGGAGCTTATTGATCTCAACACGGGGGAGACGACTGATGTCAAGGAGGCTTTGATCAATTCCTTTAAGAGACTTGACAATGACCTATCTTTGGAAGCCCAAGTTGGAGATCCTAACTCTTTTCTGAACTATTGGGTCTTACGGGTGGCCTTTTCAGGGGCCACTGCATGTGTGGCCCATGTGGATGGAGTAGACTTGCATGTGGCCAACACAGGAGACAGTCGTGCCTTGCTCGGAGTCCAGGAAGAAGATGGATCTTGGTCTGCAGTCACCATGTCCCATGATCATAACGCTCAAAATGAGTCTGAGATTCAAAGGCTCAAATCGGAACATCCTAAGGAAGAGAAGAGCGTGGTCAAGCAAGACCGCCTTCTTGGGTTGCTGATGCCCTTCAGAGCCTTTGGCGATGTTAAGTTTAAGTGGAGCATCGACCTTCAGAAACGCGTTGTCGAGTCGGGACCCGATCAACTGAACGACAACGAATACACTAAATTCATCCCTCCCAATTACCACACCCCACCCTACTTAACTGCCGAGCCGGAAGTGATCTACCATAGGTTAAGACCTAAAGATAAGTTCCTCATATTGGCTACGGACGGCCTTTGGGAGACCATGCATAGGCAGGACGTGGTGAGAATTGTTGGAGAGTATCTGACCGGCGTCCACCATCAGCAGCCCATAGCGGTGGGAGGCTATAAAGTTACACTGGGACAGATGCAGGGTCTTCTCATGGAAAGAAGGGCCAGGATTTCTTCCGTTTTTGAAGATCAAAATGCCGCCACCCATCTTATAAGGCACGCCGTGGGCAATAATGAATTTGGCGCTGTTGACCACGAGCGGCTTTCAAAGATGCTTAGTCTTCCCGAAGAACTGGCACGGATGTACAGAGATGACATCACGATCATAGTGGTGCAGTTTAACTCTCACGTGGTTGGAGCCTACCAGTAGAACACTACGCTATAAACCAGTTTACCAAAGTTACCACGGCTCCAAGTTTTCACTGACCTTTTGCGTCGTTTTCTTTTTATTGAGTGGCATGAAACTACTTAGCACTGTAACTTTTTTTTTGTATGAGAATATTGCATGGCAGACAATAGGTTCTGATTTAATAGTCTCGCTTGATTTCCTTCGGTTTACCATGAGGATACTGAAGCTTTAGTAGACCTTCTGTTAGGTTTGTAGTTGCCTGCTAAGCGTATGGGGGTGCCACATAAAGGGGGTTAATTACGTCATCTACAGATCTTCCTTCTGTTTCCCCGGGACAGTTAAGCTGACCATTCACATTAGATGTATGTCTTCCAAACCTGCCGATCATGTAATGTGTTTGGCGAGCTCCCGACTCTCCTCCTCCTGCCAGATGTTGGGGAGAGAAGGGTCTGTATGATGGATTTCATAACTTGCCCGGTCCTTTTGCTCTAGGGGAGATAAGTCGCCACAACATACAGTATGTACTCCCCTGTCTCTATTGAGAATGTATGCACACTTGGCCGGGCTAAGCATGCATGCTTATGGGGTAGTAGAGAGAGATTTGATGGCTAAACAAGAGCTTGCCTGACAGTGGGAGCATATCGCTAGAATATGCCGCCAATGTCTGATAGGTACGTGTCCCACCTCTGGGACCAACACCTCTCTCTAAAACTAAGCCATCGGTGCCGAGTCTGGCCACCACCAATCATTCCTATTGGCCCACTGAAAATAGCCTCTCGGCTATTCTCGGAATCCCCACATAAATGAATGGGAGCGCACCCAGCTTGCACCGCCACCCTTTCCTTTCACTTCTATTCGGCCAACGGAAATAGCCAAGCCAGTGCACGGATATTTTCAGAATCCCCCATAGAAATTAATGGAGGGCGGCTGCTCATGCACAGTACTCCCTCCTTCATGTTGACGGCTGGGTTTACGAGATACAGGTGGGACCCGCACCAATCAGACACTGGGGAATATGCTAACGATACGCCCCCATTGTCTGAAATGGGAAAATGCCTTTAAGAATGGTTCCTGTCTTAAGTAACTGAAAGGCTATGGACACCTTCAGGGCAATTTTGTATGACTGCATTTTACTAGTTTTTGGCTTAAAAAATTTTTTATATATATATATATATATATATATATATATATAATATATATATATATATTTTATTTTATTTTTTATTTATCCAACTGTTACTAGCAATAATAGTAAAGGCTGATAAGAATATGGCTTTAAGGTCAGGATGTCAGAGATGAGGCTTCATGTGAGCCGTCAGCTGCCAGGACTGAGAAGAGATGCTGCAAACAGACAAATATTAACCTCTTATAGTTCAAAAATAGATGAACATTTTTAATAAAGGCTAAGTGGGAAAAATGGTTCTCAGTCCAAATTGAGTAAAATACAGTCATAAAAAATTCTCTGAAGATGTCCATAGCCTTTAAAGGGAGTCTTTCACCTCCATATGCCCCTATAGAGCACTTACATGGTCACATAGCACACCTAAGTATAAATTTAATGGTACCTTTTTCTTTAGTGTTGTAGAAGCTGCAAAGACACTGTTTTATTCATATGTAAATGAGCCCTTGGAAGTGCCCGGAAGCGGCGTTCACTGCCGTAGAACCCGGGCTCCTGTTACTTTTTTTTTTTTTTTTTTTTTTTTTTTCCTGTTATCACTGCCTCCGCCCACCCTACTCCTCATTTGCATCCTTCTTCTTCCTGGCGAGATCCCATAGCTACTGCGCGTGCCCCGGCCCGGCGAGAGACTGCACAGGCACGGGATCTCGCCAGGAAAGAAGAAGGATGAAAATGAGGAGGAGGGCGGGTGGAGGCAGTGACTGGGGCAGGGATAACAGGAAAAATGTTTATTTCCAGGACCCCCGTACTGAGGTTCCCCATACAAAGTACAATATACTGTTACTATTTTCAGCGGTTTCCGTGCTTTCAGTTTTGTTCCTTTATGACAGTATTAAAAAAAAAAACCTGGCGTCACATGCCCGTTGTGACCTATAAGTGCTGGTACTGGTGATGTCACCATGGATGGAGGGATTTTTTTAAAAAAAGGGCTTTGTCTTGGTATATAATAATTGTCTGGTCTACATTCGTGTCACGTTTTCTCGCATGAACATGGAATATCTGGGAAAGAAATGTTCATGCACAGCAGTGTCGGCCCTGGCCAGTGCTTCGGGTGCTTCATCCAAAGTCACTTCATTCAAAACTTCGGATTAATACTGTACGGAGATCCGTCTCCCTACAGTATTAAAATATAGGGACTCCGATGAGCCGAAGGTAGTTATTCCCGAAGTTTTGAACGAAGAGACTTCGGATGAAGCTGTATTGTCAATGCGGATTTGCTGTGGTGAAACTTGCGCAGATAAAGCCACAGCTGCGAATCTGCACCAGACGGTTCAGGTTTGTCGCTGTATTTTTTCCAACGAATACTAAAGACAAAAAGCCAATTGGGGAGCGTTATCATGAGGGGAATTTTATTATCTGTTTTGATAAATTTTGTTTGCGCCAAATTTATCAAATGTCACACAGTTTGATAAATTTGGTGCACCTTTTAAAGGGGTGTTTTGGTTAAGTTATCCCTTATCGTCAGGATAGGTGGGGTCCTACCGCTGGGAGCCCCACTGATCACAGGAACCGGTACCGATACTCCATGAAATTAATTTTTTTTAAAAAAAATCTGGCTTAAATCAGCCACTTCCAACCCACTTTTCCAAATTGGAGTGAATGATGTAAAAATGAAAAAAATTTTTTGCACAAATAAACCCCCCAAAAAATCAAAAAGCACCCATTTTGCAACAATAAATTTCATTGCAGGTGTTGACATCCTCGCAGCAAATACTTCCCATGTGCATTTAGCCTTTTAGACCAATTTTACCCAAATGTGTTCGGTCTGGCTTAAACGCTCCACGTGACGACCACATACCCCGGACCGAACAATGCATCTCTGACCTGAACTCACAGCATCATAATGATCGATGGCACTGTGAGCTCTTTCCTGACTGTGGGTCTTATTGGGTTGTGGTCAGCCAGCAGTGCAAGTCATTATGATGCTGTGCGTTCCCCTCAGAGGAACAGCATTTGGTTTGGAAAATGTGACCATCCTGGACCACACGTGGTTGTGTGACGTTGGCCTTACCGTGTACGTCCACTTCTCATTGCGTCATTATTTAGTAGAACTGATTTGGTTTATTGCTTTTTACACACATTCTCAGCTGCCGGGCAGGGTTTGTTCTTCTGTCCTTCATGACCACTGTTGGGGCAGGGCCTCAAAATCTACTCTGTTGGACCTTCATTCTCCATAAGCAGGTTGATCTTGGGAGGTATATTGAAGTTGTGTTGCCGACTGCATTTCATAAGCTGGGATATAACTGGAAAGTATTAACCTAAGTTGAGCATTAGCGCTTATGTACTGACAGAGTGGAGCGAGATTATTAGTACCGTGTAGTCCTATGTGTCAGCATAGATAGTATATGTGCATGCAACTGTGCTATCCATGCCTCAAAGATGTACAAGACTTGAAGAAAAGGTTCCCCCTCTCAAAATCACAAGATTCCTGGCCATGAGCCCTGCCATGTATTTCAGGTCAGTCCCATGTTCACCTGAAAGAGACTAGGGGCTGATTCACACGACTGTGCTCGGTCTGTGCGTCAGCCTCGTCTCCCGGACCAACCACGGCTCCCCAGATCTGAACTGGCTACATTATTATGTAATTTCCTATCTGATTGTGGGTCTATCGTACTGTACTCAAGTCGTCATGTGAGTACAGTACAATAGCCCCAGTATCTGATAGGAACTGACTGTTTCAGATTAATAGGATGCAGCCAGTTCTGGTCCAGGAGCTGTGCCCGATACACAGACTGTGTTTCCCAGACGAGCACGGTGGTGTGCATTAGCCCTACGTCACATTACCAGGCACTGCTCATGGACTAGGGTGAGGCGGTTTCTGGGGAAAAAATATGGAGCTCCTTTCTTTTCATTCCAGACAGCTCCTTGACTGTTCTTCTCGTTAAAGAAGAACTCCCGCAAAAATTTTTATTCTCTGACCTGTTAGAAAGGTGCATGATATAATCTGTAGTGAATGTCATTTTCTTATCAGTGACTGTTTCTGTGAGTAAAAACCTCTCTTCTTATTGTAGCTGGGTCATGTGACCAACTCCCTGACCTCCAACTGACCCAGGACAGAAAGCCAGTCACTGCTCTATTCGATCCTATGGGAGCCTCACTTTCAGTCTCATAGGAATACATAGAGAATTAGACTTCCTGTCCACACATAAGTCTATGTGTGAGTTGGTGGGTCTAATTGCTGGTCACATGACACAGATAAGAAACTTCAGGATGATAGAAGTCAAAAATTCAGACACTGGTAAGAAAATGACATTCACTACAGATTATATCATGTACATTTCTAGCAGGACATGGAATAAAATTTTTGTCGGGACTTCTTTAAGCACTCGTGAAGATCCTAAATGTAAAGAATTATGAGAGGGCTTTATCTGAAGAACAGGTAACAGAACAGTGAGAGCATGAAAACAGTTTATGATCAAGCAGAGATCCGCGCCAAGCCTCGTCAGTATGATGTGGAGATCAATATTTCTTGATGCACATTTTTGCATATAAAGGCTTTGGTGCCGGTGGGAAGGAGATGGCGCATTCAGTGTAAGATGCCCCTGAGCGCGTTCCTGGAGCTGCCCAGCTGAATCCATGTTAATTCAGCAGAAACCTCTACAGCTTTTGATGCAGTTTTTTGAGCCATGAGTGAATACAAAATGAATAGGAAATACTCCTTGACAAAAAAAATTAACTCTGCAAGTTGGAGATGAAGGATTGCTGCAAAACTTGGCGTGTACCGTGTTTCCCCGAAAATAAGACCTATCCCTAAAATAAGCCCTAGTGCTATTTTGCCTTGTTTTTGGAGTAGGCTTAAAATATAAGCCCTACTCCAAAAATAAGCCCTATCGACGTTACTGTATAAAGTGAATGCAATTCCATTATGGAAGCGCTCACTTGTATATTTTCGCTGCCGGCACCCTATCAGACCTCAGATCAGCCCACTCTGCCCCATAGTAATAAAATAAAAAAACTCCTCTTACCTGTCCTGTGCCGCGGCTCCGCT
This sequence comes from Rhinella marina, assembly GCA_900303285.1. Taxonomy (NCBI): domain Eukaryota; kingdom Metazoa; phylum Chordata; class Amphibia; order Anura; family Bufonidae; genus Rhinella; species Rhinella marina. Next base: position 18,246 of record ONZH01008513.1, on the reverse strand, counting down.
CCGGGTCCAGAGCTCCACAGGCTTCCAGGGCCGGCGTTGCACTGTCCTGACCGCGTACAGCGTCAGGACGTAGTGCGCACACTATGACCTGATGCTGCACGCAGTCAGGTGACAGTGCAGCGCCGGCCTCAGAAGCCAGAGGAGCACCCGGAGCGGAGCCACGGCGCAGGACAGGTAAGAGGAGTTTTTTATTTTATTGTTATGGGTCTGGCTGGGCTGGTCTGAGGTCTAATGGGGGCACGCTGATCTGAGGTCTGAAGGGGGCACAGTGGGCTGATCGGGGGTCTGATGGGGGCATGCTGATCTGAGGTCTGAAGGGGGCACAGTGGGCTGATCGGGGGTCTGATGGGGGCATGGCTGATCGGGGGGGGTCTGATGGGGGATGGGGGCACGCTTTAAACTGTTTCCCTGAAAATAAGACCTATCCCAAAAATAAGCCCTAATGCTTTTTTTGGAGGAAAAAAAAATAAGACACTGTCTTATTTTTGGGGAAACATGGTAGTAATGTCTAAGGCAGATATGTAAATGGCTACAGGTTTGGTCTGATAGACACTGGGTCCTGTCACAAGAGGGCATAAAAGTGCTTCCCCTGATGCCCTATAAAAAGGCTCTCGGGCTACAACATGTTGTAGTTTTGGTCCAGCTGCCTCTTGGCAGTGAATGGGGCCGGAGTGTAGTTCCGGCAGCACGGATCCGGCAGATGAATCCACTGCCACTGGTGTGAAAGTAGCCTTAGAAATCAAGTCGGGAGTCAAACCTGTTTTTACTTTCATTTTCAGCTGCATTCACAGCATCCTGATTTCTATCAGTGATATCTTTCTCTGTCCTGAACATATTGCTGTCATTGGTATTGTCTGAAAGCTTTGAATGTCTGCTTAGGGCTCGTTCACATCACCGTTCAGCCCTTCCATTTTCCTGCTCCCTTATAGGAGGAGGAGAACGGAAAGGACGCATTCGGAACATAATTGAGTTGAACGGAGCCTACAGACCCCATAGACTATAATGGGGTCCGTTAGGTTTCCACTCAGAAGATGATCTTTGAAGTGGAGACAAAAGTCCTACCCCTCCAGTTAGCTACTTTTCAGACTGCTGCAGCTCCACTCCATTGACCATGGCCACCTGTATCTTGGTCAAGAGCTGCATTCACAATTCTGCAGGTTTCAGTGATGAAATCTCCCAGTATTCATTGGCGGATTCGTGCCTTCCCATAGCGTACATGCTGGGGAGTACGTGGATTACACCAGCCCTGTATAATTCGTGTTGTATATGCAGTATTCTCTGCAGGCACCAGGTTATAGAGCAGGAGGAGCTGAGAAGATACATATACTAATATACATATCATTTCCCACAAAATATAGAACTTGTATTTTATTCATTGCACTCCATAGAGAGTCCAGTCAGTGATTGCCCTGTCTGTAGTACCGCCCACTGGACTCCTAAATCTAGACCAAGCAGATTTTTAGCTAAATAGATTAGTTATAATGAATCATTGTATCTGCTCAGCTCCTGCTGCTCTATACCATGTTGCCTGCAGATAACGCTGCATGTACAATGTGACAGGTTTTACAAGCTTATCCTAGCAGAATTGTGATTGCAGCTCTGGCCTGTAACACTGGCTGTATATATGATAAATAATTTAACGTACAGGTATTTACAATGTTACCCAACCTGTTCTGTAGATTAAATCTAGACGGAAAAGGGCGTTCAAGGGCGAACACACACATTATACTATATAAAAACCAGAGGAAATTGGACTCCTCGGCGTCACAGACTAAACCAAAACTTATATCCATGCAGCCAGCCGGTCCGGTAAGGACAAATGGTCGCACGGCTCGCCATAAATCAGTGACGTAAAATCAACTTATCACTATTTTATACAGCGGCAGTAACGTCCACAGAAGCGCATGAGCCATTTTAATTAAATCTGTTACAACAGCCGTGGAGAAGGTTTCCTAACAGTAGCGAGTGATTGAAGTCCCGGTTCCTGCCGGTGGTCCTCTAGAGTAGACCTGACTAAGGGATCATGAACGCGGCCATTTCCTGGCCGTTCTGTGCATTGGGGCCGCAGTTTGCAGTCCCCAATGTGCCGGCAACATCCGTATGGATTCTGCAGACGGATCCAGACCCTTGCAACTTGAATGGGTCCGTGATCCGTCCACACTGCAAAATGGCCGATCCTCCTCCTGCTGCCTGCACACCTCTTGGCCTGATGAAGGGCACTACGCGCCCGAAACGTTGCCATACTTGTATCATGCTTGGCTGAATAAAAAAATCACTTTGCATTTACCTCTGGAGTGCTGTCTAATACTTGTACGTCTGCATGAGGCCTAATAGACAACCGATTTAAGGAGGAGGATCGGCTCTCTGGACATGTCCGTTTTAATAAAAGCTTGTATTTCATGAGAAGATAATTCTGGAACGTCTTTTACTACAAATGTGTATTGGGACATTGCTCTATTATGCCTCCTGGAAATGTACGAACGCACAGACAGTTGGAGGTTACCATTCCCCTTGTTAATAGGGTGTTTCCTACACGGTCTGACGTTCAGTACTCGATCCTCCTCTTGTATACATAAGCGTAGTCATAGCCAAGTAAGGATTGGGAGAGGGGATACGATTCTGCCGTACTCGTCTGGCTTATCTTCTGTAAGAACAAGGATCGAGCAAGATGAAAGCCAACATAGGCGAGTCAGGACACCTCCACGACACGGTCAGCAATTTGGGGTAACGTCCAAGTCCGGCCTCCAGTTACCTTACGGTGGAAAAATTGATGGGTGTATATACTTCATGCTATGAGTAGGTCTCTGGGAATGCATGCTAGGAGTTGTAGTTCACTACATGCTGCTGATGCATATTGCCTGCTTATGTTTTACTGTACAAACCCCTCATCTGGCTGTTTTTTTTTTGTCTACATAGTATATGCAAATTATGTAAATAATAAATTTACAAAAACGTGTCTCCCCCACTGTAAATGTGACACAGATACCCATTTTCTGGACTCTTTACCCCTTAGCAGGTGCCATTCTTATTGGGGTTAACCCCTGGCATCCGGGGTGTTGTGTGTACAGTATAAGGTTGGATGAACAGCACTTGTTTTATTTTCTATTTCATATCTGAGCTGTTACAGTATTTACCCTTCTGCTTTTACTCTTATATTCTGTGTACTCTGTGTGTAGTGTATATGCTGAGGAAGAATACTATTGCGTGCTGTCTAATATAGAATACTTGTATTAAACACTTACTGAAATATTTGGGTTCTTGGACTCTTATTTGGTGTCGTACTTCTACTGAAACTGAGGGAATCGCCAATGTAAAGAATCCTTAGGCCTCATCCTGCTGCTTTTCCTGCTTTGGTTCAAAAAATGTCATGGCTGAACTAGTGTGTTTTTTTTTTTTTTTTTTGTTTGAATGGGGCCTTAGTATGGCATTTTTTTACAGACGACCCGATACGGTCCGTGAAAGCCCGGCCTGTGCTGCCCCAGAGGACGGGAGCGCACGGCGTCATTGGTTGCTATGCGTGTACAGTGTTTCACTGTACGGCGGCGGCCTCAGGAAGCGCACGGCGTCATAGCAACCAATGACGCCGTGCGCTCCCGTCCTCTGGGGCAGCACAGACCGGGGCTTTCACGGCCCGTATACGGCCGTGAAACACGGTCGTCTGAATGGGGCCTAAGGCTACATACACAGAACAGTGGGGGGGAAAAAAAGACTCGCTGTCAGTTTTTCATGACCATTTTTCAAACCTTTTTAGCATCTGTTTTTTAGGGGGAATTAAAAATGGTGCGATTTTTTTTTTTTTTTTTTTTTTTTTTCATTTAGCTTCCTTTTTTTTTTTTTTAATATCCCAACCCCCTGCAGTATGCATAATGCTCTCCCCTTCCATAGGAGCCCTCAGCAGTTATAATTTTGCATGGTTATTTTTACGCCACAAAAAAAGAAAATTATGCACGTACAGAGACAGTCGCACCTCTCTTGATGCTGAACAAGGCTGTGAAAGTAGCCTAAGATCACATTGTTTTCCCATTAGGTCTGATACTTATATATACTGGTAGTAGCTGAATAACTTCACTTTCTTTTACCTCGCCATAATCTGATATGGGCAGCTCCTGCACAGTAACCACTATGCATCCAGATGTCCTCTTGGTGACGTTAAACTGCCCAATTGAGCACCCAGAGGCCTACAGATTCCTGCCTTTTCTTCATTCTTATCAGCTCCACATTCTGTAAACCTTGGATGCTGGAAATCCCTGAGCTTGTTTTCAGCTCTGCCAGCTCTGACTGTATTTTTCCACTGCTAAACCCGTGGCCCACCCTTATTGTTGCAGGAATCTGGCTGCTGGGATTCGTGAGGCTGCGGCCTACTTCCTCTCACTGAGACGTGCATAGAAAATTCTATTGCTTTGATCTCTGTAGTAATTGGAAGCATTTGCAAGAAAGATTGTGTCTTAGAAGGCGTATCCTTCAGGATATGTATAGACAGCACATGGCTTGAAGAGACGTTGTGAAAAATTAGAATATATGAAATCTGAATCCATGCATGACAACAAGAAAGGACAATTTCCATATTAAAAAGAAGGAAGAAAACCAGGAGTATAATATATTATTGTACCTGAATGTGAATAACTTACATTTCTGGTGCTGAAGCTAGACGGTAACAGTGGATCGGGGGGGGGGGGGTGTTGGACCTCCGCCGATCTGATATTAATGGCCAATCCTGAGGACAGGCCCTTTAGGCTAAATGCTGCACACGATAAGGATTGTGTGTGGAAAATCCGCACCGTAGGTCATGTACATTGTATTATATGAGAATTTGAAATTCTCATGTACACGATGCAGATTGCAATGAATCACTGGCAGTTTGTGTTGAAGGTCTAGATGGGAGTTACCACTTAGGGGTGTTTGACCCTGCACAGTCCAACACTGGCAGCACTGATTGGATAGTGTCACTGAGCAGGGACACCTCCCCCAACTGGTAACACCCATCTGGACTTTCATTTCAAACTACTGACAATTTATTTATAACTTCTAGCAGGAATAATAAAGGAATGGCACAAGATAAGGTCTCTACAGGTGCTCTGTTAAACAATATTACGAAATCCACCCCATTCTTTAAAAAAAAACAACAACAATACTGTGTGGTTTGCAGTCTTCATTCAGTGACAGCCAATATGGCAGCCTTTAAGGGGTTTCCCAGAATAATTAGCACATGTGCTTGGCTATGTAGCATATATCTGTTGGGGGGGGAGGGGTTATATGAGAGGATTTTGATTTGCCCAATATTTCCTTATTACCTGTAGGATGATTAAGTCATAAACAGTTCATTCAATGCTGTATCCTGCTGTAATAAATGGGGAAATTATATGCCATAAATGTAATAAAAGAAGCAGTCAGTCCGTCTATGTGTAAAAACCCCTGTCCATGAAATTACAGGGACGCATGTGGTGATTGAGGTACCATACAACTTCAAGAGCCGTACAGTGCCGTCTCTCCTGCCTCCATCATACAGATACGTGCTCAGTTCTGTCAAGCTCTGGAGGCGACTTATCTCCCGGGAGAACAACAGGATCGGGAATTAAAATTTGAAGCATCCAATCTTCTATCATCTGTGGCTTGCACAAATGATCAGCCAGATATGGCCAGTTGCATTTTTGTCGGACTGCGGTGTGCCGTTGGCCTCCGCGATCAGTAAAACCCACCTGGACCTTCATTACAAACTGGTTATAATTCTTTCATAACTTTTAGCAGGAATAATAAAGGAATGGCACAACATAAAGTAATAAGAATAGATGCTCCAGAATTGTTTTTACATGGGGAATGCAAGTACTTACTAAACTAGACATGTCAGGAGAGGGGACAGGTCCTCTTTAAAGATTTTTGTTCTTTGTTATCAGATCTTCCGGGCAACCAGTTTCTGTGACACAATCTTCCTCAAGACTGGTTTAAAGTGGTTCTCTAGGCTTTTAATATTGATGAGCTATCCTTATGCCGAAATTAAAAAAAAAAAAAAAAATCAACTTTTCTCCCATCAATTTGGGAGAAACATCAAGAAGGTCAACCATCACTGCAGTGCAGCATTCCACCAATCTGGGTTTAACCCTTAGACTCCCAGCGCCGTACATGTACGGGGCTGGGGCGATGCGGGCACATGGCACCCGCTCGCAAGTGCGGCGGGCGTCATGGCCGGCAAGTCTCTGCTGTTTCTAACAGCAGAGACTTGTCGCTACTTACCCGATTGACGGCGTCTTGCTGGGCCTTTAGATGCCGTGATTACTGCATCTAGTTGCATCTTTACCCGGAAGTGGTGTACAGACACCCTGTGTGGCCAATCGGGGTGTCTGTACACGATCTGAAAGCTGTAAACCTCACTGATGAGGTTTACAGCTTTCAAAGTGCAAATCTTATTCTGGCCACTAGATGGCAGGCCAGGATAAGAAATGAGCAATTCTTGGATTTATCTCAATCTAGTAAATCCCTGATTGCTCATGAAGAAAAAAAACCCACAATATATTAGCTCATATTTGAGATTTAAAATAATAAAAAAAAATTAAAAAAAATGTTAAAAAATATATAAAAAATATATAAAAGTTCAAATCACCCCCTTTCCGTATAATTAAAAAATAAATACCTAAATAACAATAAATATAGACATAATGGGTATCACCGTGACCAAAAACGCCCGTACTTTTAAAATATAAAAAAAAAATTCCAATACGGCGAATTGTGTGGCGGAAAAAAGCGTCCAAATGGCGATTCGCAGTTTTTTGTCGCTTTTTTTTTCTAAAAAAAGATTAAATAAAAAGTGATCAAAAAGTTATACACACCCCAGAATGGTATCAATAAAAACTTCAGATCGCCCCACAAAAAATGAGCCCCCATACAGCTCTGTACACATAAATACCAAAAAGTTATAGGGGTCAAGATATGACAAAAAAAAAAGGGCAACTTTCTAATTATTTTATCAAAACGCAGGAAAAACTATACATATTAGGTATTGCCGGATTTGTACTGACCAGTAGAATGAAACTAACTGGTCAGGTTTAATGAACATAGAACGCTGTAAATAAGAAACCCGTAGAACTGTAGCGGAATAGCGTTTTTTTTGCAATTTCACCCGATTTGGAATTTTTTTCCCGCTTCCCACTACACCATATGCAATATTAAATGGTGGCATTGGAAAGTACAACTTGTCCCGCAAAAAACAAGCCCTCATACAGCTATGTGAACAGAAAAATAAAACAGTTATGGCTGTTTGAAGGCAGGGAGCGCAAAACGAAAATGCATAACCGAAAAAACCTCCGGTACTGAAAGGGTTAATGGCAGTAAAAGAAAAAAAAAAACCCATGAAAGCCCAACTGGAGTTTGCAAAAAAAGCATCTAAAAGACTCTCAGACTGTGAGAAACAATATTCTCTGGTCTGATGAAACCAAGATTAAAATTTTTGACCTTAATTCTCATTGCTGGAGAAAACCAGACCTCCCCAATATCATCCCTCCAGTGAAGCATGGTGGTGACTAATCAGGCATGAGGGAAAGCTGAATGGGGCAAATTACTGAGATATATTTAAGGTAAACCTGACCCAGAGTGCTTTGGATCTCAGACTGGGCCAAAGGTTCACCCTTCCAACAAGACAATGACCCTAAGCATACAAACAAGACAACACAGGAGTGGTTTAGGGACAACTATGTGAAAGTCCTTGAGTGGTCCAGACAGAGCCCTGACTTGAACCCAATCACCAATACTCTGGTGAAGTTTACAGCCAGTCATAAGTGCAACAGACAGACAGAAGTGTGTAGTTTTAAAAACTGCAGTAGTTTGAAAACGGCAGGAGTGTGGTGACAACTTTGGTTTCTTCTGTTTGGCGAGTTACTGCCTTAATTCGAAGATGTCTGGTTTGGTGCAGTGTAACACTTGCCTGGCTGTTGTGTTCCGAAGTACTCTTTGGAGTTTGGGGTATTGTCCACTATGTATGCAATTGTCCACTTTATATGGTGAAATTTCTAGGCTGCAGTCTTTAGTGTGTAGCCTGCAATCGAAAGAAGTGTCCCAGCCAGTGAGCGCTGTCAAGCAGCCCTGTAATCCAACACCGCTTCCCCAAAGGTCCATGAGGAGAAGGGCTGTGTGGAAGACAGTTGGCTCTGGGAGGTTGAGAGTTGTGGAGCATGAACACAATACTGTTGGAATTTCTGTGTATAATCCCTATGGTGTCCTGTCTGATTTGGAAAGTGATATTGCAGCAGATACAAGCATGGATACTCAGGCACAGGATGTTGTAAGTGCCAAAGGAGAAAGTGGTACCAAGCAGTCAGGGGCAGTAAGTGAAATGAAAAAGAAGAGAAGGCATCTCCTTGTTGGTGACTCGATTGTTAGAGGTGTTGCTTTAGGTCAGAATGAGGATGGACTGAAGGAGGTGAGATGTCTTCCTGGTGGTGCTACTACAAGCAGGGATAAAAGACGGATCACAAATATTGTTAAGGCTGCAACAAAGGAGACTGAAGTTGATCTGGTTATTCATCTCGGGACAAACGATTTGTCCCAGAAAAATGTTGATGTGGTAAAAATGGAATTTCAAAGTCTCAGCCTGGAGCTGAGCAGAATGACAGATTCCATTACTTTTTCGGAGATTTTGCCAGTCCGCTCTCAAAATATTAAAGCATGTCGTATCCTGGAGTTCAATGGTTGGCTAAGGCAGTGGTGTAAAGATGAAGGTTTTGGGTTTGTTAGTCACAATGTTAGTAGGTGGAGAAGTAAGGACATGTACAAGAGAGATGGTCTGCGCCCGTCACACAAAGGTACTGAGGTACTTGGAGAAGAGTTCAGATGTTTTTTCCACAGGCATTTAAACTAGATGGAGGGGACAGGAATTTTATTGAGGAGAATGATTTCTGTCCCCGAACAGTTTTGGTGAACCAGGGTATTGAGCGTCTTGATCAGCAATCTGTTAGTGTGGTGGATACAGTTGTTGGTGCAGATGAAGTGGTCGCTGGTGCTCTAGATACTGATGTTAGTGCGGTGGATGATGTTGGTGATGTTGTCATGGAGGTAGATGGAGTTGTTAGTGATAAATGTAATGTTCTTCATGTAATGTTTACGAATGGTTGCAGCTTAGGCAACAAGATCTGCGAGCTAATATCAATAGTTTGTAGAGATAATTTGGACTTGGTTGTAATAACAGAAACATGGTTCAGAGATTGCAATGACTGGGAAACAGCCATCCCGGGATACACTTTGTATAGGAAAGATAGGGTGGAGAAAAGGGGGGGTGGGGTCGCCATTTATGTTAAAGATACCATAAAATCAACAGTGATCCAAAATTCATGTAAGGAGTTGGAGACTCTCTGGGTCTGCTTGCAAAATAAAAAGGGATCTGTTACCAGAGTAGGTGCAATCTATAGGCCTCCAGGGCAATCTGAAGAGCATGACATTATGCTGGTGGATGAGATTACCCAAATGGCAGTAAAGGGAGATATTGTAGTTATGGGAGACTTCAACATGCCTGATGTTGATTGGAATATCCCTTGTGCGTCCACATGCAAAAGTAGGAACATAGTAGAGGCCCTGACGGGTATGTCCCTAAAACAGTTGGTGAAAGCGCCAACTAGAGGTGAAAATATCCTAGATCTAGTATTTACAAATGGGGATCTGGTATCTGGGGTGAAGGTGGGAGAAAATCTGGGTTCCAGTGACCACCAATGTTTGTGGTTCGAAGTCCAAACTGACTGTGAGAAATCCCATTCTGCAACCAAAGTATTGGATTTTACGAAGACCAAGTTTGAGGTTATGGGAGAATATGTAAAGAAAGAATTAAAAGGGCGGGATAAAACAGCAGGAGCGAGTGCTCAGTGGAAGGCATTTAAAGAAGTCCACTTAAAGGCAACTAGACTATATGTTAGACAAATTAGCAAAAGGAAAAGAAAGAGAAATCCACTATGGTTTACTAGAGAGGTAAGAGCTATAGTGAATGATAAAAAGTCTGCCTATAAGAGGTATAAAGAGTCTGGAAGTGTAGCGGACAGAGAAGTGTATAAAATTATACAGAAGAAGACAAAACAGATTATTAATGCTGCTAAAGCTTCAAAGGAGGAAGAAATGGCCAAATCTGTTAAGGAGGGAAATAAAACCTTCTTCAGAAATATTAGTGACAGGAAGAAGAAAAACTGCGGCATTACAAAACTTAGCAATGGAAAAAATCTGTATATAGATGGGAATAAGACGGTCGCTGACCATCTGAATAATTACTTCTGCTCAATTTTTTCAGATGGCGACTTTCATAATCAGAACATGGCTGGACATAGCATTGCCCCTAGTTGTAAAGTCTTAGCCCCAGTGTTTTCAGAGGCCGATGTTTTACAGGAACTTGTCCGGCTAAAGTTAAATAAGGCAATGGGTCCAGATGGCATCAACCCCAGAGTTCTTAAAGAACTCCGATCTGTGATTGTTGGCCCCCTGACTGATCTATATAATCAGTCCCTTCTTACAGGAGATGTTCCTGATGATTGGAGAATGGCTAATGTTGTACCCATTCACAAGAAGGGTAGTAGAGAAGAAGCTAGTAACTATAGGCCAGTCAGCTTGACATCTGTAGTGGTAAAAATGATGGAGACTCTACTAAAAAAGAAGATAATTGACCATCTAACAACAAACAACTTGATGGACCCAAACCAGCATGGCTTTACTGAGGGCCGATCATGTCAGACTAATCTCATTGATTTCTTTGACTATGTAACTAAAGTGCTGGATGAAGGTGGTGCCGTGGATATCGCCTACCTGGATTTCAGTAAAGCTTTTGATACGGTTCCCCATAAAGAGCTGATAGAGAAGTTATCAAAAATTGGACTTAACCCCTGGATAGTTCAGTGGATCTGCAGTTGGCTGAAGGACAGATACCAGAGGGTTGTTGTTAATGGAGTGTATTCTGAGGAGAGGCTGGTTACAAGTGGGGTGCCACAGGGATCTGTTCTGGGTCCTGTTCTGTTTAACATGTTTGTAAGTGACATAAGGGTCGGCTTGGTAGGAAAGGTTTGCTTGTTTGCTGATGACACAAAAGTGTGTAATAGGGTTGATGTTCCAGGAGGTGTCGGTAATATGGAGAATGATTTATCTTTATTAGATAAGGGGTCAAAACAATGGAAACTTCAGTTCAATGTTTCCAAATGTAAAATAATGCACTTGGGGAGAAGAAATCCTCTATCTGAGTATCGTATTGGCAGTTCTGTGCTAACAAAGACCTCAGAAGAGAAGGATTTGGGGGTAGTCATCTCTGACAGCCTCAAAATGAGTAACCAATGCAGCCAGGCAGTAGGGAAAGCAAATCGTATGCTTGGCTGCATAGCTAGAGGTATAACAAGCAGAAAGAGGGAGATTGTGATCCCTCTGTATAGAGCTCTAGTGAGACCACATCTGGAATACTGTGTTCAATTCTGGAGACCTCACCTGCAAAAGGATATTGCTAAAATAGAACGAGTCCAAAGAAGAGCTACAAAAATGGTGGAAGGTCTAAAGCATAGAACTTATCAAGAAAGACTCCGAGTTCTTAATATGTATAGTCTGGAGGAAAGAAGAGAAAGGGGGGACATGATTGAAATCTTTAAATATGTTAAAGGACTGAATAAAGTTCAGGAGGGAAGTGTTATTAATAAGAAACAGAACACAAGAACAAGGGGGCACAATCTGAGGTTAGTTGGGGGAAAAATAAAGAACAACATTAGAAAATATTATTTCACTGAAAGAGTAGTAGAAGCTTGGAACAAACTTCCAGCAGAGGTGGTTGATAAATCCACAGTAACTGAATTTAAACATGCCTGGGATAAACATGTATCTATCCTAAGATAACAATAAAAGGATAATAAAAGGGCAGACTAGATGGACCAGGTGGTCTTTTTCTGCCGTCAATCTTCTATGTTTCTATGTTTCTAAACATCTCTAGAGAGACCTGAAAGTGGCTGTCCACCGATGGTCCCCATCCAACCTAAGAGAGCTTGAGAGGATCCGCAGAGAAGAATGCCAGAAGATCCCCAAATCCAGGTGTGTAAACCACGTGGCCTCATACCCATGAAGACTGGAGACTGGAATCACTGTGAAAGGTGCTTCAAGTCATAAGTAAAGGGTCTGAATACTTATGTCAATGCAAGATTTTAGTTTTTCCTTTTCATTAAATTAACAAAGATTTCAAACATTCTGTATTCACTTTCTTATTATGGGTCACTGAGTGCAGGATGAAGGCGGAAAACATTTTTTTTTATCACAAAGCCAAAAAAATAAGTGATAGGTTCTAAAGAAAGCACTGTCTGGAACATGGTCATTCTAAATGGCAACTTCTGTATAGTAACGACATAATTGAACAGATATGGTGTTTCATGGTTCACGCAGCTCATTCACAAATAAGGAACAAGCACTTGATGCGTTACTGGAGGAGGTTTTATGCTCTTATCTCTGACAGTAATAGGTTTAGTATTAATATGCCACATTGAAGCACATTCACGATGGTTGCCAGGCAAGCCAAGCCAGCAAGATTACTTATCTTCCTTTCATATAATTGCAAACAACGCTTTCCAGTATGGAGCCAAGAGTGTGTGAAACAGCTGGCGAGGTGTTTGACCATCTGATGGCTTTTGTCAACCAAATCTGTATGGAAGAACCTGCAAATTTCTTATTAAGGGGTTATCCATGACTAATGTAAAATATAAATTAGACATCATACAGTCCATGAGAATCTCTTTCTAATAAAGCTAGAACCAGCCCTGTATCTCACATGGATCCAGAGATCTCCACATTCATTGCTCTGCTAGATTTATATCAAGCTGACAGCTCCAGGGGAAGTGTCTTTTCTGCTGCAGTTAAGGGGGCGTGTCTCATCTCTCCCTATCACAGCTCAGGAGGCGTGTCTCAGCTCTCCCTATCACAGCTCAGGAGGCAGTTAAAGGATGAAACTGAGCATGTGTGGCCTTCTCAGTGAGCAGGAAAAAGAAATGGTGGCGCTATACAGATACATTTTATTGAATAACTCACTGGCTATGCTAAATTTTTAATTGTATGCAATTACAAAATTATTCAGATGCAGGTGCTGGTTTGAAAACTGTAGAATATTTTTTTATGAGACAAACCCTTTAAGATCATACTGGTTGGCAATAGGAGGAACAAAACCCAGGGATCATATTCTTGAAATAAGGTCAGAGACAACTCTGATGTACCTAACATATCTCCTTAAAGGGGTTTTCCTGTTATCCTGAAATAAGGTCAGAGATGACTCTGATGTACCTAGCACATGGTCAATCTCTATTTGTTAGATAGGTTTGCTTGTCCATGGCTTTCCAGTTCTATTGGCCTCTATCTGTACATTGATTCATATTATTCTGCAAAAGTATCTTAGGAAGAAGTTGTGCCAAACCTGCAAGGAAAAGTGAGGGACAATACTCATATGAGGGTGGTGGAGAATGGACAATGAGGGTGGGCTGAAGCCAATCCAGTATAAACATTATCAGCTGCCATGGTCTTTATCTAAATACTGATATCGTTGCTTATTACTTTTATTCTGTGTTGGTGGTTTGTTTTATAGCATTCTCACCATTGATACTATGTGTTCATGTACTTTGGTTAAGACCTTCATGTCTGTCCTGGAGGTTTTCACTGTTTAGGTGGACCTGTTTCTGGCCATGATAAAGATGGAAAATATCTCCCTCTACTCCTGTCCAGGTTACGGAGTCACCTGGTAAGTGCAGCCATTAGTAGATCTCATGCTCTGATAACATACCGAGTACTGAGCAATGCTTTGTTAATACTTCAGGACAAATGTATCATGCCAGGAATGTACATGGTCTTATCAATAACACATCACTCAAGGGAACAACTACAGACACATGGACTCAAAGACCTTTCTAAAGAATCTGACCAATGTCTCATGAGAACCTTAAGGATGTAGTATCTACTATGTGAAGGTTCTAGCACTGTATTATGGTTTCTGCTATAAAATGGGGCCGTTTTACTATCACAAGTTCACCAGAATTCTGGCCCATAGACTATAAACGTCCAGTGATGGTTCTTCATCTGTTTTAAAAATGTCCATGCAGAGATCATATCTGCTTGCTAATCTTGCAGCTGCTGGAGCACACGGTTATTGACAGCAGGACTATCCATAGAGAAGACAGTGACAGTTTTTTAACATCTCTGCTGCCTATCTCATTGATCATTGAGCACTGTGTATAGAGATCAGGAAGGGGCAAAGCTGCTTCTTGCTCCGGTTCCAGCGGTCATATGATCTCCGGTAGTCTATGCGAGCTGCTGGGTCTTAGCAGACCCAGATCAGCTCTGCAGTGAGGTTGTACAATGATATACAATCCCTCTGGAGGCTGTATTTCCCCTGTAACTGGGGCTACTATGTCAGCCCCAGTTACAAGAGAAATCAGCAATAAATGTATTAGAAAAAAACAATAAGTTAAATGTCCCCCAAGGTCTTCATTACCCTGTAGAGGGCATAAAGTGTAAAATAAAAAAATAATTTAAAAAATAGACAAAGTAAAAAATATATAAAAAGATAAAATAAAAACCACCACGGCATGCCGAAACCTCAGCTTTTAGCCCCGGCTCCAGCAACCATAACCCATACATCCCATGTATCAAAATGACGGGGGATGTAGTAAAAAAAATATATTTTAGTTGCAGGTTGTGCTATTGACAAAAAAAAAAATGAAAAAACAGACTATTTTCTTCCCCTTTTTCAGGTTATAAAACATAAAAATAAAAAAATACTAAAATGAAATGGACAAAAATAAAGCCCCATGTATCACTGAAAAAAAGGTATAAAAACTAGCTACATAACAAAAAAAAATTATGGCTTTTAAAGATTCGTGTACTGAAAAAACTGAAAAATTAGCCTAGTCAGGAAAGGGGTTAAATGACCCAGTCTGGTTTTTAATTCCAAAATATATTTATTGTGTTAATTGCAAAACAGGAGAAATCTCAATTACAATAGTAAGGCATATTAATGATGTAGATACATTTCTCCAACTGGTACAATCGCATACGATGAACAACGAATGAAGTAACGAAGTGTGTAAATAAAACAATCGTAAACCAATAAAAATGTTCATTAAACAAGAGTTGTCTGACTCATTTTACAGTAGAATTGCGAGAAACAGTCTGGTGAACTCCCCCGGTCAGGGGTAAAAGATGGGAGGGGAAGAAAGAAATGAAAAAGGGGAGGAGTGGGGGTGTGAAAAATAGAAATAAGTGGGATAGTCTCCCACAGACCAGGTTATCTGGCTATAGAGACAAATAGTATTGTAAATTGGGGGAGTTAGAGCAGTTCAGCCAGGGATTCCATATTTGCGCATAGCGTTCTCTTGAATCATTTAGCGTAGCGTTTAGCTTTTCATGCAGCGCAATAGTATTGACTCTGTGAATAACTAATGAAATTCGAAGGGATGAAGTACGCCATTTGGCTGCTATGTGAATCCTGGCTGACATCAGGATGAACTGAAGCAATTTATACTCAGTATAGGTAAAGGTTGGCGGCTTAAGTCCAAGTAAGTATATAGGAGCTGAAAGGGGTAGATCCTTCCTGAAGACCTCATATAGTCCTCTTTTGATGTTAGTCCAGAACTGACGTACGATTGGACAAGTCCACCATATATGAAGGGTGTTTCCCACAGACTGGCACCCCCGAAAGCAATAGGGGGGGACAGTGGGATAGAAAGCATGTAGCCTGGAAGGAACAAATAGGTCCTATGAAGAATCTTCAAAGAGGTTTCCATTAAGGTGACCTGCCAGCTCCCATTACTGATCATAGTACAGCAGTCTTGCCATTGTTCCATGGAGAGGGTCTCTCCGAGGTCAACCTCCCAGCTTATACATAAAAGCCAATTTGGGATTAGGGGGTGGAGCATTTAACAACGAGTAAATGAAAGAAAGAAGAACCCTTCTCTGAAGCCTTATATCTACAAAGTCTCTCAAATGGTGTATGTACTATCATATGGTTGGCTGGGATTTGAGATGTTAGGAAATGGAAAACCTGGGAGACTCTAAAGATTTCTAAGTGTGGGGGAGAGAATGCAGATAGGAAGTACGCCCTGGACATGAGTTGAGAGCGGAGTAGGAAAGTCACCAACACAAAGTAGTCTGGTATGTTTCCACCAAACGAATTCGGTTGGTGATAGACCAGGTGGGAATAGGGGGTTTCTAAAACAATGGAAGCAAGGGAGATATAGGATTCTGTAATTTATATTTAAATCTACCTTCCTCCAGAGTTGAAGCATGAGGTAGGGGATTTTTTTGCGGCAGGGTCTATCATCCCCAAAGGAATGTCAGGTGACCAAATCAGTGCTAATGGGAGGTAGGTAGTAGCAAGTCAGACTCTAAGTGTACCCATTGTGGGGAATGAGAAGAAGCATTAAATGAAACCAGCTGTGACAACCGGGCTGCAAGATAATATTTGTAAAGATGAGGAACTGAAAGACCGCCCACACTCTTATGTAGATGCATTATATTTCTACCTATCCTCGGTCTCTTATAGGCCCATATGAAACGGAAAATTTCCGTCTGCAAAGTCTTTAGAGAGGAGCCCGTTAAAGGCGTAGGAAGAGACCGGAATAGATATAATATTCTCGGTAATGTGACCATTTTAACTGTATGAATTCTGCCTATCCACGATAGAGTAGGGTAGTTCCAGTTGTGTAAATCTTGGAGGAGTGCAGGAATAAGCCTAGCATAGTTCCATTTGAAAGTCAAGTCTAGCGTTTTAGGAATATTAACCCCGAGGTACGGTAAATACTGATCCTATGGGAAATCCAAAGTTAAGAGAAATTAAGTCTCCCACTGATTTAGGTACATGGTAGTGTAGAATCTCTGATTTTGTAGCGTTAATCCGTAGACCAGAAAAGCGACTGAAAGAATCTAAACAGGTTCAATAAATTGGGCAGTGTAGTCAAGGGACGTGTGATAGTAAGGAGCATGTCGTCTGCGAAGAGGCTCACTTTTATATTCGCGTGAGCCAATTCGAACTCCTGCTATATTTGGGTTGGAGCGAATCATGATGGCTAGCGGTTCGATTGCTAGGGCAAACAAGGCGGGAGACAAGGGGCATCCCTGTCGAGTACCTCGGCTAATACTGATCGGGGCCGGGTTGTCGGTAGGCAACTTTAAAAAAGCGTGGGGGTTGTATAGAGAGCCCGTATTGCACTAACAAATTTACCCGAGATACCCCATGGCAGACATGACTTGATAGAGGTAATTCCAAGAGAGGCTATCAAAAGCCTTTTCAATATCTAAGGCTAACAAAGAAAGGGTCTAGACTTCGTATTAGCCCATTGTATGATGTTACAAATCTTCCTAACATTATCAGGGCCTGTCTGCCTGGTATAAAGCCTACCTGATCATAGTGAATCAGGGCTGGAAGGTAACTGTTAAGGCGCTTAGCCAAAATAGAGGTGAATATCTTTATGTCGACATTAAGTAGGGAGATGGGGCGATAGCTCGTTGGGCACAGGGGGTCTTTATGGGGCTTTAGGAAATAACTGTAAGCAGTGCACTAAGCAATCCGGAGGTAACGTACCTTGGCGTAGGATATGTTACAAAGACTCTTGAGATGAGGGATTAAGAGTTCCTTAAATTCTTATAATAGATAGCAGAGAACCCATCCGGACCCGGCGATTTTCCCAACTTAAGGGATGCAATAGCCAAGTCTAATTCTTCCTCCGTAACATCAAGATTAAGAGAGTCTGCATCAGACTGGGGTAAAGTGGGAATGGGGAAGAGTGGTAAGGAAATGAGACAGTCTCTTCCAGGGGGGGGGTCGGAGGGTGGCAGTATAGTTGTTGATAAAAGGAATGGAATCTCTGGTAGATCTTATTTGGTTAGAGGTGATTTCGCCCTCCTGTGTCCGTAATTTGATAGATATTATTGAAGCGCTGCCTGGATCTAAGTTTAGCCGCTAAAAGTTGTCAGGTTTATTAGCCAATTTATAAATTTGGCTGTGTCATCTCAAGGCCTTTTCAGTGCGATGCAACAAACCGCCTCAAGCTGAAGTTTCGTGTCTCAATAAGCTTTAATGAGGTATAATGAAGGCTGCCTTTGGTTAGCCAATTCCAGGCGTGACAATTTTGATTCCAAATCAGACTGGACTTTAGAGCGTTCCTCTTCAATCTAGACGCCTCAGCCACACTACCCCTCTAATGACTGCTTTATGCGCGCCCAGTTGATAGCAGGCGTAGTATCCGAGGATACATTAATGGTGAAATAATCTCTAAGAGCTGTGGT
>ONZH01008512.1:0-104509 GCA_900303285.1 Rhinella marina | reverse complement strand
AAATTTTTATGTGATTCGCCTGCTCCTGCACTATAACTCGGTCACTCTGTTGTCAAAATCATACAGGGCCTCGATAAATTTTATGTGCTTCGCCTGCTCCTGCACTGTAACTCGGTCATTCTGTAGTCATAGCCATACAGGGGCAACGATAAATTTTATGTACTTCGCCTGCTCCTGCACTGTAACTCGGTCACTCTGTAGTCACAGCCATACAGGGCCTCGATAAATTTTTATGTGCTTCGCCTGCTCCTGCACTGTAACTCGGTCACTCTGTAGTCACAGCCATACAGGGTCACGCTAAATGTTTATGTGCTTCGCCTGCTACTGCACTGTAACTCGGTCACTCTGTAGTTACATCCATACAGGGCCAAGTTACATTTTTATGTGCTTCGCCTGCTCCTGCTCTGTAACTCGGTCACTTTGTAGTTACAGCCATACAGGGCCACGGTAAATTTTTATGTGCTTCTCCTGCTCCTGCACTGTAACTTGGTCACTCTGTAGTCACAGCCATACAGGGTCACGCTAAATTTTTATGTGCTTCACCTGCTCCTGCACTGTAACTCGGTCACTCTGTAGTCATAAGCATACAGGGCCACAATAAATTTTTAATGTGCTTCGCCCTGCTCCTTCTCTTTAACTCCGGTCACTTTGTAGTTACAGCCATACAGGGCCCACCATAAATTTTTATGTGCTTCTCCTGCTCCTGCACTGTAACTTTGGTCACTCTGTAGTCACAGCCATAAAGGGGTCACGCTAAATTTTTATGTGCTTCGCCTGCTCCTGCCACTGTAACTAGGTCACTCTGTTGTCAAAGCCATACAGGGTCACGCTAAATTTTTATGTATTTTCGCCTGCTCCTGCACTGTAACTCGGTCACTCTGTAGTCATAAGCATACAGAGCCACGATAAATTTTTATGTATTTCGCCTGCTCCTGCACTGTAACTCGGTCACTCTGTAGTCATAAGCATACAGAGCCACGATAAATTTTTATGTGCTTTGCCTGCTCCTGCTCTGTAACTCAGTCACTATTTAGTCACAGCCATACAGAGCCTCGATAAATTTTTATGTGATTCGCCTGCTCCTGCACTGTAACTCGGTCACTCTGTAGTCACAGCCATACAGGGCCATGATAAATTTTTATGTGCTTTGCCTGCTCCTGCACTGTAACTCGTTCACTCTGTAGTCACAGCCATACAGGGTCTCGATAAATTTTTATGTGCTTTGCCTGCTTCTGCACTGTAACTCGGTCACTCCGTAGTTACATCCATACAGGGCCACGGTAAATTTTTATGTGCTTCTCCTGCTCCTGCACTGTAACTTGGTCACTCTGTAGTCACAGCCATACAGGGTCACGCTAAATTTTTATGTGCTTCACCTGCTCCTGCACTGTAACTCGGTCACTCTGTAGTCATAAGCATACAGGGCCACCATAAATTTTTAATGTGCTTCGCCTGCTCCTTCTCTATAACTCGGTCACTTTGTAGTTACAGCCATACAGGGCCACCATAAATTTTTATGTGCTTCTCCTGCTCCTGCACTGTAACTTGGTCACTCTGTAGTCACAGCCATAAAGGGTCACGTTAAATTTTTATGTGCTTCGCCTGCTTCTGCACTGTAACTAGGTCACTCTGTTGTCAAAGCCATACAGGGTCACGCTAAATTTTTATGTTTTTCGCCTGCTCCTGCACTGTAACTCGGTCACTCTGTAGTCATAAGCATACAGAGCCACGATAAATTTTTATGTGCTTTGCCTGCTCCTGCTCTGTAACTCAGTCACTATTTAGTCACAGCCATACAGGGTCATGCTAAATTTGTATGTGCTTCTCCTGCTCCTGCACTGTAACTCGTCACTCTGTTGTCACAGCCATACAGTGCCACGATAAATTTTTATGTGCTTCGCCTGCTCCTGCACTGTAACTCCGTCACTCTGTAGTCACAGCCATACAGGGTCTTGCTAAATTTTTATGTGCTTCGCCTGCTCCATCACTGTAACTTGGTCACTCTGTAGTCACAGCCATACAGGGTCACGATAAATTTTTATGTGCTTCGCCTGCTCCTGCACTGTAACTCGGTCACTCTGTAATCACAGCCATACAAGGCCTCGATAAATTTTTATGTGCTTCGCCTGCTCCTGCACTGTAACTCGGTCACTCTGTATTCACAGCCATACAGGGCCACTATAAATTTTTATGTGTTTCGCCTGGTCCTGCACTGTAACTCGGTCACTCTTTAGTCACAGCCATACAGGGTCACTCTAAATTTTTATGTTCTTCGCCTGCTCCTGCACTGTAACTCGGTCACTCTGTAGTCACAGCCATACAGGGTCACGCTAAATGTTTATGTGCTTTGCCTGCTCCTGCACTGTAACTCGGTCACTCTGTAGTCACAGCCATACAGGGCCACGATAAATTTTTATGTGATTCGCCTGCTCCTGCACTATAACTCGGTCACTCTGTTGTCAAAATCATACAGGGCCTCGATAAATTTTTATGTGCTTCGCCTGCTCCTGCACTGTAACTCGGTCATTCTGTAGTCATAGCCATACAGGGCAACGATAAATTTTTATGTACTTCGCCTGCTCCTGCACTGTAACTCGGTCACTCTGTAGTCACAGCCATACAGGGCCTCGATAAATTTTTATGTGCTTCGCCTGCTCCTGCACTGTAACTCGGTCACTCTGTAGTCACAGCCATACAGGGTCACGCTAAATGTTTATGTGCTTCTCCTGCTCCTGCACTGTAACTTGGTCACTCTGTAGTCACAGCCATAAAGGGTCACGCTAAATTTTTATGTGCTTCGCCTGCTCCTGCACTGTAACTAGGTCACTCTGTTGTCAAAGCCATACAGGGTCACGCTAAATTTTTATGTATTTCGCCTGCTCCTGCACTGTAACTCGGTCACTCTGTAGTCATAAGCATACAGAGCCACGATAAATTTTTATGTGCTTTGCCTGCTCCTGCTCTGTAACTCAGTCACTATTTAGTCACAGCCATACAGAGCCTCGATAAATTTTTATGTGATTCGCCTGCTCCTGCACTGTAACTCGGTCACTCTGTAGTCACAGCCATACAGGGTCACGATAAATTTTTATGTGCTTCGCCTGCTCCTGCACTGTAACTCGGTCACTCTGTAATCACAGCCATACAAGGCCTCGATAAATTTTTATGTGCTTCGCCTGCTCCTGCACTGTAACTCGGTCACTCTGTATTCACAGCCATACAGGGCCACTATAAATTTTTATGTGTTTCGCCTGGTCCTGCACTGTAACTCGGTCACTCTTTAGTCACAGCCATACAGGGTCACTCTAAATTTTTATGTTCTTCGCCTGCTCCTGCACTGTAACTCGGTCACTCTGTAGTCACAGCCATACAGGGTCACGCTAAATGTTTATGTGCTTTGCCTGCTCCTGCACTGTAACTCGGTCACTCTGTAGTCACAGCCATACAGGGCCTCGATAAATTTTTATGTGCTTCGCCTGCTCCTGCACTGTAACTCGGTCACTCTGTAGTCACAGCCATACAGGGCCACGATAAATTTTTATGTGATTCGCCTGCTCCTGCACTATAACTCGGTCACTCTGTTGTCAAAATCATACTGGGCCTCGATAAATTTTTATGTGCTTCGCCTGCTCCTGCACTGTAACTCGGTCATTCTGTAGTCATAGCCATACAGGGCAACGATAAATTTTTATGTACTTCGCCTGCTCCTGCACTGTAACTCGGTCACTCTGTAGTCACAGCCATACAGGGCCTCGATACATTTTTATGTGCTTCGCCTGCTCCTGCACTGTAACTCGGTCACTCTGTAGTCACAGCCATACAGGGTCACGCTAAATGTTTATGTGCTTCGCCTGCTACTGCACTGTAACTCGGTCACTCTGTAGTTACATCCATACAGGGCCAAGTTAAATTTTTATGTGCTTCGCCTGCTCCTGCTCTGTAACTCGGTCACTTTGTAGTTACAGCCATACAGGGCCACGGTAAATTTTTATGTGCTTCTCCTGCTCCTGCACTGTAACTTGGTCACTCTGTAGTCACAGCCATACAGGGTCACGCTAAATTTTTATGTGCTTCACCTGCTCCTGCACTGTAACTCGGTCACTCTGTAGTCATAAGCATACAGGGCCACAATAAATTTTTAATGTGCTTCGCCTGCTCCTTCTCTTTAACTCGGTCACTTTGTAGTTACAGCCATACAGGGCCACCATAAATTTTTATGTGCTTCTCCTGCTCCTGCACTGTAACTTGGTCACTCTGTAGTCACAGCCATAAAGGGTCACGCTAAATTTTTATGTGCTTCGCCTGCTCCTGCACTGTAACTAGGTCACTCTGTTGTCAAAGCCATACAGGGTCACGCTAAATTTTTATGTATTTCGCCTGCTCCTGCACTGTAACTCGGTCACTCTGTAGTCATAAGCATACAGAGCCACGATAAATTTTTATGTGGTTTGCCTGCTCCTGCTCTGTAACTCAGTCACTATTTAGTCACAGCCATACAGAGCCTCGATAAATTTTTATGTGATTCGCCTGCTCCTGCACTGTAACTCGGTCACTCTGTAGTCACAGCCATACAGGGCCACGATAAATTTTTATGTGCTTTGCCTGCTCCTGCACTGTAACTCGTTCACTCTGTAGTCACAGCTATACAGGGTCTCGATAAATTTTTATGTGCTTTGCCTGCTTCTGCACTGTAACTCGGTCACTCTGTAGTCACAGCCATACAGGGCCACGATAAATTTTTATGTGCTTCGCCTGCTCCTGCACTGTAACTCGGTCACTCTGTAGTCACAGCCATACAGGGTCACGCTAAATTTTTATGTGCTTCGCCTGCTCCTGCACTGTAACTCGGTCACTCTGTAGTCACAGCCATAAAGGGGCACGATAAATTTTTATGTGCTTTGCCTGCTCCTGCACTGTAACTCGGTCACTCTGTTGTCACAGCCATACAGGGCCACGATAAATTTTTATGTGCTTCGCCTGCTCCTGCACTGTAACTCGTTCACTCTGTAGTCACAGCCATACAGGGTCTCGATAAATTTTTATGTGCTTTGCCTGCTTCTGCACTGTAACTAGGTCACTCTGTAGTCACAGCCATACAGGGCCACGATAAATTTTTATGTGCTTCGCCTGCTCCTGCACTGTAACTCGGTCACTCTGTAGTCACAGCCATACAGGGTCACGCTAAATTTTTATGTGCTTCGCCTGCTCCTGCACTGTAACTCGGTCACTCTGTAGTCACAGCCATAAAGGGGCACGATAAATTTTTATGTGCTTTGCCTGCTCCTGCACTGTAACTCGGTCACTCTGTTGTCACAGCCATACAGGGCCACGATAAATTTTTATGTGCTTCGCCTGCTCCTGCACTGTAACTCGGTCACTCTGTAGTCACAGTCATACAGGGCCACGATAAATTTTTATGTGCTTTGCCTGCTCCTGCACTGTAACTCGGTCACTCTGTAGTCACAGCCAAAAAAAGCAGCAAAGGTTCCTTAAAAAACCCTCTTTCAAGGGGCTCCCCAAATAACCTGAAAAGGGGAAAAAGGGATGAGGCGCACGAATGCGCAACTTAATTTCCTGAGTTGCCTCGTCATCCACCCGCGCTGGAGAAAGGGGCGGAACTACCAGGGAAAAGTCTGCATCGCTGAATTGAATTCGTACGCGACAGCGTATAGAGTAACTAAATTATTCGTTGAAAAGCGTATAATTTATAGGACACACTACGTAGCGAATGCGTGCAAAAGCGAAGCGAATCACCTAATATTCAGATTCGCTTCGCAGCTGAAAAATCCCAAGATTCGATACGAATCTACGAAGCGGCGAATAGATTCGGTCTTCTCTAGTTGTAAGGTATTCAGTGAATATCATTTAAAATATATATATATATATATATATATATATATATATATATATATATATATATATATATATATATATCTCAGTTTGTGGGGTGGTTACTTTTAAATAAGTATTTTAGGCCTCATTCGCCATTCAAGCAGAAAAGCGTGATATTGCTGTAAGGTAGTCAGTGAATTTCATAAAAAAATAAATGAATCTGAGTTTGTGGGGTTGTCAGTGTTACTATTAAATAAGTATTTGTGGCCTCATTTGCCATAGAAAAATAAAATTGTCATATAGTGTGTAGTTCTGTGCAGTAATCCATTGTACTGTAGTTTAGCAACCCATTGTTAACCCACTCTGAGAAATACCGTCACTGGGTGACGGTATTTCTCGAATAAATAGTCGTTGTGCGAGGCAGTGAGCAAAGTAAATTTTTTTGGGTGGATTTTAATTTCCATTTATTTTAAATTTGTAATCAATCAGTATGTCAGACAGAACGGTGACAGGCCCTTCACAGGGGGAAGCAGTGGCACAAATGTTTCTGGAATAGGCACAGGTCGCAGCAGAGGAAGGGGACGTGGCTACTGGGAAGCCAAGAGGTGGGGCAGAAATCTGCTCCTTCCAGTAGGCGGTCAAGTACTAATGAGGAGAGTGTAGTGGGAGGTGATGTTGAGAGCGGTCAGGCTTTGTACACAGAGACAGTTGAGGAGGACATTAGCAACGTGCAAACTGTAGTTGATGATGATATAGCCGATCGCACTTGGGAGCCGGTTGAAGCAAGGGCTTCATCATCTTTATTGTCATCTGCAGACGAGACTAACAGCTTGCACGTGAGGCAGCGGTGCAGCCAGCAAGTCGGTAGTGTGGGTGGGAGTCAGCTTAGTGGCCGCAGTGCAAGGTTGGGAGCCAAACAGGTACGGGGTAGACCGCACTCTTCGCAGGTGCCTTCCGGTCTTGAAAAGAGCGGCGCAGCGGCTCAGCGGCTCAGCCAGGCAGTGGAGGTACTACTCCGTCAGTGCGGAGTGTTGGTGGTAAAATCGCCTACTCGGCAGTGTGGAAGTTTTTTGTTAATATGCCTGAGGTGAACATGGCTATATGTAGAATCTGTGGTCAGAAAGTGAAGCGTGGCCAGGGTGCTAATGTTGGCACATCGGCCCTGCGCCAACATATGTAGCGTCACCACAAAGTGGCCTGGGAGAACCATGGCACAGATGTGGCGCTCCAGTCGGCAGCAGCAACAGCAGCATCACCCAGTGGCACGCAGCCCATTTCAGGCAGTCAAGTCTCCAGCACCTCTGCCGAAGGGAGCTGTCTCTCATCATCTACCGCTCCAGATGCTCCTGTTCCTCCTCCTCTTATTTATCGCCACTCATTACGGCAGCAGTCGTTCACCGAGGCAATTGCGAAGAGACAGCAGTACGCGTCCAGCCATCCTACAGCGCAGAAGCTGACCGTGCTCCTGTCCAAGTTGCTTGTGCTGCAGTCCCTCCCTTTTCAACTGGTGGATTCTGCACCGTTCAGAGAAATGATAGCTTGTGCCGAGCTGAGGTGGAGTGTGCCAAGCCCCATTTCTTTGCCAAACAGTCAGTCCCAGCCCTGCACAAATATGTAGAAGAGAAGGTGGCCCAGTCCTTGAGCCTGTCGGTGTCTGCCAAAGTGCACAGGTCAATGTGCTTCCTGCCCAGCCACATGAGCAACTTGGACAGGTGACACCAGTTTCTCCTCCTCGTTGTCAAACTGCTGATCCTGCGCTAATGTCCGGCTCCTTTTCCACCATTTTAGCCTCCACTGCAGGGCCAAGTCATAGTGCTTCTCCAGCGTACCACATGTGCAGGGCACAGCGGTGTCACGCAGTTCTACGCCTGTTTTGCCTGGGCGAACAAAGTCACACAGGGGAGGAACTACTCCGCTTCATGCAAGAAGAAATCGATTGCTGGCTTTTTCCGTGACAACTTAAAATCAGAACCATGGTGACAGACAACAGAAAGAACATGTTGTCCGTGCTGCGCCAAGGAGGGCTGAGCCATGCGCCATGCATGGCACACGTATTTAATCCAGTTGTCAAACGTTTCCTCAAGTCTTATACCCAACTGCAAAACATTCTAAAAATGGCCAGGAAACTTTGCATGCACTTCAGCCATTCCTACAGCGCCAAGCACACCATCCTTGAGCTGCAGCGGCAGAATGGCGTCCCCCAACATAGGCTGATATGTGACGTTTCCACCCGTTGGAATTCTACCCTCCATATGTTGGACCGACTGTATGAACAGAGAAAGGCCATAAACGATTTCTTAATGATCCAAGCGGATAGGAGTACTCCCCTGTGTAATTTTGATGTCATCCAGTGGCAGCTCATGCGTGACACCTGCCGCTTGCTCAGGCCCTTTGAGGAGGCCACGTTATTTGTCAGTCGCCAGGACTACAGTATGAACAACGTCATTCCACTGCTTCATGTCCTGGAACAGATGCTGCAAAATCTTTCAGGTCCATGGACTGGAGACGTGGAGACTGCATCTCATGGCAACATGAGTCCGGTGGGGGCTGATCTGGAGGAGGAGGAGGACATTAGAGCACAAGCATTTAGTGGTTTTTCTACCCAGGTGACAGAAGAGGAGGAGCAGGAGCAGCCAGAGGTGATAGAGGGAGATGCGGAAGATGAGGCAGATGACCCAGAGACACCATGGCAGTATACAGTGTAGTTGGA
The DNA here is from genome assembly GCA_900303285.1 of Rhinella marina. Lineage (NCBI taxonomy): Eukaryota > Metazoa > Chordata > Amphibia > Anura > Bufonidae > Rhinella > Rhinella marina. The sequence continues at coordinate 95,967 of ONZH01008512.1, read as the reverse complement.
GGCAGGGAGTCCCTCCAAGTCACTTGCGCAAATGGCCCGATGCATGCTCAATTGCTTACGTAGTGACAGCTGAATAGTCACTATCCGGCAAAGGGATGACTTCTGGCTCCCCACCCTCTTGGACCCTCGCTACTGGTCTAAAATGGGGGCCTTTTTTTCACCTGCTGAGAGGGAGGACAAACTGAAGTACTATAGAGACATCCTATGTAGTCAGTTGGCTGCTGCCTATCTGCGTCGTCGTCCATCCTCTCGCAGGTCTGACCGGGGGGTCCCTCAGTGCTCACGTACCACTGCCACAACTGCTGTGGGGGGTTCGGGGGTTAGGAGCAGTACCAGCTCCATCAGCAGCAACTTGAGTCTGGAGTCGCTGATGAGCAGCTTTCTTCACCCGCCAAGTGCGGAAAGTACTCACCAGCAGCGGTGGCAGCAGAAGCAGGTAGACCAGGAGCAGACCCTGAACCAGCAGGTGGTGGCCTACTTTGACAGCACCCTGCCACCCCACATTGAAGATCCGCTGGACTACTGGACAGCCAAACTGGATTTGTGACCGCAACTGGCCGAGTTTGCACTGGAGAAGCTGTCCTGCACGGCTAGTAGTGTGGTATCAAAGTGGGTGTTCTGTGCGGCGGGGGCCATAGTTACCCCAAGGAGAACTCGCCTGTCTATCCAAAATGTGGAAAGACTCACCTTTGTCAAGATGAATCAGGCGTGGATCAGCCAGGATTTCCAACAACCAACGCCTGATGCATCAGATTAGATCAGCCATGATGCCTCACCCAAACCTTGATAAATGAGACTGAATTCTTCAGGCTACCTGCCTCAGCCACTCTTATGATGCTGCCACATGCCTGATGACACACATCTACCAGCTGCTCCTTCTACCACCCTACATCTTTACCAGTGACTTTACCACCAACCTCTCCACTCTGTCACTGACCCAATATGTAGCCTTCTGATGATGCCGTCACCTCAACAGTCAGGTCTCCTCATGCTGCTATTGCTGTCACCTCCAGGTTATGTCACCATGCCACTGTCACCATGCCACTCTGTGGCCTGATACTGCTGCGTCCCAGCTGCCGCCTCAACATGCTGTCTCCCAGCTGCCGCTACCTCCAAACTATGTAATTGTGCCACTCTGTGGCCTGATGCTGCTGCGTCCGGCTGCTACTCACGCTGTCTCCCAGCTGCGGCTACGTCCAAACTATGTAATTGTGCCACTCTGCGGCCTACTCATGCTGCGTCCCAGCTGCCGCCTACTCACGCTGTCTCCCAGCTGCCGCTACCTCGAAAGTATGTAATTGTGCCACTCTACGATATGTTGCATTGAAATTTTTTTGACTGCTGCTGCCTCTCCCAGGGTATGTCACTGTGCCATTCTGTATCTTTAAAATTAGTACCACTCCTGCTGCCTCTCTAACTCTGTTGCCTTGAAATGTATTCGACTGCTACCTCTTGCAGCTGCTGTTACGGTGCCACTCTGTGGCCTCAAAATTCATTCAAATTTTTTGGACCTTCTGCTCGGCAGTATGTCAGTCGTAAATTTTTTGTACGTTCTGTAGTCCCATTCCATTATTCATAGTTCAAGTATACAGGAAACAGAGCTAACTGTAGTTGATGATGATGTAGCCGATTGCACTTGGGAGCCGGGTGAAACAAGGGCTTCATGGTCATTATCGTCATCTGCAGACAAAGATTTCACTGCTGCTAGCTCAAGTATACAGGAAACCCTGTTTGTTTTGAACACTCGAATTTTTAAAAGTAAACGATTCTGGACCCCGGGACACTCAACGATGAGCATGGGGGAGGCGAGGGGCAGGGGCTCCCACAGGTAGTAACTCAGCTCCCTGCAGACCGCCAGCTCGATCTCAAGACGGAACTCCGAACTTTCTTGGCGTCTTGGGTCAATACTGACATTTTGTCACAGTCGAGGCAAAGCTAGAGCCTTCACTGCACCTCCTCTGTCTTACGTTCCCGTCCACTGGCATAACCATCCCCGATACTGATAATAACATATGTGATCTTAGCCAAAAGGAAGAGAATTTTTTAGTACGGTCTGCTCTTCAGGGTATGTCATCATGCCACTCTCTGGCCTGATGTTGCTGTCGCCGCCAACTGCACATGCCGTCTCCTAGCTGCCGCTACCTCAAAATAAGGTAATTGTGCCACTTTGTGGCCTCCAAATTGTACTACTACTTCCATTGCTGCAGCCACTTCCAGGGTCTGTCATTCTGCCACTCTGTGGCCTACTCATGCTGCTGCCACTTCCAGGGTCTGTCATTGTGCCCCTCTTTGGCCTACTCATGCTGCTGCCACTTCCAGGGTCTTTGATTGTGCCAATCTGTGGCCTACTCATGCTGCTGCCACTTCAGGGTCTGTCATTGTGCCACTCTGTCGCCTGATGCTGCTGCCGCCGCCTCCACACGCTGTCTTCTGGCTGCCGCTAGGTCAAAATTATGTAATTGTGCCACTGTACGGTATGCTGCATTTAAATTTTTATGACTGCTGCTGCCTCTCCCAGGGTATGTCACTGTGCCATTCTGTCTCATTAAAATTAATACGACTCCTGCTGCCTCTCCCACGCTGTGGCCTTGAAATGTATTCCACTGCTGCCTCTTGCAGCTGCTGTTACGGTGCCACTCTGTGGCCTTGAAATTTGTTTGACTGCTGACTCTTGCAGCTGCTGTTACTGTACCACTCTCCTCTGCAGAAGCATGTCAGTCGTAAATTTTTGGTACGTTCTGTAGTCCTATTCCATTATTCACAGCTCAAGTACACAGAAAACCCTGTTTGTTTAGAACACTCAAATTTTTTAAAGTAAACGATTCCGGCCCCCGGGACACTCAGCGATGAGCATGGGGGAGGCGAGAGGCAGGGGTTCCCACAGGTAGTAGCTCAGCTCCCTGCAGACCGCCAGCTCGATCTCAAGACGGAACTCCATAACCAGCCCCGATACTGATAAGAACATATGCAACAGTTGATCTTAAAGGGATTCTGTCAGCAGGATATGGGGTATAGAGATATTCACATCTATGTATTACTCTCTGCATTGTAATTCTAAATATACTATTCTTAATTCTATCAGAGCAGTAGTTTCTTTAAAAAATCGTTTAAATTCATCCTTAAGTGAGTAATTAACATATGAATTTAAACGATTTTTTAAAGAAACTACTGCTCTGATAGAATTAAGAATAGTATATTTGGAATTACAACGCAGAGAGTAATACATAGATGTGAATATCTCTATACCCCATATCCTGCTGACAGAATCCCTTTAACCAAAAGGACAAAAATTTTTTATTACGGTCTGCTCTTCAGGGTATGTCATCATGCGACTCTCCGGCCTGATGCTGCTATCGCCACCGCTGACTCCACATGCCGTCTCCTGGCTGCCGCTACGTCAAAATTAGGTAATTGTGCCACTCCAAATTGTACTACTACTTCCACTGCTGCTGCCACTTCCAGGGTCTGTCATTCTGCCACTCATGCTGCTGCCACCTGGCCACACTGTCGTCGTGCCACTCTATAGTCTGCTGATGCTGCTGCCACTGCTATCTCCAACCTGTCTAGGGGGGGGGCTCTGCTTGTATAAGTGTGTAATAGAACAGGTTTTGTCAAAAAGTATGTGGAATCAGTATATTCTTTATAGCTGGTGCTAACATTGACCTGTAAGGCTGAGTTCAGACTTGAGTTGTTTGCTGAGTTTTGGCCCCTTAACTGCCCAAACACATAAAAGTGTGCAGCGATTCTAAGAAGCCTGTTATGTGCGTGTCACACTGGCTCATAGTATTCTTCCACTACCACAGTAGAACACCAAGTATACTCAAGAGCAATGCTGGCATTCACTGTAATGTTGATTTGTACGCTAATGCTACGCATTGTATGCTAATGCGTACAAATTTGTATGCTAATGTGTACGCATTTGTACGCTAATGCGTATGCATTGTATGCAAATTCGTACAAATTCAGTTAATTAGCATACTTTTACAAGCGAAAGGAGTAAAAGAGGAGAAGTCGCGATTCTGACCTTTTTCTATTAACCAGACACCCTCCCCTCTTCCGAGTGGGGGGTGCCTGGTTTAGTCCCATTGACTAACATTATGCTCGGTTGCTCGGCCAGAGCACCCGAGCATGCGAGCGCAGAAGTGCTCGCTCAACACTACTCCCTATGCGTTTTACTGCAAGGCACAGTGTTCTGCACCACTATCCAGGCTCTCTGCAGCCTGGAAGTAGCCATTTTTCAACGTGATTCGCAACAAATTTATTTGGATCGAAGCAAATCTTTTCGGAAAATTTGGCAAACCAGCCGAATCGAATTTTTGAAAAATTCGCTCATCTCTAGATATAATTTTCCTGTGTTTTTTCTATGGCTTATGGCATGTTTATTTAAATGGATTCTTTCGCCAACCAGGACGGCTTGTAACGGTTGAGATGTCTGTATAGCTTTCCTAATGTAATTTACAGAGATGCCTTTATGTACTTAGAATTCTTTTCCAGGTCCTCAAAAAACAGCTTTATATCACTATGCAAATTAGTTGAAAAGAGCCCAATGGGCTTATCTGTGCAGGAGTAAAGGTAGCACGCATCAGAACAGAGCCCTGCTACCCGCACCATCTTGTTCTCTCCACCTCCCTTACTTGGCGATATCATCATAAGGCTGCTGGAAATATCGGGCCAAATACCATGGTTGCCGACCAGTATGTGTTCCGCAATTTGCGGAACACACAGCCCGGCACCCCATTCGAAGTGCCTATTCTTGTCCGCTACTGCAGACAAGAATAGGACATGTTCTTTTTTTTTTTTTTTTGTGGAGCCGCGGCTGCCCGCTCTCATTGAGGTGAACCGGGCCACATCTATTCCGCCATGTGAACGGGCCCTAAGACAGGGAGGTGGCAGGAACACAGCAATGGGATGAGCCAAACTAATTTACGTACATAAAAAACTGTTTTTCAAGAACTAGATAATATACATTAGGAGAGCTATACAGAAACCCCAACTTCAACGTTCCTGATTTGTGCAAGCTCCCTTTAAAAAAAAAAAATCAAGATCAGTATTATTTTTTAACAAATGCATTACCATACATTTTAAAACAAAAAGGGCATTTATCTTATTCCTGGGTTTTAAGAAGGCACACTCAAATGATATTTAATTATTCAGTAGACTCACAGGTATTGTCACTAATATTGCACCAAAATACAATTCATGTTAGATAGATTAAACAGTTCTTCAGACAGTTGGTGTGCTAATATAGGCTCTGCGTATTATACTAAAATACACACTGCTTATGTACAGGCACGAACACATTTTGTCAGATGGTAGGCTAATCATTAGTCTTAAGATGGCCATACACAAGATGTTAAGCTTTTGGCTGAAAGCCTTTTCTTTATGGTTCCCCACACACATGCCCTCTGTGCTCAGCTGAGTTGATGGTAGTAGACTGCTGCTAAACACCTCTGGTTCTGAATTATCATCCCATGAGAAAAGGATCAGACATGTTGAAATTCAACATACCAGCCCTTCTTTCCCCAACACCTGCTATTAGAGGTGGGTTTGGACTCAAACAGAATGCTTAATGGTCTGCATCTGGACACTATATGATCATACCCTAAATGCTTTTGTCAGGATTTCAGTAGGTAAAATAAACACATTAGTTTACAGTTACACTGTGTATGACATTGTGTCCAATAGACACCTGTGGTTCTTCCAATACAATCACATGCTTCCAAATATTTAAGTATAATTTAATAGTTCATAAGAAAGAGTTGTCTAAGGCTAACACACCTTTTTGAAAGCATAGTAGGCATAGTAGTTCTGAGTTCATCATGATCCATGATTATGTTGCTCTTCCTGAGATTTAGCCCCATATCCTATAGTAACTAAGAAGCAGGACAAGGAATAAACATCCAACTGTGGTGCCAATAAAGGTGGGAAGAGGTTATGACAGGAAGTAAATAAGTCATGCTTAAAGTTTTTTTTATTTGTTTTTACACAGACTAATATCTCAGGCAATTATTGGGAATGGACCAGGTGTTTCAGATAATTGCCTGAACATCAGTGGAGACAAGGGCAGCATTTATATGCAGCATGAACCTTTGCTTTATGGAGACAAGCAAATTATACATTGATTGCTCGTCCCCATAGAAAAGCATTGTTCCTTGGCAGCAGATCCATGTTTAGACAGGGCAATCTGCCACAGAGGAACAGTGACTTTTGGCACCAGCATCTTTTACACGGGCAAACAACTGAGAATAAGCTTTTATACAAACACTCAAACACTTATAGAGAATGAACATGGAAGAGACACAATATGAAACCCCTCCCATGAGCACCAAGTATGCTTGTCTCTCCCATAATAACTAAAGAAACTTTCAAAGAAATCATGCAGAAAGCTAACATTATTGCAAGAACTACAATAACCTTCAAACAAATATGACACTTTATTAATACTTATACTGGAGTTATTACTTTCTACTAATAAGCAGACATCCACCAGCACATATTACATGTTCTATACACGCTCCATGCATCCAAAGACACAAATACTGAATTGACCCATTATAACCTCCACAAATCATGACCACAGACACTACTTACTTACCTACTGAAGGTACAATGTAATTTGGCCCGTTTACCATTTACGTCATAAACATACAGCGTTTAGGTTATTTTGAAGAAATGTTTATTTAACAACTGAATACATGCCAAAAAGAATAATTTACAGCAGCAAGTCTTAATACATTTCCTCTCCAGTTTTCGATTTCCCCATACAATGCATTGATAAATATTAACAATGAAACATAAGCACATTGTTCTTCGGCTTGTTGATAGAAACACATTAAAACAGCAAAATTACCACTGCTAGGCCACAGTAGGCGGCTTACGTTTGGGCTTTGTACTGTATGAATATACTTGTACGTGAGCACATTGAAATGGAGTACCTATGGTTATCAGTACATTACACTGTACCTCCCCTAACTATTGAAAAATATTTACATCTCTTTTGGCTAATGTTCAGGTAGCAAAACCAAACTATTAAAACACATACCATTGATATCACTAAATACTGCATAAAATGGGATCGGAGACTTTCTTCACATGCAAATAGTTGCTTTGAGGTCTTTTTACATACAGTATTTGCTCTAAGTGGGCCATGAGTCTGTACAGTAAATGCAAAGCCACATTTTGTACAATCCTTGTCATTGATGTCAGAAATTGAATAGCTGTGTCACGTTCTATGGTTTATGAATATGACAGTGGAAGACAGTTTAGAAAATGCACAGATATATCTATATACAGTTATGTGCTTCCCATTTTCGGCTCCGTTGCCTTGCTAGAGCAAATGTATTTAACAACTACTGCAAGCTGGATTGTTGTGCGATATCCCATTGGTCATGTTCTCTATAAGTAACAGGATAAGTAAAATTCTTGTGCCAACACACAGGTGCCATTGATATGGTTAAGAACCACATTGTGCTACCAAAACCGTTGTGAAGAAGCTGGAAATGAAAAGTGACAACCAAATATTCTGAATCAAATACATGCTTTGGATCCATGGCTAAGGCCTGAAATGCTTTACATATTCTGAAACTCTAATAAAGATACTTCCCCAAACCTTCTTTTCTATTTCATCAAATAAGCAAGATCAAAATCCATTTACAATAGTGAAATGTTTTATTATGTTATCGCAATCATGCAATCAGAATGACATGTGAGATAAATACATTACAAATGGCCTTGTATTGTGATCATAGAATAGTAAAGGAATTGTAACTTACTAGACTGGCAAAGGAATAAAGCTACTGCAGAGCAATGGAAGAAATGCTTGGGCATCACGGAATAGAATAATTAGTTAGATATAGTTAGTTAACGAGTGGCCTATGGTCTTCATTAAGCTCCAACAATGATCACAATCTCCAATTAACATGAGTTAATTTCCCTTTACACAATTTATAGTAAATTTATGCACAGTAGATGCCATGAAAAGGCATGTAAAGTTAGTCTATAAACACCATCATAGACAAGCCTGTTTAGGTGGGCCAATGGGGCATGTTAGTTCTTTTGTAGGAGAATTGACAAGTTGACTCCTCACGAGAAATACAAAAAAATTCTATAGGTTGAAATCTGTCTGAACTCCATTTACCCCATGTTAGTCTGCTAACAGCATAGACATGAGGTTCTCAGCGCTCAGCTTTAGTAGTGTTGAGGTGATATTGAGTAGTGTTTCAAATATTAATATACAATCAGCAAGAAAATTAGACAAATTGAGGTATAGAGAATAATAGCGTGTTAGTATAAACTTGCCAAATGTCAATTTATCAAACTGTGATTTCACCCATAGAATAAACGATGAACATCTCTGGTAGGGTGTTAGTTTCGACTCCTAACAGTTCCTTCATCAGTTTACACTATCACCATTTATAACATGTGGATTTAGGGTGAAAGTAAATTGTGAATATTGTGCCATAAACAGTGTAAAAAGATTCACAGATCAATCAAAAATGTCAGGACAAGTGTATACTGATGCTTTAATAAAAACACATTTCCTGTTTCTAAAATTGAACATTTATATTATTATATATTGTAGAAATATAATAATATTAAGAACTGCAATTTGTGCGTTGAGTGTAAATTATGTGTAAATTTGGTGAAAAAAAAAAAACAATTCCATATGCGATTTAAAATGATAACATCCATTTTCTATTAGAGCTAGCTACCTGTTATATGGGACAGCCAAATGTAATGGTATAATAACTCCACTAATTAAATAAATACAAATTATATTATTATGCAGAATAACATTTGAAATACTTACTTAAAATCTCCACATGCAAAACCTACCAAAAACTTAGTGCTGGTTTTGCTTGCTAAAATTTGGACCAGATCATGTGATATGAGATTAAAGGGGTTTCCCCATCTTGGACAATAGGGGCATATCGCTAGGATATGCCCCCATTGTCTTATAGGTGAGGGTCCCATTAATTTCTATGGAGCCAACAGAAATAGCCGAGCCAGTGAGTGCCCTCCTTCTCTTCTGGGGCCGTGTTCTCAATATAGGTGTGGGTCCCAGCAGTGGGACCCACGCCTATAAGACAATGTGGGCATATCCTAGTGATATGCCCTCATTGTCCAAGATGGGAAAACCCCTTTAAAAGAAAACAAAAAAAACCTGGCTCCATTGTTTCAGAAACTCTGATTAAGACAATTTAAACTTTTTTCAGTATAGCATATGGTACAGATAGCAAGCACATATGTAAATATAGAAAATGTCATCTATAATATTATTTTATATATGTAGATAATACAAAATTTACATTTCTAAACTTATTTGACCATTGCTCAATATAACATGCCCCTCAATCAGCAGATTCTTTACTTTTGTAGTCACCAAATTGTTCTTCTGGTTATTGAAGCAGATGACCAGAAAACTTGATTGCTGAACTGGGTTACATGTATACACCAGATTACTTCTTGCTGATGGATGAAGTAATAGCTGGTGAGTGTGGTCTACCTGACATAATAACACAGTCTGCTATCAGCACTCATATTAACATTATCCCATGGGAGTTATCACACAAGAAGTGGCATAACTAATTCATTTAATCTATTATCAATGCAGTTTATTCTCCATAGAGGCCAAATAAAAAACTCGTTGCCGTCTACGGCTTTCCTCTAGCCAGACCTTGGATCCAAAACATTATTTAATCAGAATATTATCTCACTTTATTTTTGCATGTAGGGTTTTTTGTTAGCGTACAAAATTATTTTAATGTTTAAATGTCTTTCCCATGATATGACACATCATCCCCTTGTTAAGTATCACTTTTCTTTAGAAAAAATGTAACATCAAAAATAAAATAAAAATAAAGATTTTTTTCAAGAAACAAATGCGTGCAGGACAAAAAAAATGTGCTACAACTAGTAAGAAACTAAGAAAAATAACAAATTACATTTACTGCATATTTGTCATGGTATGTTTAAATTAAGAATTAGTACATTGCAACTTAAGGGCAAAGCTGGTTGAAGATATCAGTAGTAGTTCAGTAAGTACAATTTGTTTGCTTGGGAGCAACCAAGTTTTTGTTGCAGCTTAATGTTTGGGTTTTGTACATTCCCAGATATCACCATCCTACCTTTTCATACAAATATGCACATGGTAGCATGTTAAATGTACAATCTGAACTTATTGTTAACAAGGATAGTGAATGTCATATCTAGTTCCGGAACGGTGTTGACGACTGATGCTAGGCTTTTCTCATTTCAATGGCAAGGTGGTAAACTAACTGTTTCTCCTTGGAAAGGAAATGAATGGAAAAAATCTGAGGAGGATTACTTCAGAAATGGGAAAACCAAGCTGAGACACTCTGTCTTTAAAATCTTACATTTTGTCTATGTAGTCTAAGTCTATTTGGAAAGTTACTAATGTATTTTATTTAGACTTAGCAGAAAGTACTGTGAACTTTCCACTCTGTAAACATCCAAATAATGCCATGAAAAGATTCATGAATATTGCATTTTTCCAGTTTAATGTCTATACAAATCCTACTCGGATGAGGTTTGAAGAGGTAATGTGGGTTAGACACTCCTTGGTGCCCTTTCAAATTCATGGGTCCTCCTGTTTCTGCCCTTCTTATTTTCTTGTAGGTGCTTCCATTTGTTGGGGCTAACCTGGGCATTGACATTTTTTTGTCGACGTTGTTTGCGGTCTCTTTTCCATACTTGCTCACAAAATTCATCCATACTGTTGAGATTTGGGTGGTTGATTAGCTGCATGAAGTCTCTGTACCAGATCTTCTGTGTTGGTGACATGCTGTTTGATGGTTCTTTGTGCTTGTGGTTCTCGCCGTCATCATCTTTGTGCAGAAGTTCATCTAGATGCTCTGTATCAATAATTTCTAGAGTCACTTTGAGGAGTGTTTGCATGAATCCATGTTCTACTGCAATACAATAATAAATTCCTGAATCTTTCTTTTTAAGCGTGCGAAGAAGAAGGCCATGATCTGTTTTGATTGTACGATCATCGACTCTTATCTGTAAACAAGGGGAAATGAAATGACAATTATGCCATTTGTTGATTTTAAAGACATTATCTTTTAGGTGCTCAGAAAATAAAAGCATGTTCTCATTTAACAATTACAAAGCGTATGCAACACATTTTGTGGGATACACTGCAAATCTGCACACAGCTAAACTACTTACAGTATATCCACAAACCTTTGTACCTGCATGTTTAATTTAGAAACTGTATACATCAGAATCATACTTTAAATATATACTTTAAACTATAAATAAAACAGAAGGTAAGGGCCAAATCCATACATATTTTGTCACCTTTTCTCTTAACTCGCTGCTTCTGCTGACCTCCTTCTAAGCACCAAAACCTTCCTGTGTAAACAAACTTTGCCATATCATGCCCTATACTATACAGCTATTCTCTATTTCTTCTTACTGCTGGAGACATATCTCCTAATCCTGGGCCCCCTCAACTAATCACTGCCACCCTTTCTCCTCTTTATCACCAACCCTTTAACACAAACTGCTCTTACTCTTACCCATTCACTTGTCCCCTACTCCCCCGGTTTCTCTATTCAGAGCATTATGGAACTCATGTTCCATTTGCAATAAGCTACATCCATGACCTGCAACACAGCCTCCTATGGAAAACTCCAATTGACTTACACTCCCCATCGGGTAACTGATCTTTCAACCCATCCCCACCCTTTCTAAACTTTCCTTCTTTTGAAATTCACTCTATCTGCATCTACTCTCCATCCAGCCTCCAACTAGCCAGTATCTACTGTCCACCAATCCATGCTACTGCCTTCAATACCTGGATCCTACACTTCCTCTTAGCCAATCATCCACACTGCAAAACATCACCACCATCATCATGGGAAATTTCAAAACCTCTACTGACAATGCAACTTCAAACTCTCTCCCTATTTGACTACAATCTTCTTGCATTCTAAGCCATTTATTCCTTAACTGCCCTTCCAGTCCAAAAACTAGCACACCATCATAAGAACCTCAATCATCTCCCGATTAACAATCTTACACACTCTCTGACTTTCTCACTGCTATCCACCATATCTTCTCTTCATGATGCTGATACAGCCAGAGTTTTCTACAACACCACAATCACTTCAGCTTTCAACCTGGCCCTCTTCGGGATCATAGCAAACCTCACCAACAAAACCTTCAGCATTTCCCATTCATACACCACCTTCTCAACATGCCCTCTCTCTGTTGTCTTGGTTCTGGGTCCATTTATACATTTGGCCTGGGACTGATCATAGAGTCCCATAGCTTCCAATATGACCTCTATGCTGATGACACTCAAATCTACCTCTCTGGCCCAGATGTCACTTCCTATCTATCCAGAATACCAAATGGGTCTATCAGCTATATCTTCATGCTTCTCCTACCTCATCTTAAAACTCAACATGGAAAAAAACAGAATTATTTATTTTTTCCCCATGTCACTCAGCCCCCCTACCAAACCTATCCATTACAATTAACATAATCATGCTATCTCACAGGTCTGTTGCCTGGAGATAACATTTGATTTTGTACTGTCCTTCAAGTCACACATCCAAACCCTTACCTCTTCCAACAATGACCACCCCCTCCCCTTCATCAACCCAACATCCCTCTCTTGTTTTTCCCCTCACTCCCCCCTTCCATTATATGCCATTCAAACTAGCCTTAACCCTAAGACCTCTATGCTGGAGACAATCCATGTCTACCCTTCAAGCAAGATCCTAACCCTCTATCCAGAATCATCCTATCTATCAGGCATACCACTTCATGCGTCCTTTCTCATCTTTCTACTCTTTAACTCAAAAACACAATTTTAAATTTTTTCCCACACAATCTTAATCTTGCATTCTTTATTTTTTTACCAAACCTGTCACTTTCAGTCAAAAATCAAACCCCTAGTACATTACAATAACCTAATCAAGATCACAGTGTAACCTGATAACAAGTTTTGTACTGGATCCAACTACACACCAAAGCATCTTCTTCATGCATCTACTTCTACTAGCAACACTGACAATCACTTCAGCTGCTAAAATGCAACTGCTTACATCCCCCACTCCTGTCTCTGTGGCCTCTCATCTAGCACTCCCAAATATTTCCCCTCTGCCAATGCCAATGTAAATCAGTTCAAAATACTAACAATTACACGTAAGGATGTCCACAACCTGTCGCCTATTACATTTATGCTTTCCTTACACATCCCCAAATGTAATTTCTAATTCTTACAAGACTTCCCTCTTTGTTCTCCTCGTCTCTATTCCTCACACAATTGTCTACAAGATTTTTCATATGCATCCCCCGTATTCTGAAACTCACTACCCTAGCACATCAGACTCTCCCCCAACAAAAGTCCACCTCCTATGAAAGCCTACCACCTGCAATAAGGATGCTGTCACCACACAGCCGCGTTGAACAGCTTTTAGCCTAAACTGTTGTTTCTTTTTGCTTTACCTTGTAAATTGCAAGCTCTCACAGGCAGGGTCCTCTCCACCTCTGTAGCAGTATATATATATATATATATATATATATATATATATATATATATATATAACTTTATGCTTTATCACTGTGCTCAGTTCATTTCCATGCTATAGTCTACTAGTGGTACTGTAGGAAGACCCACAAGCAATAATATACATTTCATTGTGTTTATTGTCAGTCCACTGGGAACATTTGCAGTATTTTGGGATTAGGATTATATATCACTTTATGTTGACATGCAGAGCAGAAATGCTTATCTCAAGAAAGAAAAAAAAACTACCATTCATGTGAAACAAACTGAAGGAATCAAGAAATTTATAGTTGGAAAAAACACTTTTCCAACTTGCTCTAATTACCCAATAAAGCACATTCTGTCTTTTAACAGCCCTGTAACCTTTTACATACACTTTACAGATACTATAGCTATGGTGGTGTTCTCTTAACAATGCCTCTAAAGACCAGTGTAAATTCTTTGTTCAGCAATGAACACTTACAAGAAAGCACTCCTTACACTACTTCTACTTTGCCTTTGAACCTGAAGGAAACTTCAGCCATGTTTACTTCCTTAACTGATCTGTCTTTAAAATTAAATTGTCATAGAAAGGTGATGATAACAGCACAGTTTTAACCACTTCCCATCCGGGCCATTTACCCCCTTCCTGACCAGGCCTAATTTTGCAAATCTGACATGTGTCACTTCATGTGGTAATAACTTTGGAACACTTTTACTTATCCAAGCCATTCATAGATTGTTTTCTTGTGACACATTGTACTTTGTGTTAATGGTAAATTGGAGTCAATATATTTTACCTTTATTTATAAAAAATCCAAAATTTACTGAAAATTTTGAAAAAAAAATCAAATTTTTTTTAAATATTAATTTCTCTGCTTTTAAGTTGCATAGGGATATCTAATAAAATTGTTATTAATGAACATTCACCATATGTCCACTTTATGTTGGCATAATTTTGGAAATGTAATTTTATTTTTTGAGGACGTTAGAAGGCTTCGAATTTTAGATGTAATTTTTAAGATTTTCATGAAAATTTCCAATAGTTAATTTTAAAGGACCTTTGCAGTTCTAAAGTGACTTTGAGGGGCTTAAATAATAGAAACCTACAATAAATGAACATATTTTAGAAACTACAGCCCCCAATGTAATCCAAACTGATTTTTACAAAGTTTGTTAACCCTTCAGATTTCCCACAAGAATTAAAACAGAAGGAAGGTGAAATGTAAAAATAAATATATTTTTTTTTGCAGATTTTCATTTTTTTTATTCATTTTTCCTATAAGATAGCAAGGGTAAACCGCAAATCAAACCTGAATATTTATTTTCCTGATTCTGAAGTTTGAAGAAACACCCCATATGTGGTTGTAAACTGCTCTGTGACCGGCAGTAATGAGAGGGAGAGTACGAGCATTTGTGATGGCTTTGACAGCTTGTCAGAGTGATCAAAAGCCTGGAGGCCAGGAAAAAAGGTTAAAGCTCCATGTTCTTGGCTGTCAGGAGGCAGCTAAGTCATGGAGCTTCTATGTACAGGTGCTGCACACAGGGGGCAAAGCTCAAGGACATTTTAAAACGTCCATTCAGAGATAGAGATCCACTACCAGGACATTTTTAGTCAATGGGCAGACTGGAAGTGGTTAATTATGTGCTGATTTGCAGTTTTACAAAAAGCATAAGCAAAAATATTCTTTTCCATGTACAAGTGTATCTCAATAAATTAGAATATCATCAAAAAGTTATTTTTTTCAGTAATTCAGTTCAAAAAGTGAAACACATATATTATATAGAGTCATTACAAACAGTGAACTTTTTCAAGTGTTTATTTATGTTCATGATTATGGTTTACAGCCAAGGAAAACCCAAAAGTCATTATCTCAGAAAATTAGAATATTATATTAGACCAACTGTTTATTTTTTTCAAACATAGAAATGTTGGCCAAATGAAAAGTATGTACAGTAAATGCACTCAATATTTGGTTGGGGCTCCTTTTGCATGAATGACTGCACCAATGCGGCATGGCATGGAGGCGATCAGCCTGTGGCACTGCAGAGGTGTTATGGAAGCCCAGGTTGCTTTGATAGCAGCTCGTCTGCATTGTTGGCTCTGGTGTCTCTCATCTTCCTCTTGACAATACCCCATAGATTCTCTATGGGGTTATGGTCAGGCGAGTTTGCTGGCCAATCAAGCACAGTGATACTGTGTTTATTAAACCAGGTATTGATACTTTTGGCAGTGTGGACAGGTGCCAAGTCCTGCTGGAAAATAAAAATTCCATCTCCAAAAAGCTTGTCGGCAGAGGGAAGCATGAAGTGCTCTAAAATTTCCTGGTAGATGGCTGCACTGACTTTGGTCTTGATAAAACACAGTGGACCTACACCAGCAGATGACATGGCTACCCAAAACATCACTGATTGTGAAAACTTCACACTAGACCTCAAGCAGCTTGGATTGAGAGCCTCTCCACTCTTCCTCCAGACTCTGGGACCTTGATTTCCAAATAAAATGCAAAATTTACTTTCATCTGAGAACAACACCTTTGACTACTGAGCAACAGTCCAGTTCTTTTTCTCCTTGGCCCAGGTAAGACTCTTCTGGCGTTGTCTATTGGTCATGAGTGGCTTGACACATGGAGTGCGACACTTGTAGCCCATATCCTGGATATGCCTGTGTCTTGTGCCTCTTGAAGCACTGACTCCAGCAGCAGTCCACTCCTTGTGAATCTCCCCCAAATTTAGGAAAGGCCTTTTCTTAACAATCCTATCAAGGCTGTGGTTCTCCCTGTTGCTTGTGCACCTTTTTCTACCACCCTTTTTCCTTCCACTGAACTTTCCATTAATATGCTTTGATACAGAGCTCTGTGAACAGCCAGCTTCTTTAGCAATGACCTTTTGTGGCTTACCCTCCTTGTGAAGTGTGTCAGTGACAGCCTTATGGAAATCTGTCAAGTCAGCAGTCTTCCCCATGATTGTATCGCCTACTGAACCAGACTAAGGGACTTTTTAAAGACTTAGGGAGCCATTGCAGGTGATTTGGGTTAATTATTCTAATTTTCTGACATAATGATAATGGCTGTAAGCCATAATCATCAACATTAACATAAATAAACACTTGAGAAAGTTCACTGTTTGTAAGCACTTTATATAGGTGTTTCACTTTTTGAACTGAATTACTGAAAAAAAAACTTTTTGATGATATTACAAAACACAATAGAATTTGTTACATTTCTCATTTCAGAAAGAAACATAATTTGTCGTTATATACATGATTGACTGGGATATAATTGACAAAAAGAGGTGCAGTTATCCTCTCAGCAACTAATGGTAAAACAATTACTAATATGATTGCACTTAGACCTTTTTGTAAAATGCTAGATTTGGCATAATTTGGTACATCTACTTTTAGAAAAATCTTCTACTATTGTCTTTACAAGGGTTGTGGCTTAGCAGGAAGGGAGTTTAGGGGCTGTTTAGCAGTAAAAGAGGCATAGCCTAAGACACAATTTGCGCTTTTCACAAAATGTAATATACTAACCAACAGTTGGTATAAAGTTAGGTAAAAGTGTCTAGTCATGCACCAAATTTATCATCCAGTATCAGCTACTGTGATTAATTTGGTGCATCTTTAGAATGTCTTGACTATATTTATGCTGTCTACATTTTAGGCAAAATTAAAGGGGAATTAAGAAAATCAAAATACTTAAATATTATATTATTATAAATATATTCCAAAATACCTTCCAATAATTACAATTGCTTGTTTTATTTAGGAGGCTTAATTAGGTGAAATAAAATGGCCACCGTCCTATTAGTACAGACAAAGTCCTTATCACACAGCAGGGTAAGATAATTCACAACACCATACAGCTGCCTCAGTGTCCCCTCTGCTCTTCTTGTCAGGGATTATGATCCTGAATACAGAGGATAAAATATTCATCTGAATCTCTATAGGAATGGAGTTTATGAGGAAACAAAGTACAAAGAGGATGGACAGGACAGACTGTAGTAATGTGAGGCTGTGATAATGTAGGCTGCATACAAATGCTGCTGCTCATTAGCTTCACCCCCACTTTCCTCGCTGTACTTGATGTCTCTTTATGAGCTCCATTCCTACAAAGATTGAGCTGAACATCATATTAAACAGTATTCAGGATCATAATCCCTAACAAGCAGAACAGAGAGGACGAGGCAGCTCTTTGGCTCAGTGTTGTGAAGTAACTTGTCTTGCTGTGTGATTAAGAAAGTGGCCATTTTAATTCTTCTAGTGATTGCTCCCAAGAGAAAATAAGCAATTACTAGCTAACAAGAAGTTTTTGGGAATATATTTATGATAATTTAATATTTAAGTATTTTCATTTTCTTAAAGGGGTTGTCCGGGTTCAGAGCTGAACCCGGACATACCCAGGTTCTCACTCCGGCAGCCCTCCTGAACAGGGCATCGGAGCATCTCATGCTCCGATGCCCTCCCTTGCCCTGCGCTGGATCGCGTAGGGCAAGGGCTCTTTTGTTTGTAAACATTCGGTGACGGTGACGTCACCGGCCGTAATGGGCCGGCTTTAGCGCTGCCCTAGCCGTTTGAATGGCTAGGGCAGCGCTAAAGCCCGCCCATCAGCGCCGATGACGTCACCGGGCTCACTGCCGGGCGGAAGTCTCCGCCTGGCAGAGCCCGGTACTTCACCGGAACTGGGCTAAATTCCTTTGCCCTGCGCTAATTAGCGCAGGGCAAAGGAGGGCATCAGAGCATAGGATGCTCCAATGCCCTGTTCAGGCGGGCTGCCTGGGTGAATTGAAAGGTATGTCCGGGTTCAGCTCTGAACCCGGACAACCCCTTTAATTCCTGGAGAACCCCATTAATAAATCTACAACTAAATCACAATTTACCATTAGTCTCTGAAATGATTATTCAAAAGCAGCCATAAATATGACTGTACTTTATGTCCAGACCCCAAAAAACCCTCATACTTATTTTGAATCTGTGTAGGCAATCTAAGGCTGTGTTCATATTATGATGGTACGTTAATGATGGTTTAACTAAAGTTCAATAGTACACCAGATTAATTATCCATTATACTATAGTGCAATAGTAAAATCCTAGAACTGTCTAGCCATTGCCTACTCCAAAACTTAAACAAAAATCTAAGCCATTAGAAATATCTTAATGGTAAAGTTAACATGACTTATGAGTTTTACTTACCTCTTCTTTCTTGTCATCATTCTGTCTCTGAAATTGCCAGAATACTGTGGCTCTCTGTGATTTTGGACTGCACTCAAGGAATGTACTGCTGTTTTCCACACCATAGATTATCTTCTCCTCCAAACTCTGTCTATGTGGATCATCTAAAATCAGGAAGAACACCACATCAAAATGAAATATGCACACATAACATTTTAATCCTAAACATCATCTTTTAAAAAAAAAAATGACCAGGTACTAACAGTTTTTAACTTGTCCTGTGTAGAGAAATACATTTTTAAAATATTGTATGCATCTATGTTTATGACCATCTCTAGTACAATTCTACTCTAAAGTTATGATTCTACTGCACAGCCAAGAGCTGCTTATCACTATGTCTAATAGATGGTGGTCTTGGGCAGAAGACCTCCTTTCTTCCCAATGATGTACATATGCCCTAATAGAGAAAATAAATAGCAGTTGCCTTCAAATTTTGAATAAAATTCATAGAAGTATATCATCCAGCAAGACCCGTCAAGACAGCTCATGGAGGCAGGTCCATACTCACTTGAGACAAATATTAAAATCACATGAGGTCTGATTAGTCTATCCTGAATGCAATATAACTAGTTCAGGTTTGTGGTTTGCTATGCTTTTCCCCTTACATTACAGAAACAATAACTGTTCATGATTAAAATGTGTTGGCAAATACTTTTAGTGACTGTCCTAATAATCTTTTTGTATTTGCCCTTGTACATTTTTAGAGGAAACCCTCATCAATCTGCCATTTTAGCTCTTAAATGGGTTTCCCTTATATTTCTTCTGGACCACCCAAAAATAACCCACTTGTGGAATATAAGAAATAGTCCTGTCTAATAAAAACTAAATTCTACACATTTTTTATAATCTTGACATTTAGAGATATTCTTTTTCCTCACTTTGTAATGTTTTATATAGCACATAAAGCAGAAAACCTATTATATCAGATCCTTCCCAAGTCAGTCAGCTTCTTTCTTTATAAGGAAATTGGGAGGTATACTTTACAATTTATGTAATCTAGCCTTGTGGCTTTCCATTTAAATTCAGTTTGCGTTTGTATGGTTAGAAACATGTTTTTTTTATTTTTATATATAATATATTGCAGTTGGATATTGTTTTCCATGGTTTTATAGGGAGGATTTACAATCAGTGGCAATGTTATTGAGGAAGGAATCTCCAATCCATTATTTCCATAATATATTTACATTTGACGAATTGGGAGAACAAACACTGCACTTTAAATTATTCTACTAATTATTTCCTTCCACAAGAACAGAGTTTCCTGAGTATTAATCATGCTATAAAAATCACTTTACAATTACAGGCCATTATCCCCTTGGCATATTTTACTGAAAATGGTGTTTATACTCCAAAATTTCCTAAACAAGCCAAACAGTCGAGAAAATTAGCATTCAAGGCAGCTGAGTGACACAAAGCATGAACGTCACACCTTACATGATAAAAACACAGTAGGTTAAGGAAATATTTACAATGCCTAATAAAGAAAGGGACCACCAGAACACCTAATGACAAGGTCACATTTCCAAGGTCACTTGCAAAAGGTAATTAAAAGCCAAGAGTGCTGGCTTCAACCAAGTGAAGGTGCTCTGTCTTTCTCTGTACTACACAAGTAGAAAACCCATTACCACTCCATCTATTTAGAATAATAATTTCCATGAGAAAAAAATATATAAATATACTTTTTTTTAAAGATATTTCATAGTGATATATCAAAAGTTTTGATTGGTGGTGGTCCAAGTACTAATAACTCTACTGATTGCTAAAATGAGATAGAAGCGCTCACACAGAGCACTGTCTTTCCTCACTGCTGGAGGCTAATTGGAGACAGGCTCATGGACTTTCTGTTGATCCAGTCTCCTGTAGTGAGGTGAGACAATGCTCCTTGTCGGTGTTTCTATCCCTTCATTTTAGAGACTGGTGGTGGTCAGCACCTCTAGAGCATATCAAAAGTTTTTTTTTTTTTTATTACAGGTAAATTGTAAACTTTAAATGATATGAATAGTCTTGTGTTTCACTTAATGGTTATAATTTAATGGATATCAGAGTTAATAATATTTGGCAATCATAACATCTTGGACAATAACAGTAGATTTATTGGCTTCCTATGAAATAGGTTCTAGTGTGTCTGTGCCTTTGTGCGCAAGATACGTTAATTAGATTATAAAGCTGGGAATATGCATTACACTAGTGTTGGCCGAACAGTTTTTAATGGGACATGCCGATCATGTGTATTATTCAGGTAGGGAAGATCAGGCACGTTGAATTTGAATATGCCTGATTGTTTGTTTTTAAGAGAGATAATTTGCTATCTGAGCTACCCCTCTCCCCATATTTATTTTTCAATTTTTTTTACATTGCAGTCAATAAGGGATGGAAAGGGAAAACATTACATTTCAACTGTTAAAGGGAACCTGTCAGGTTAAACAGAGTGTCTGAGCTGCAGGCAGCATGTTATAGAGTAGGAAGAGCTGAGCAGACTGATATATAGTTTTATGGGAAAAGATTCAGTAAAATTTGTATTTTATTCATTTAAATTCTTGCTCATTCTAGGCTTTGAAGTCAAGGAGTTGGTCATATCAGTGATTGACAGCTATCTCTGTATACACAGTCAGAGGGAAGGCTGGAAATCACTGATAGGACCTCCTTTTTTACTTCAAAGCCCAGAATGAATTTAAATAAATAAATTACAAGTTTTACTGACTCTTTTTCCATAACACTATATATCAATCTACTCAGCTCCTCCTGCTCTATAACATGCTGCCTGCACATAAATTTGCAATTTCATGGTGACAGGTTCCCTTTAAAAACATAACCGGTTTTCAGATGATAGTATAAATTCATCAAATCTTTACTTAAAACAAGAAAGGCTTCAAGAAAAAAAAATGGATACTTTAATAAAATGGACAGAAATGTATTAAAATGTACACACATTCGTTAAACATATAAGTTAAAAAACCCAGAAAGGTAACCATAAAATTGACTATGTTTGTACAGTTTTTTTTTTCTGTGTGAGTCTAACGTACACATTAAAAGTACTTTAAAAACTAAATGTCTAGACAGCATTACTGGTGAAACATTGGTGCACAGGATCATGCAATCCCAACCACAGTGCACCTAATGTGCCTAAAGTTTTAAAGAAACATTTTATACAGGACAAAATTTTCACAAGAAAGGTATTTTTTTTAAATTTGGGACTCCTACATTACCGGGAATTATGCTTATGTAGAAATATCAGAGATGACAAACTCATAACCTATGGTAGATATATAGTGGTTGAAATACAGCCAAACAAAATTTCATGAAAAAGTGATTTTGTAAGGGGGTTGTCTTCTGAAAGAACATGGCCATAATGCATAATATATGGTATAATCTATCATAGAAAATCTGTTCTTGATATGGGATGGCCTTCTCAAAGAGGTAGTCTTTTGGAGAGGTTTCACTGTAATTTACTGCATCAATAGTGAATAATTCCTTCCCGTAAAAATAAAATAAAGATGCCATTAACTATGTAATGTATAAACTTAGTTTTCTTTTCCATATACGTTTTAGATCCTAAAGCTTTGATCAAGGATTGTGTGTGACTGAATTTCTTATCCAAGAAAACTGTTTAAATAGCAGCCTCAGTGAAAGAAAGCAAACTGGCGGAATGACCTCTTGTTTGTTTTTACTAGCTTTCATCATTTTTATATGGTATATTCAGCCATCTGAACATCATACACAAAAATAAAAATCAAGCATACATCATATGGTTTATAACAGTTTCAGATGTTCATCTACTTTGGGAAAAGTGCAGAGATGGAAACTATGAACCGTAAACCTGATCTACAGATAGCACATATAGAACCATTTACACGAAGATATGCATACATGGCCATCAGATGTAGAATGCTTTGTTTTAGCAAAAGGTTTAGGTCTAGTTACTGTGTAATATATCAGATCTACTCTGTAATGCATCATAGTTTATTAATATGTGGTGTAATGATTAATGGTACAGAAGAAAGTGCCTTAAAATGTATAATATGTCAGTTTGGGGAATATAACTCCAAGTTCCAGAGAATTAACATAAAAAGTATATTTATTTTATACAGAGTAAATCCTTTGTGTAATTGAAGAACATGTAAAGCAACATTTATACAAATAAGCATGAATATACTATATAAAGGTGCAATGTCACAAGTCCTTAGGGGCTGCATTAGTTATTGCTGGAGTGCTTTTAAATTAAGTAGATTCACATTACACATTGTTCAGTTAGAGAAAGAAAAAACATTCCCAGTTAAATATATAAGGAGCTAAAAAGAACATATCTCTAGAAAATGGTTTTAAAGGGTAACTGTTGTTTATTTTAATATAGTGCAGAGACAGGGAAAGGAAATGGAGTTCATGAGGAGACATGAAGTACAGAGGGGAGGTGGGGGAAATGAGCAGAAGCTCTTGTATGTAATCTCCATTACCACAGTCTGTCCTGTCCGTCCTCTCTGTACTTTATGTCTCCTCATGAACTCCATTCCTGCAGAGATACAGTTGAAGATCTTATCAGCTGTATTCAGGATCATAACCCTGACAGAGAGGAGGATGAGGAAGCTCTTTAGCTCAGTGTTATGAAGTAACCTGTCCTCCTGTGTGATTAGGACAGGTTTTGAGTGCACTAATAGGACAGCGGCTATTTCTTTTCCCCTGATGATTGTTCTCTAGACAAAATGAGCCATTATAACTAATGAAAGGTATTTAAGCATATATTTATAATAAAGTAATATTTAAGTATTTTCAGTAATATTATTTTTTTAATTTCTGGAGAACCACTTTAAGTTCTACTGAGTGCTGAAGACGCCTGTGTGTAACAAACCAGAATGAGAGAGATGAGCAGTGATAGGGCACATGTACATAATCATGTACTGAAGTTGTGATGAAAAGCACACTCAGTATGTTACACACAGGCCTCTTTAGCACTCAGTAGAACTGAAGACTACAGACAGACTCTCCTCAGCAATGCTCAGTTACAGAGTTGCACAGACTCTTTACACCCCGTTTTCTAGTACAAAGAAACCTTTTTATCTAATAATGTATATTACAAAAATGCTTAACATCCCTGTCCCTACACTATAAAAAATAAACAAACAAAAGTTACACTTTAATACACACAGCCTCAAGGGTGTAACATGTAACTACAGAATGGTGGTTCATAGCAGATCAGGTAATGACACCCCACTCCACCATGACCAGCTTTAACACTACACTCAGAATAAACAAATGGTTATTTGGGTCTTCCTAATGTATGGGCATAATGCACAAAGTGATGCCACAGCACAGGGATTGGACACACACAAAGGTGTCTCATTATGGGTGTAATGAATACTTTGATGTCCTAAGTATAATGACCATAGTGATGTCACAGTAAAGTGATAATTAGGGATGAACTACCACTTGGAACCAAAACCGTGTTCGGTAAAAGGTTTTTAACAAAAATTAATTTCTGAAGTTATTGCCCGAAATATTGTGAGGCTTCGCAAAGTAATAACTGATCGGAGCCAATCCATTCTAATACTGTACGGAGCGCAGTAATCTAACAAAGTTTTATGCAAATCAACTTCAGATGTTTCATCCAAAGTCGATCGGCTCATCCCTAGTGATAATGCAAAACTGTGAAGTTGCAATACAGACATTAGACATCCAATTATGTCCTATTATGGGTGCAACGTATACAGTACTGTCATAATATACATATAATGGCCATAGTGATGTCACAATACAGTGGTAATGCATACTATGTTGCAGTACAGACACAGTGATGTCCAGTATGGGTGTAATGAATACTGTGATGTCACATTACTCTATAATGTTCACAGTGATTTCACAGTACAGGGATAATTCAAGATAATAAACACAGAAAAAGAGATAACCATGTACAACCATGTACCATGTGACATTAAAGCAAAGGAAAACCAAACAAACATGTTGAATGCCATTATAATATACAGTACACATCATATCACAGCTTGTGAATTAGCAAAGAGTAATGTCACAGACCAGTAATAATGCTAGAAATCACTGAGCTGAAACATCCCTGCTTATATCCAAATTGTGTAAACCTGTTCTGATGATGTCCACAGCTCATTATGAGGCAGAGCTCTGGTACACTTTATGAGGATCCCATGTCAGTTGATCGGGATAGAATTTCAGCTACTAAAAGTTTAACTACAAACAGAGATCTAGAAAATGATGGATAATCGAATAAGAAAATGTGTTCTGCAGAGTAGAGAGTTACAGAATGTACACTGAACAAGCTTTATGTATATAAAGCCAGAAACACCTGCTGAATTTTCCATGGGTGGAGGACAAAATTATCCTATAGATCCACAAGGTGGGGCAATCTACTCATGTCTAATTTGAGCAGGGCTGTATATAACTGAATTAACAGCTGCAATAATGCTGTGTGTGTGTGAGAGCTGCCTTAATAATGTCTAAAGGAGTGGTACAAATACTGTATGCTGTAAAATGCATTGCACAATGTTTCCTGAAATACTGCTAGTTACTTCCACTTAATAAAATGTTGGGAGGGGGTTGTATGTGTTTTGCCCAGGTGAGCAGTCTTAGCAGTAATTGATAGGTGTATATGTATACATACTTGTACAGGGAAGGCCTGTTCAATTCCATAATGTAAATACAGCTGAACAAGAAAACTCAGGAGCACTTCTGGTCAGAACCTCAGCAGAAGAGCCCATAGCCAGTTCAGGCGGTTACGTGAATTCAGCAGAGATGGAATTGGTGGCACGATGGAGGGGTAAGTACTTCTGAAACCATCTTTTTTCCACAAATTATAAGACCTCGCCTCCATGTCGTGTCTCCTGCATTTAAATAACACACTGCCATCACTTGTTCTTTTTGCAGTTTGGTGCTAGCGCAGTGTGTTTGAATGGAGGAGACATCACACAGAGACGTTTTTCCAGGTCATATGGACAGGACCTCTATGCAGACAGTTCAAAAGACTTTGAAAACAAGTGAGCATACCTTTTGAAATATTGAAAATGTTCCAGATTTTCAACAAAACCTATATTATTCAGTGCCATATAAGCATCTGACAACCACATTGGTCAACAGTAACCAGAAAGTGGCCAACCCCTTTAAGGGGGTTGTCCTGCCATATATATTAATGACCCATTGTCAGGAAAGGTCATCAGTATCTAATCGGCGGGGGTCCAACACCAACCTCCCTCCTGCCGATAAGCTGTTTGAAGAGAAGGCAGCACTCCATTTTAGTGCCAATTTCCGGTCATTACTCTACCTGTTATCTCATGTGGAGCTGCAGCATAGTGTAATTACAAGTACTCGCTCCATTCAAGCGAATGGAGGGAGTACGTGTGATTACACCGTACTTTCGAGACAACATGCACATGGAGCGCCGCCTCTTCAAACAACTGGCACCCCCGCCGATCAGATATTGATGACCTATCCTGATGATAGGTCATTGATATATATGGCAGGAGAACCCCTTTAATGCGAACCCTGTTCAACTGCTCATAGCGTTAAATCCAGGCAGATTGTTTTGGCTTCCTTTGACATGCTCCCTTTAGCAGTGAGAACAAAGCTTTAATTTGCAGTACTAATAGACCAAATCTATAGTACATAACAGTTAACGTAATGTATTTCTATTAGATGTGTGAGCATATCCTGCACAGAGTTGTGTCTGTTCCCAGTTTCCACTTTAGCAAAAAATCATTTAAAATCATTTTAGAAAAGTGGTTACATTAATGATGTATATAGCTAAGGCTATGAAGAGATGAAATATCACTTGCTTGCCTCTCCTTGGCCATCAACACAAGGAAAAAAATGAATAATAGTGAAAATTCCACAAAATACAATAATAAACTTGGCTCTGCGCAGTTCAGGCAATAATGTTTATTATAGAAGGCTAATATTCTGTGAGAAACATTGCACTTTTACCATTCGGTGTGACCAATAAGGCTTGTACAGTACTATTGGAAGGAAGCGGAATTGTTAAAATTTTGGGAAAGACAATAAAAAACGTAATATTAAAGGATAGTAAAAAAAAAAAATTTGAAAAGGTGGCTTACCCACTGATACAAAAAGACTGAGCACAAGAGCACAAAATCTGTCTACCCAACCCAGCTAAAAAAAAAAATGAAAATTTATAAATTAAAATACTAGCTCTTAAATAAACACCAGACTGTAATGTGTTTTTGGTTCCATTTATTAAAATAAATCCATTAATATAAAGCTGAATAAAATCTATGAAGTCTGATTGAATTTCAATACCATGACACAATACATAACACAATATTTAAATCGTATAAAATAATAACACAACCTAAAGTCTAATGTACCATGGGGCCCTGTGGTACATGCAAAATATTCAACTGCTGAACAGGTATGTGACTGTTCACACTGTAGTATCCAAATGTAAACATCTAGTACCCCAATCTCCACCCAGGGGTGGCATTCCTGCCCGGAAAGTACACGTTTCTGGGTTTTTAGGCCTCTCAGATTCATTCTGTGGTCACATTTTACCACGGCATCTGTGGGGTTAAATGTCTGTGATCGCCATTACCACTGATCACGAACATTAGCCGCGAGTGTCTGCTGTGTATTAATTGATTCGTTTTAGTAAATAGAATAATAAAATATAGACTGGTGTTCACTTGAGAGTCAATATTATATGTAAATTAATAAATAAATACATATATTTCATATCTATCTATCCATCCATCTATCTATCTATCTATCTATCTATCTATCTATCTATCTATCTATCTATCCAAAGTGAAGGGAAAGAACAAAACAGTTAACAACAGAATGCACATTTCACGCTAGTACTATGGAAGCATAATGTTATTTTGATATGAATCAGTTGTGTGGAAATCGACATCATTTTACGCTTTTGCATTACGGTTAGATTAGACCATATGTTGTTTGTCTTCCTTTGTTTTCCCTTTTACATTATAAACCCATTTGAACAGATGCCTTTTTTTTACAATGCTAGCAGCTCAGCAGTTAATCAGTGTATCTTTCAAATAACTGGTATTATAAAATCCAAGGACAACTGCCTGTTTCAGAAAGATTATGAGAAAAATAACAAGGTACATGCACAATAAAGTAAAGCTGGCCATACACGATGAGATGTTTAACCAGTACTTATGATACATCTCCTTTTCTCTTCACACAAACATAGCTTTGTCTGTGGCGTTATAGTCATTTTGGTTTGTTATAATTCTTTTTAGCTCTATTACTAAAAACATGTTATTGCGATGTGAAATATGACAAATAGCTTTCTTAGCGTCAGGGCCGGTTTTAGACAAAGTGTGGCCCTGGGCAAAATTGAAAGTGGGGCCCCAAATCATGAAATATTGGACCAGATGTCTGACAGGACTTTGTAGGCACAGACAGCGGTTGCAACCACAGCAGCTGATTGTAGACTGCCACATTATAGCTCTTCAGCCTTTTTACTGTAAGCTGCTGATCCTGCAGCCTCTTTGGGTATGTTCACAGTATTTTCTGTGCTTAAAAAACCTAATGCAGAATCTGCATCAGGTTTTTTTTAGACACACTGTTATGGGGGATCTGTGGATGACACTGTTATGGGGGATCTGTGGGTGACACTGTTATGGGGGATCTGTGGGTGACACTGTTATATAGGATCTGTGGATGACACTGTTATGGGGATCTGTGGATGACACTGTTATGGGGGATCTGTGGATGACACTGTTATGGGGATCTGTGGGTGACACTGTTACGGGGGATCTGTGGATGACACTGTTATGGGGATCTGTGGATGATACTGTTATGGGGGATCTGTGGAGGACACTGTTATGGGGGATCTGTGGAGGACACTGTTATGGGGGATCTGTGGAGGACACTGTTATGGGGGATCTGTGGAGGACACTGTTATGGGGGATCTGTGGAGGACACTGTTATGAGGATCTGTGGATGACACAGTTATGGGGGGGGGATCTGTGGAGGACACTGTTATGGGGGATCTGTGGATGACACTGTTATGGGGGATCTGTGGATGACACTGTTAAACATTGTTCTGGGGATCTATGGATGATGCTGTTATTGCGGATGTCGCTGTGATACGGCCACAATGTGTGACATAGCTTTACAGATGCCCTGGTCTGCCCCCCCCAAAGCACTGAAAAAAAAGACACTGCTAATTTGGACCTCAGGTTCTTAATCTATAGCCCCCCCCATTAACACTGCAGACCACCTAAACAATGCTGTCTTCAATAGTTTAACTAGAGCCCTCTATGGCCCAGACAGCTTGCGGTAACTGAACGAAGCACGGCCAAGTCACAAGCACGTTGTTTGGTGGTGTCCTAAAAGTGCTGCAGACCTAGCTCATACTAGAGTCACAGGGAGCTCAGACACCGCTCACAGAGGGGGCACACACTGGGAGCACAGAGGCACAGGGAGCGCACAGCAGGACGCTCACACAGAAGGGGGCACAGGGAGCGCACAGAGGGGGCGCAGGACGCTCACACAAAAGGGGCGCAGGACGCTCACACAGAGGGGGGCGCAGGACGCACACACAGAGGGGTAGCAGGATGCTCACACAGAGGGGGCGCAGGACGCTCACACAGAAGGGGGCACATAGAGCGCACAGAGGGGGCGCAGGACGCTCACACAGAAGGGGGTGCAGGACGCTCACACAGAGGGGGCACAGGACGCTCACACAGAAGGGGGCACATGGAGCGCACAGAGGGGTAGCAGGATGCTCGCACAGAAGGGGGCACATGGAGCGCACAGAGGGGGCGCAGGACGCTCACAGAGGGGGCGCAGGACGCTCACACAGAGGGGGCGCAGGACGCTCACACAGAGGGGGCGCAGGACGCTCACACAGAGGGGGCGCAGGACGCTCACACAGAGGGGGCGCAGGACGCTCACACAGAGGGGGGCGCAGGACGCTCACACAGAGGGGGCGCAGGACGCTCACACAGAGGGGGCGCAGGACGCTCACACAGAGGGGGGCGCAGGACGCTCACACAGAGGGGGGCGCAGGACGCTCACACAGAGGGGGGCGCAGGACGCTCACACAGAGGGGGGCGCAGGACGCTCACACAGAGGGGGCGCAGGAC
This sequence comes from Rhinella marina, assembly GCA_900303285.1. Lineage (NCBI taxonomy): Eukaryota > Metazoa > Chordata > Amphibia > Anura > Bufonidae > Rhinella > Rhinella marina. Next base: position 66,125 of record ONZH01008512.1, on the reverse strand, counting down.
GCTCACACAGGGGACGCAGGACGCTCACACAGAAGGGGGCACATGAAGCGCACAGAGGGGTAGCAGGATGCTCACACAGAAGGGGGCACATGGAGCGCACAGAGGGGGCGCAGGACACTCACACAGAGGGGGGCGCAGGACGCTCACACGGGGGGGGGGTCGCAGGACGTTCCCACACGGGGCGCAGGGAGACCATCAATACTTGAGGGACAGGGCAGGGCTGTTACAATGAATGTGCGACCCCCAGCAGCACTGCAACCCCCTCCACAACAGACACTGCTGCATGCCTTTTAATGAATGGACTTACCAGCCAAAGAGAGAACAGGCTGGATGCTTTCATTAGACAGGGTCCTGGGAGCAGTCCAGCAGCAGCAGAAGGCCCAGTCATCCCAGTCTGGTTTGGGCCTCCAGCCTGGAGAAAGTGCATGCAAAGGATGGGGGCGGAGCTATGTTAGCTCCGCCCACACCGAACATCCGATGTCTGTGGCAGCAGGATGCTAACAGGGACACTGCAGTCTTGGAGGTCCGGTGAGACGGGGATACTGTGGGTGGTTGACAGCAGGGGAGCTCTGCAGCAGAGAGCCAGGCAGGGAGCCGTGGAGGAAAAAAGGCTACCACTGTCTCTCACTGAACTTTCAGACAGCAGGGGGCCCCTTTTGAAGAGGGGGCCCTGGGCAATTGCCCTGTTTGCCCCCCCTAACGCCGGCCCTGCTTAGCGTCATCATCAAATCAAGTATTCTACAATAAAAGTACTATAATTGGCTTATGTAAGAAATAAAGATAAACTTAAACCTGATGGAAAAGGGAATGACACTAGTATTAATGGAAACTACTGGAGTCATTTACCAAACTGGTGTAAAGTAGTAGCCATAGCAACCAATCAGATTCTATCTTTTATTTTTTGGAAAATGAAAGGTGGAATCTGATTGGTTGCTATGGCCAACTAAACCAGTTCTACTTTACACCAGTTTAATAAATGACCCCATAAGTTACTAATTGAGTATACTACAATACTAAAAAAAGAAAAAAAATTGCCACTTTATCTAACAATCTACTGAAGTAAATGGAAATGAGCAGACCAACATAGGCAATAGAGAACATCTATGCTTTTAAGCTAACAACAGAGAAAAGTTGTAGCGCTCCAGGGAAAGTGAACAATACATTTGGTTTATTAGCCCATATTGTACTTGCAAAAAGTCAGCTCTTTCACAAAACTACTTTTAACTCATTGCATACTATAATGTATTTGCCTGCTACCTCTAATTGCTAATATTCCCCCATAGACTTTTTTCCTTGTTCCATATATACATGGTTTGAAGGAGTTCTAGTGATTTCAATAGTAAGTCTATAGTTGTTCTCCACCACAAACGGTAAATTCATACTCTTAAAGTGAATCTGCCACCAGTTTTCTGCTGGCCTCACTTTTAAACCCTAACAGCTCCAGCACATGTCATTGAGTCCTCGTATTCATGAGTTCTAAACTCTCCCTGCCCTCCTGCTTCTGACAGTTTTTTTTCCCCAACTTAGGGCTCATTCACACGACCACGTGAATGGGGCCGCATTTATTACGCAATTTTGCAGAATAGATGCGGCCCCATTCATTTCTATGGGTAGCATTTGATCTCGCCAAGCCTAGAATATGTCCTATTCTTATTTGCAACTGTGGATAAGAATAGGCAATTTGTGTGGTGTGCCGGCCATGTGTGTTCCGCAAACTGCAGAACACACGCTGGTCAGCATCCGTGGTTTGAATGGCCCTTTAATCAGCAGCAAGTGGTCAGGGAAAGTCAGGAGCTCATGAATATTCAGAACTCATCATTATGCACTGGAGCTTTTCAATACAAGATTTTTTCAAAATGGTTGGATCAATTAAATATAGTATTGCAGAATTTTGCTAAGGAGATCTTGTTTATGTTGCCATAAAACTGGTGACATATTCCCTTTACTATTACTGTGTCATTAAAAGATTACTCACCATGATGTTGTAGATCTGAACAATGTGTTAGGGGGTCCCCATTTCTGATGTCTTGTCTTCTTGTGCGCCTAAAAAAATTGCAAGAAAGAAAAAATAAATAAATAAATAAAGGCATTCTATACAAAGTTTCCTATATGTTGGCTGGTATATGTTGGCACACCTCTTTTTCAACTGAATTGTCTTGTGTAGTTGACATTCATAGAAAATAAAGTTTTCCTGTACATTTTTTTTTATTTTTACAATAAGAGTAGAGATGAGCTAATCAATTTGTAAGAATCAAATTTGACCCAAATTGTTGACAAAATTCTAAGGGAGAGTTTTCCTTTGATTCGTGAAGAATTGATTCATACTCAAATCGAATTTCTTTGCCAATTCAGATGAATCGGACGAAAACAAATTTTAGGAAATTCAATCATCCCTAAGTGAGAATCAACAGTCAAGAATCAATGGCCATAGGAAACTGTATAATATACTATTTCATACATCCAGCATGTACATTGTGATATTCTTACCAGTGCATATACTGTATGTACACACCTAATATAGCATGAACAGAGCCGTAGCTAAACGGAAGCCAACTGACTACATTCTACACTCATATTATTGTGTATCTAATACTATGAAAAAGTTGACCTTAGAGCCACCGTTATAATATTGATATAACTATTCATCCTCAAAGCTGCTGAAAGTCTAAAGAAACGTTTGGCACATTGCTCTCATTTCAAAGTAAGAGATAACAACCCATATTATGTAGTCAAATAACCAAATTCAAGCCGAATTGTCAAATTTCAAAGGCAACGTTCTTTCAGAAAAGCATGAAACTCGACAGGTGCATTTAAGTCGTTCCATATTTGAATTAGAAAAGACAGGCCGACATTCTATTGTTATCTTTTGTCATGTAACAGCATCTGATCAAGTTCTTTACACATCTAATAGCATGTCCCACAAAGATCAATACATGTTATTTAGAATAGATTTATCAAGAAGCTTCTTCTAGGACAATTGGAAATATTGATCTCCGCTATATCTCAGCCTGCAAACTGCTGACATTTTGTTCAATAAGACAGAGAAGCATTGTTCAAAGGGTATTTCATTTTGTTTTTTTAAGCCTTTTCAAGAATGAAGAATTTAAAGTGGTCTCATTATCTGTTTAAAGGGAACCTGTCATCTCCGAAACACCCCCAGAACTAGAGTAAGTGGCGTATAGTGTAAGTGATGCTGAATCCGAATATGTAAGTTTTATCTTCATACTCACTTCCATTCTGATCTTGTGCTCCCACAAACCGGCAGTAAAATGCACTCAGTGGACTCCAGTGCTCAATCACATAATGGAGAGGACTCAAAGAAGAGTCCTCTTAATGCATTTTACTGCTGGTTTGTGGGAGCACAGTGTCAGAATAGAAGTGAGTATGAAGATAAAACTTACATATTCGGATTCAGCATCACTTACACTATACACCGCTTACTCTAGTTCAGAGGGTGTTTCGGAGATGACAGGTTCCCTTTAACAACTTCAAGACCGCATAAACTTTCACATGAAAATGCTACCTTATAATCAATACAATAACTAATTATTGTATTAATGATAATAGTAATAATAATAATAATAATTTTGTTAATAATTGATATCATTATTATTAAACTCACACACATATAGTGGATAGACACTAATTTATCAGTGCACTTAATAAAATATTTTACTGTTTGTCTTTTTTCATTTTTTGTAAAATATCTGATACTTTTAAAAGTCCATTCATAAACAAAAGCTGAGCACACAAAGGCTTGGCGTAAATGGTAAAAAAATGTCATTGTAGAAAATGGCTAGAGGATTTGCAAAGTCAGGACACAGCAAAGGGGATTAGTCTGAGAACGGAGCTGTAAATCCGCTTCTAATCATCTCACTCAGCTTCCTGTATACAAAAGTCAAGTATTCTTGGTGTACAGACACTTGGTTGCATCAGTCATGTCAGCTGTTATACAGGGATAATCAGTTATTTTCTGCTGCGGATCAAAGTCATTTCATACAAAGGCTGAAAAGGAAGTGTGCTGCGTCTCCGATGCCTTGGAAGGTTGTTCATTGAATAGATTACTTACAGTCTACTTTCTGCATGCTAAGAACGGATTGCACAATTGCACAGAGGTGATTCAATTTGTTCAAGGACATTTTCAATAGAAAGCAATAACAACATGTAAATTTGAGATCCCATTGCAAATGTGATTGTTTTCTTATGTAGGGAATTCATTTGTTTTATTAAACTCGCCTGCCGGCTCTAACCATCTAATATATCAAAATAAACCACTGAGCAAGTGGCTTGTCTGGAAAAATCCCCTCCGTTATTTAAAGTCAAACATTTCAAAGAATAGAGTTGAGTAATTACTCCAATCTATTTATAGAATTAACGAAGAATATCAAACAAATGTCATATGTGGAAATTAAGTCAACAGATGAGTTTATGAAATATGAGCCACAAAGCATTTTCATACTGCTAAGTGGTGACTTTGTCTGCAATCAACTGTGGTCTCAGCTCTTTGATATGTAATGAATGAGGGAGGAACTTCTGTTCAAAGGCAGTGATTATGAGTCATTCAATTATATGATAATTAATGAATTAATTTGTACAATGACCTTTCATGATAACGAGTCTTTAAAATTGTGCTCTTTTTGTTTTTTCGTTTTTTTCCAAGGCTGCTTCGGGACAAATGGACATGTGTATGTTTGAGGCATTTCATTCCATGCCATAAAATAAAACTCAGCGGCACATGCCATCTGCCCTCGTTGCTTTCTTTCCTATAACACCAAGCAGCCATATGTTATGGAGATTATGACATGTCGGAAGAATGTTAAAAGCACACAGAGCATAATACTCTACAGGCTAATACAATAAGCAGTATGTCTTAGAGGTTATCACCTTTTAGCAGTAGGAAAGTAGCGGGAGCATGAAGAACCATCCCAGGCACAATAGGGGTCCCTGGCAAGACAACATTCAGCACATGCTTTTCCATAAACATCACAGCGGTGTAAAGGGATCTGGGAAACTCCCATCGGCGAACCAATGTACAGTTGTTGCTGTAAAATAGATATTTTATTGTTAAGAGCAAAATTAGTAGAAAGAATTACATAGTACAATACAAATCTTTAGCTGTTGACATGTCTCCTAAGATTTGCTTGACAGAACAGAAAAACTTAGTCTACTTTACTTTTTTGTTTTATGCTCTATATTTACTATGGATTATGTTTCAGCAATTGTTTATTTGACATTTTCTTCTTTTTAGAGAATACACTTTTTTGATTACCGGGGCCATATCAGACAAAATGGCAATTTGAATCACACTATTTGTGAATTTAGTTTAAAAAAAAAGGCTTTTTTAGCCAGTCACCCCTTCTCCATATTTGGATCCACACATGTGCTACCTTAACCACACTCCTTATCACTTAAAGCCTAATTCATATCCAGGGATGTCCCAGCAGGAAATACTATTAAACCTACAAAGCCCCTGAATGTGGAATATATAAATATTTAAACAGAACCTGCTATCAAATCCATAAACCGCACCACAGTATTAGGGCTCATGCACACATATTTCTTTTCTGGATCTGTTCCATTTTTTGTGGCCGGTATGTGGAACTATTAACGTCAATGGGGCCGCAATAAAACTGAAATGACTCCATGTGCATTCTGTGTTGGTCTGTCCGCATGTACTATTATAGGACTGTTCCATTCCACAAAACACAGAATGCACATGACTGGTATCTGGGTTTTGCGGATCCACAATTTGTGGTCTGCAAAACATACAACAGTCGTGTGCATGAGCCTTTATACAGCTTTCTGAATATGTGGCTCTCTGAAATGAAACATGGTGCATAAAGGAACAAATGGTTATAAAGTAGCCTTTACCCTGAAGTTACAATCATAGACATACAGCTCATATGCAGCGAAATGAGATGTATTAGCCTCAGCTTTACCTGTGCACTCTTCCACATGCTATTGGTTCTGAATTGTAATGTTAGGACTGCATGTCTATTTCGATGGCGAGGTGGTGACAACTAACTGATCATTTTATTGTGGGTAGTTATTTTCTAAATATTTTTGGCCAGTTGATTAGGGACTGAAGCAGGGGACAACTCCCTTTATATTTATAGGGCATTCGGAAAATGGATATCAGGTTGGATCTTGACTGCTGAAACCATTGGATGGATTCCCCAGGACACTGTAGAAAAAAATTGATTCTAGCAACATGGATATCAAATGGGAACACTGGACTCCAGATATATTATAGTAAATACTAGAATACTAGAAACCTAGAGATGAGCGAAACTAATTGGATTTGACCTGAATTTTGTAAAAATTCAGGTTGCATCAGAAGCCGAATTTTCGGTGATTTGATTTGGCCGAATTTTGGAGAAAGAAAGGGAGGAGAGAAAAAGTGAATGGAAGAAAAAATATTACAAAAAGTGACATGAGAGGAAAAAAAATGAGTTCTAGGAGACCTCAAAGTATCATACACAAATTTTCTGGTCAACCGGAGCACTTTCAATTTGGGTGGAATGGATTCTGACCCAAATTGAATAGATCAACTGATTTGGCTAAATTATTTTATTATGTACATATCTATATCTATATATATATATATATATATATATATATATATATATATATATATATATATAATATATATATATATATATAATATATAATATATATATATATATATATATATACAGTACAGACCAAAAGTTTGGACACACCTTCTCATTTAAAGAGTTTTCTGTATTTTCATGACTATGCAAATTGTAGATTCACACTGAAGGCATCAAAACTATGAATTAACACATGTGGAATTATATACTTAACAAAAAAAGTGTTATATTCTAGGTTCTTCAAAGTAGCCACTTTTTGCTTTGATTACTGCTTTGCACACTCTTGGCATTCTCTTGATGGACCTCAAGAGGTAGTCACCTGAAATGGTATTCCAACAGTCTTGAAGGAGTTCCCAGAGATGCTTAGCACTTGTTGGCCCTTTTGCCTTCACTCTCCGGTCCAGCTCACCCCAAACCATCTCGATTGGGTTCAGGTCTGGTGACTGTGGAGGCCAGGTCATCTGGCGTAGCACCCCATCACTCTCCTTCTTGGTCAAATAGCCCTTACACAGCCTGGAGGTGTGTTTGGGGTCATTGTCCTGTTGATAAATGATGGTCCAACTAAACGCAAACCGGATGGAATAGCATGCCGCTGCAAGATGCTGTGGTAGCCATGCTGGTTCAGTATGCCTTCAATTTTGAATAAATCCCCAACAGTGTCACCAGCAAAGCACCCCCACACCATCACACCTCCTCCTCCATGCTTCACGGTGGGAACCAGGCATGTAGAGTCCATCCGTTCACCTTTTCTGCGTCGCACAAAGACACGGTGGTTTGAACCAAAGATCTCAAATTTGGACTCAACAGACCAAAGCAAAAATTTCCACTGGTCTAATGTCCATTCCTTGTGTTCTTTAGCCCAAGCAAGTCTCTTCTGCTTGTTGCCTGTCCTTAGCAGTGGTTTCCTAGCAGCTATTTTACCATGAAGGCCTGCTGCACACAGTCTCCTCTTAACAGTTGTTGTAGAGATGTGTCTGCTGCTAGAACTCTGTGTGGCATTGACCTGGTCTCTAATCTGAGCTGCTGTTAACCTGCGATTTCTTAGGCTGGTGACTCGGATGAACTTATCCTCCGCAGCAGAGATGACTCTTGGTCTTCCTTTCCTGGGGCGGTCCTCATGTGAGCCAGTTTCTTTGTAGCGCTTGATGGTTTTTGCGACTGCACTTGGGGACACTTTCAAAGTTTTTCCAATTTTTCGGACTGACTGACCTTCATTTCTTAAAGTAATGATGGCCACTCGTTTTTCTTTACTTAGCTGCTTTTTTCTTGCCATAATACAAATTCTAACAGTCTATTTAGTAGGACTATCAGCTGTGTATCCATCTAACTTCTGCCCAACACAACTCATGGTCCCAACCCCATTTATAAGGCAAGAAATCCCACTTATTACACCTGACAGGGCTCATCTGTGAAGTGAAAATCATTTCAGGTGACTACCTCTTGAAGCTCATCAAGAGAATGCCAAGAGTGTGCAAAGCAGTAATCAAAGCAAAAGGTGGCTACTTTGAAGAACCTAGAATATAAGATATATTTACAGTTGTTTCACACTTTTTTGTTAAGTATATAATTCCACATGTGTTGCATGTGTCACATGTGTCACAATCTAAGTTTCCTATCAGTATGTCTTTGGAGGTGGGAGGAAACCCATGCAAACATGGGGAGGACATACAACTCCATACAGAGGTTGTCCTTGGTCAGATCGAATCTAGGACCCCAGCACTGCAAGGCACCAGTGCTAACCACTGAGCCACCGTGCTGCCCTGTCAATTAAACCCAAATCATTAAACTTAAATCAAAAAGATTTGCTCATCTTTGGTGAATACAGACTACACTCTTTTCCGTCATCTTCATTTTTAACATCCCATTTTGTAAGTCTATGACTGCCCAGGAGTAATGCTACCTCTGTACCCATTTAGCTACATCCCAGCCTTATTTTTTTTTATTTTTATGTGGTCAGAAGTATTGGATTTTCCCAATTACTGCAGAGCATCAACGGAACTAATTAATCCTAAATTACTTTTGGCTGCAGTTTTGCTCAGTCATTATTAATGGAGCATACTGTGGCCATATGGTTATATATGCTACATATAAAACTACAGTGTACTATCAGTACAACATGTGCTTCTTTATAGGCAAATCAGAATCTACAGCTGAATACGGTATCTGGATACAATGACTAATACAGTTCCCATCATGGAAAAAAAGCAGTCCCCATTCACTTAGTGTCAAACTGCCTAAGACTTAGAAAGACAGAAAGGATTGAATCCTGTAGCTGCATTTCCGGAGTTAAACCGAGAATATATGTTTTGATGCATTTAACTGTAGTTCTGCCAGCACAACAGATCGTTTCATGCTCTCAAATAAAACATGTTCCATTGCCAAATACAGTTAACTCAAACAGACAACAAAAAAAAACATATGTCTAGCGCAAGCTGTTTCCAAACTGGATTATGGCATTTGTTTAAATATTTGTAATATCCAGGTAATGCCTCACTTAACAGCCAGAGATATCCTGTCTTTATTATGTCTTAAACCTAAATCATGCAAAAGTAGTAGTGAAAAGATATGTGAGCATTTGTATTGTGCGACAGCGATGTGACATCCTCACCATAATCCTCATTTAATATAAATTATTTTTTGCATTGTTTTGTCTATGTATTATGCATAGCTTCATCTGGAATTTCAGAACACTGCATTTGAGCGTGAACGAAAGTATCATGGGACAGCGGGACATTTAATGTCTTACTATGTTTGCTTTCAAAGTTTAAAAATACATAGGTAAATAGTTTCCAGTTAATGGGCTTGGAGAAGGTAGGTGTAAGGTTATAGTACAATACTATGTTCATTCATCATAAGTCTGTTCATTGTAGTAAGACATTTTATTGTTTGTAAAGATTGTTAAAGTTTTATACTACTGTGTACAGTAATTACATGAGCTGACTTGTACTAAAGGGAACCTGCCACCTTGAACATTGTGTCTGATCTGCAGACAGCAAGTTATAGAGCAGGAGGAGCTGAGCAGATTGACATATAGATTTATGGGAAAAATTCTGTAAAACTTTTATTAGTTTAAATCCCTGGTCTTTCTATGCTTATGAATGAAGTGAGTGGTCCTACTTAGTGATAGACCATTATCTCTGAATGCATACTTATTCAAAATACTGTAGGATATCCAGGGGCGTAGCTAAAGGCTCATGGGCCCTGGTGCAAAAGGGTAGCTTGGGCCCCCCTTCCCTCAGTACTTTTTGTGTCTTCTTATGTGGCACAAGGGTCTTTGGGCCCCCTCAGGCTCCTGGGCCCAGTAGCGACTGCTACCTCTGCACCCCCTATAGCTACGCCCCTGAGGATATTAGTCACTGAGTAGGACCTCTCACTGCATTTATAAGAAATATTGGCAAGTCGGAAATTAAATAAATAAATTACATTAAACAGAATCCTTGTTAACAAAAGTATATACCAGTCTGCTCAGCTCCTCCTGGTCTATAAAATGCTGTTTGCATATTGGACTGTATTTTCAGGGTCACAGGTGCTCTTTAAGTCTTTTTTTTTAATTGTCTATCAATGGCAATGCAGTGTCCTGGGATCCCACTACATAAAGGGGTTAAATGTGATTTATACATTTGTTTTTGTAGAGGATACAAATAGGGTAAATTGATTTGGGGATAGTTGTTGAATGGGGCTATTCTACACTCCCCATATGGAGGGGTTGTTATTGCTTAATCAAAGTAGTGGGAGACAGCAGTAAGAGAGGAAGCAGGCTAGAAGAAACTGTGGAAAATTATCAGCCAGGAGAAGAGAAAAGAGACAGAGCCCTAAACCAGCTTCTGAGAAACCAATTGAGAAATCCAATGGAGTATTGGAGCCATTGAGAAGAGATATATGATAAAGACAGTGGAGATAACCAGCATAAAGTTTTGTAACTCCACAGCACACTTCCTCTGGGAAGATTGGGAGCTCAAGAACCTAGACATGTTGTAGATGAAGTTTGCCCATCTGTTATAGGACTACAACCCTCAGATAGACATTGTAGTGGCAAGTACTAATAAGAAGAGAGCATGAGAGAGAGAAGACAAAGATATATTGGACCATTTGGGCTGCAATAGAGAGAAAGTGCATAAATATTGGACGGTTGGTTCAGAGAGCACCTAACTTGCTAACTCCTTATTTGCCGCCTCTAGAACTGTGAAAACTGTAAGATGTGTAGGATCTGATTGTCCATGCATGACAAAACCTGTGACTATTACTGCGAAGATGTGCATTTAAACTTTGAAATACGTTTCAGTAAAGAATTGTTTGTTTCACAAAATCTATCAAGGGACCCCTGCCTTGCATCCCAAAAATCCACCAACATCAATGGCCAACAAGAAAGGGACCCCCAAACCAGGGTGTGCGCTAATGGGAGGAAAGGGTTTTGCCACTCCCTTCAATGTGCACAGACCCAGGAAGCACCAGGGAGGACCACAGTGACAGTGAAGACTACAACTACCATTGAGCCTCCACTACCACTCCCATCCTTACATCTCCTGCCCAGGCCACTGCAGCAATAATACATGAACCATAATAACTTTACAATTAATCTCTATTACAAATGTATAAGCTCTTACAGGAGCTATACTTTTGGAAAATGACACCCCAGAATGAGGACAAGGTACACTCTTTGACAGTTCTGATATCACGATGAGTCTTGAGTGGTTGTAGAAGCAAAGGGGCTACATAAGAACATGTTCTGGAATCTAGTATTGTAGAGGCAGTGATCTTGTATATCACTCATTATCCTACTCAAATATTGTTTTTAGAGTTCAATGAACCATCCTTTTGGCAGGTTTGAGTTCGGGTTCGGGGTTTAACTGAATTATGTAATGGATTCCGTTCTCACGGAATCTATAGCGTAATTCAATGCCAGCATGCCAAATGGAATGTCTTTAGAGGCATTCCGTTTTGCATGCCATCATAATACAAGTGTATGGCCAGCAGAACAGTACCCTCAGGGCTGACCATACATTTGTATTATGTGGCATGCTGGCATTGAATTACATGATAGATTCCGTGAAAACAGAATCCATTACGTAATTCACTTTCACCCCAAACCCGAACCTGCCAAAAGGCAGGTTTGCTCAGCTCTAATTGTTTTTCATTGTTTTTTCATTATAAGGAATTATCCCCCAATCAACACTGGATTTGATATGTGTCTGACTCCTGGGCCCCCACGATCTCAAGAATGGGGTCCTTTGCCCCTCTGTTTTCATGGGGCAGCAGTCTTGCATGTCTGTTGCCACTCTGTTCAACTGAGATATAGGAGCACTTTACTTGGCTATCTCTGGCAATCCCATAGGAATGGCAGCAGATATGCATGACTGCCACTTCTTAAAAAAGGATCAAAATAGGACACTTGTTCTTGTGATTGTCAGAGACCCCAGCATACGGACCCTCACTGATCAAACACCTATCCCATATCTTATCCCTTTAAGTACTAAAAAGAGAGTACTTAAAATAATCATATGGAAAACATCATAATACAATACCTAAATGAAAGGGGTGTGTTTCAAATTAACATTATAGAAAATGTGTTTCCATGCATGGAGAAGTGATATGCCAGCAGTAGATTCCAAGATAAACTATGGAATAAGTCTGTAGTCAACTAGCTGCTAAGTTTATGCTGTGTTTATAACACAAGTGCAATGTGCACATTTAAAAAGTTTTCCTTTTTACTTGGCCTTCAATAACGCTGCTCTATAAACAGCTCTTGTCAAACGAAAGGAAATTAATTATGACAATTAATAGATCTGCATCAGCCAAGATTGTCAGGAAGACGTTAAAACTAAAGGATAATAGTAAGATAAATAAAAGGCACTGCATACTTGCTTTGTGGAAATCTCCATGGATGAAATTGCAGCTGACTCCTGGGGGAAATACACAAAACATAGATTAGCTTTATCTGGTTAACATCAACCATGCTTAAAAATAATAATAATCACATAAAAAAAGAAAAACCTTGCCAGTCATAAACGTAAGAACAACATCCTATGCAATCAACACAGAAAATATTTGTTAACAGAATTTATTCAGAATTTATTAAGGTAAAACATTTTAATGAAATATGTTTGTATATAATGCAAAAAATATGTGCACTATTCCTTTCAGCATTTGTCTTTTTTATTAGTATTCTGTATAGTCATTTTTGTCCATTTCAAAAGTTTTTCAAGCTATTCTGGGCATTGTTATACTGGTATGCCTTCAAGCTTTATACACTGAAGTTTTCACATATTTCTACTCACATATCCTAAGCAGCCCACATTAACACTGGATTTTTAAACACCTGCAGCATGCCTTAGAGAGACTTTCATAAACCGCACGCAATATGTGCTTATTCATGTAGAAATAATATTTCAAAGGGCTGAGGACAACTCACTCCTTTGTAATAGACTGCAGTTGTTCAGACAAAAAGTGAACTTGGCAAATAGAAAAAAAAATTAAGAGAAGTGAGAATTTAGCTATTCTGGGGAAAATCATACAACAATAGGGAATAGAGGTTAAGCTAGTTCCACACCTGTGGATGCTTCTCCTACAGGCTGTTCCAGCATAGAACAGCCTGCAGGAGTACTCTGAATCCGTCATTGCCGGATACTGCTGCAGCCCGCCAGGCTCCACTATAATGGGGTCTGACAGAGATCCAGCTGCTACCTGGCTGCTATGCCAAGTTCTCTGCCGGAACTGTCAGCCATAACACCCGGGCCACAGATGTGAAAGTGGCCTTAGTTATATAGTGCCAATCTACTTCCCACTTACAGTATAAACCCTGTAGTTTAGCTTTCAAATTAGTGCCACAATATATTTACAATTTCAATGGTAGCATTGGTTAAATTACCAGTGTGCCTACAGGAGAATGGTCCAACTTACCCTGAATACTGTCATTTCTTCCAGAAGTACTTCCTCTAAATCATGCCAAGTCTCCTTGGGAACTGAAACAACTTTTAAAACTGTTCCAATGTCTAAATCAGAAAAAAATACATTTTGTATGTTATTATAACTACAAAAATAATATATTGAGGTTAGTTTATTTGGAAATGGGTGGTACCGTACATCCATGACATATTACCAGTAACATGCAAAATAAATATCCCTCACCATCTTTATTTACATTAGTGGTTTGTGAAGCTTAAAATCATTAAATCATTATCAGCATATTAAATAAAACAATAGGCAAATTTATTCTAATAAGAAAAAAGATTAATATTAATAAATATGTACAAGGTATGGATCTTTCCAATATACACTGTAGTGCAAGGAAATAGCTGTATACTCCAGTGGTATATGACATGAATTTTCATGTGCTTTTTATGAGTTTCTGTATGTTTTATGGTCATCCTTAAACACTTGAGTACATATATCAGGGACCAAAAAGTGTCAGATAAGTACAAAGGTCCAGATAACATCTTTGTTGATCTTTGAGGGCACTTGTCAAGCTGTAGTATTGCTAAATTTACACCTCTCTCTTCACACAGCTGCATGCTGGAGGCACTTCATTTAGCCTATATGGCATTCCCTTCCAATGTACAGCTTTTTCTAGTCATCAGACAGACAGGAAAAATGTTACATTCTTTATTATTCACATACTGGACATTCCGACAAATAGCAAGTAACAATTAATTGGAATCAATGGCTTTTTGGCAGATTTGGAGACAAACATGTTAACAGTTTTTTAAGTCTGATTCATAGTTTTATAGACATTAATTTCCATGTGAATTATAATACAGATCACATCAAGTGGAAGTCTATAAGTAATCTGTTAGATTTATGTCAGTAAATATCTATTTAGAAATCAGATATGTAAGTGTTAGGAGTTTATCTTATCTTTCCATCTAGGTAAAACTAGACCGTAAACTTCATTGGTATGGGACTGTTGAAAACTAATGTAGACACATATTAACCTCACAGTGAGTCACAGCAGTAAATCAGATTTATTCTGTCATATCTCATGCAGCCTGTGAATGGAATCAGTGATCTAATTGGCTGCTATGTACTGTTGTATCTTGTATGTCCCTACTTAGACTGCTCCACCAAAGCATAAAAAGGTACTCCCCTAGATCGGGTTCTTACATAGTAATGCCATACTTGTCAAAAATTCCAGAATATCTAGGAGACTCTGGTAAATTTTTTTGGCCTGAGTCTGGAGTCTTTATGTGGGCTATGGTCTGTTCTGAGATCTAGAGTCAGTATATATAGGGGTTAGGTCTGCTTTCTTTATTAATTCCTTAAAGGGGTTGTCCGAGTTATGACAAAAAAATATATAGCACTGTAAATCTGATGGGCAGCAATATATAACTAAGTTAAGCAAGTTTTAGGCAAAAAAAATCCATATTTCCTAATTTCCCTGGTTCTCTTCTGGGTCTTTGTTTACATGCAATAACAACAATCTCAGCCCCTCCCCCTTCTCCCCCCTCTCTGCAAAGGGAATGAATATAAGTGCTGTGAGTACATGTCTGCCTGCTGGAATACTCAGCAGCATGTTGTATGTGCAGGACTACAAGTCCCAGCTGTACAATGACACTGCTAATACACACAGGAAATTCTCCCTACCTGTTCTTGTACAATACAATTCCTCTACAGCTCTTGTGCCCAGCATTTGTCTTCTCTCACTGCTGCAGCTACTGTTTGTTATAAAGCCTTGAGCCTTCAGTGTGTTCTGGCTGAAGGGGTTAATGTTTTATCTGAAGGAAACCAGGAAGAAAGCAGATAGCAGGAGCCCGGCAAAGAAAGGGGGCGTGGCCAGTGACGTCTCGTGTACAGACTCTTATCTGAACTCTGAGGCTTGTGAACGAAACATCACAGAGCAGAGAGATAAGGTGACATCACAGGTCATGTGACCCTCAGTCAACTCTGAGAAACCAGCAGCTTTAGAAACACAAAGTATATGGGAAAGTTGTTATACCTGACAAGTTAGAAACATATAAAGAACAAAAAAATAACTCGGACAACCCCTTTAAGGACTGGTCAAAATGGACACATTAATAGCAAATATGTATATATATATATATTTTTTTTTTAAAAAAACATATCACTAGTATAACACGCTGTAGTACTTCTTTATTTTAGTGCATTATGTTATTCAACATCAGGAATCTTGTTAGACCCTGCCTCTGGCAAATCCCTTAGATACTTCGATTTCTATTCCATGTCAAAGGTGATGACATGGGCTCAGGATCTATAGTCCCACAATATATTACTTTAAGGCCCACCCACCCATGATGTAATAGTATGTCATGGAACAGGAAGTAATTAAATGGGTCTGTACAAATGGGTCTTGGGTCTGTATTGCTTGGGGCCTAGCTTGAGGTTTGCATTTAGGGGAGTCTGGTGTGGGCTCTGTATATAGGGGTCAGGTCTGAGGTCTACATTTATTTGGTCATATCTTCAACTTGTGAATAATAAGGTGTAACACTGGGTTATTTCCTACATGAATGGACAAGGTTATAGGCCATTATTTTTTTTTTTTGCTCAAATATTTCACAGCTTTAAATCTCAATTTCCCCTAGCAATTGTTGGCAAGTTATACAATGCTCCCCAAATATCTCACAGAAGACATCAATTGGAGTTGATTTATAGCCAAGGACTTGCTGCTAGGAACAATTCTTAGGAAATGGATTAACAATAAACTGTAGAATTTATTAATGATTTGGCCTGTGTGAACAATGATAACGGTAGAGTATAGCAAGAAGTTAAAAGTGGACATGAACATGTTCTATATAAATGTGTGGTGGACCTTCACAATATTTTCTCCATGATACCTCAGTATGTCAAAGACTGAATAATTAAATGTGATCAAAGCAACTCAAACATGACAGCTAAACAACTTGAAATATTCTGGACTGCCAGAAGAATAGGACAGCTGCTCATGCAGACAAAAAGTGTTTGTAGGCTACAACAACAAACCATCCATAGACAGAATACATGTGATCCCATAGCTATTAAGAAATGTCCATGTGATTTCACTATAACCTACACATAGTATAGTAGTGCATTGTGGTGTTTTCCCAAGGCAAGGAATGGATTCATTATAACAATTTCCAAAGAAAAGTGACAGGTAGTATTTTGAATGCTGAATTTAATTTAAGTTCTGAAAGAAAATGTGTCAAGAACAAAATATTGTACTGAAAACTTTCAACACTTATTACACCATAAATGTTTTAGGTTAGATGCAGACTTTGATAACGAAAGGGTGAAACTTGACAACTAACCTCT
Organism: Rhinella marina; assembly: GCA_900303285.1. NCBI lineage: Eukaryota > Metazoa > Chordata > Amphibia > Anura > Bufonidae > Rhinella > Rhinella marina. The sequence goes on along the minus strand of ONZH01008512.1, from coordinate 49,272 downwards.
GGGCACCTTCATTAAAATGAACTGGCTCTCTCTGAAGAACACTCAACGTAAATTTTGGAGTCTCTGCATCTGCAGAAACTTTAGAGGTCAAAGGTAACATAAGTTAATCACTATGGAGACTGTGATCAGGCCTCAGGTACCAAAGCTTCACTGTATCTGAGCTGCAGATCAAGTTTTAAAGAGTAGAATTTCAACTACTTTCACACCAATTAAAACATCTTTTTTTTACGATCAATAGGCTCCAGTTTACAGCTTGGCTAAAGGATAAGAGGACTATTAATTCACTTTAATGACAGAAGTTCTTCCACTATTTGAAATATTACCTCAGGTCATATATTTAGAGAATTGATCCATGAGACATTGATTGCACTTGTTAAATCACTAAAGCTTCAGGATAGATAGAACAATGCATTTTTTTAACTTTTTATATGCTATATATAAATATAGAAAATAATGATCTATCATCATACTGTATCTCTGAGTACTTTGTATTATATTATGTTACATCCTATGTAGCATTTTTAAACTCTAGGATAGTTTTTAGTCCAAAAAATGTTGTAGACCTCCATTTTGTTGTTTTGACTGCTAGCATCATGTTTAAATGTTGGGATTTAAGACTGACATCGATGGGGATTATCTACGGAAGTAAAGAAATACTCAGGCATCCATGGTCTGTTCAGTTTGGATTACACACTTCCCATTTAAAAGAGATGAACAGCAGCTGTCTTTTTAGCCAAATCACCATGTTTGTAAGGAATGGCGATGAGAAGACAATTGATACTGTATAATTAAACTTGTCTATTAATAAGTCATCATGGTGGTGTCAAACCAGTGCTATGCTAGTGCTAGTGTCCTAAGTTATACTATGGAAATGCTCAATAAATCATCTTCACCTGTCAAGACAAATGGTGCAGTATATATTACCTCTCTCACAGGTGTCTACTGATGCTTTGCTCAGGTCAGACAGATAGTATACTCTTTAGTATCATTTGGTCATCTTGTTAGGTTTCACATTGATGTGCTAATTAACATTTCTGTCAGCTTTAACCAAGTGTCTACTTAAGAGCGTTACTATTCTACATTTGCCGAAAACATGTGGACAACCTGGGGGCAACATATAGGCTTCAAGCCTGCCACAGCTTGCAAGACTACAAGTGTAATTTAATTAGCTTGGACAATACAATGCATGTAACTCGTACAAATTCAGATTCGTAAGTACAAGATATACGTATTATAATGTGGTTGACAAGCCTATACAAAGTAACACTCTCTAGGCTTTAGGGAACAGGGCATGCATTGTGAAGACAAAGATGGAACACTAGTCAAAATAATTGTCCATAAATACCTATACTATTTCTGTCCTGCAGCTAAATTGATATTGGTTATTGCGAATATCAATGACCCTAGTTCTACTCTTGCAAATACAGACTTGCAAAAAATAATGAGATACTAGTATCATAGTTCGGAATTAGTAGTACATTGTGAGTTGAATAATACAAAATAATACATAAAATATTAAATAATTTAATATATCATACACCTATAAACTTTGATGGCTACTATATACACACTAAACAGCTTAAGTGTGGTAATCTATAAATACATTCACCTTCAAAGCAATATGATCTTTCCGTAGTATTAATGCAGAGCATTACATGAAATTGTTTGCTTACTACCCAGATTCCTGAAAGTGTTTCTGCCAGAAACTATAGTGAAATCAGAATCCATCTGAATGACAGAGAAAGAAGTTTTATAGCTCCCACAGAATCAGATTAGCAGAAAGGAACTAATTGTAAGAGCTCGACACCATAACACCCATAGCAAAAATTATTTCACACTTAAATTCTCAATCCACATATGCCCTCTTCCTGAACTAACTGTAAGACTTTCCCACAGATGTAAAATGTTAGGCGCTAAAGCCTCAACCCAGTGTTCAGTTTTCTACTGATTTATGTTAGGCATCAATTTGAACTGAGTCAGGAGATTTACAACACAGGAATCTGAAAACTGACCCCGAGTACCCAATTGCATACTTTGATGGCGGCATTTAGCAATAATATCACACTCAGAATGAAACAGATCCTTTCTAACACACGTCCCTTTACTGTGATCTCATCCTAGTGTTAATATTTAAGCTATTCCTTTTAACCAGGATTTTCAACACTGACTCGGACTTTCCTGTTTAGTGTGACAAGTACACCATCTCATGTTTATTCTTTATAAATTACAGGGTTAGATATACTTTTTAAAAGCAAATAAAAAAATACATACCTGTTCCAATAAACATTACATCATACTGTCCATCTTCTGCTTCTACACGATCGACCACTATCTGAGAAAACTGATAATCCACTTCTGTTTTAATTATGATTGGACGGTTGTTGATTGGGAAAACAGAGTTGTACATGGCTGGGTGGCTCCTGGCAAACATAATAACTTCATCTGGGAGATCCTTTGTTGAGTCAAAGCCTCCAAATGTCTTGCTTGGACACTAAAAATACATTTTAAGGACATAAAATAATGTTTTAATACAGCAATACAATGCAAAATTAGCCTTTTGAAATATTCCTCACAACCATAGTTTTACTTCTTTAGCCAATGACAAGAGACATAAATCTGTATATATTAAGTAATGGATAACACCACAGCACCCACAATACATTTTCTTAAGTTTTGTGAAATTACCTATTCATGATTTTAAAGATATGTTTTTCACTTTTCCTGACAACTCACAATAAATTCATTACTTATTAACTTAAAGGGTTGACTGCATTTTACAGAAGTTGAAAACCTATTGCCCATCTCAGTGGCAATCCGACACCCTGCACCCTAACGATCAGCTTTTTTTTTGGCAGTCACCACCACTGGAAATAAAACTGTGGTGATGCCAGATGCAGTAGGCCCCATCCACTTTACAGTGGCTGTGTCAGCATATTGTAGTTTGGCTCTGCTTGTGGCACTGTCCACACTGTTTCCAGCACTGGCAGCTGTCACAAACAGCTGATTAGTTGGGGGTTCTGGGTGTTGGACCCCTATTGAGCTAATACTGATAACTTATCCTTAGGGTAACAATAGGAAAAAAAACATCTCTTTTATTTTTATTCCATCCATTCATAAATTACATAGTAGTCAACCTTCCACTTCTCTTCCAGGAACTTGCTCACGGCCTAGTTAAAGTAAAAATATTCTGACTGAATTTGTGTCATGCAAGACATTATAAGCAAATACATGAAAAATGATGGATAGTAACAATATTTCTTGAAACTATGTAGTATTATATATCAGTTGTCTTAAATAATGCATTTTTTAAGAGCCTAGGTCATGGGAGAGTGACAAAATGTTGTCTACTGTCTAATTTATGACTGGATGGAATAATAAAAGAAAAGATGTTAATAAATTTGTGCCAAGGTTCTTCTTTTTTTTGAAACTATACAACAATCTACTAATCTCTTTCTGCTCTGAACCATGTTTCCCAGAAGTGTAACTTGGAGCTTCCTGGACCCCAATGCAACATCATTAGCATGGCTGCCCAACTATTATCCTTCACTTACAATACTGGTCTCTTCATATGGGGAAGAAAAACATTATGGGCACCCTCCCGCTCTTAGGTACAAGTGCAGCCACATATTTTGCACCCTTGGTGCTGCCCACAGATAGAACCACATGCACACAGTGCTAGCTTCCCTTTAAATCTCATATGCTACATGGGATAATATGACTCCACAAGGACATAATGAGAATATAGAAACTAATATAACTGTCACATAAAAGAAATCTGTAAAGGGGTTTTCCCTTTACGATTCCCTGCTCTCCTTTCTCAATGTTTACATGTCTGTGTGTTAACCGTTACATGTGCCCTGTCCAATCATAAGTAAACAGAGATGCAGTAGGATAGCTAAAGGGACAGTAAGCATTTTGGACCTTTCCATGGACATAACTAATAGCAGGTGAAAGAAAGATCTAAAAACAATTTGTGTCAGTCCTTTTTCCTTCACATGCAGCCTTTTTAATGACCTGCACCATTTACTTTATTTGACTTCACAGTATTGTAGATTAAGAAGGGAGTCATAAGTATTATGCGTTATAAATTTGTAGCCATTCTTGTGAGCACGTACAAATCCACATTGGCTTTCGTCAATTAGTTAACAGACAAGTGGCAGGAAGCCTTACACAAGTTACTAAGATAAAGCATGTCCACAATATTGCAATTGTTTACATTCACTGCACTCAAGCCAATGGGACCAGGAGAGAAGATTAATGCGCCTTAGTGAAGAGTATTCAGTTACCAGTTAAATACATTATAAGTTACTTTCCCATTGACATCACATTACAATAGGATATTGAACACAATTAGATACCGACTTAGAGTATATAGTAAATTCTTGATGGTTTGAAAATATATATTCTAGCTTAGATTGTATCGCAAACAGATTTCATCCAGAAGTATACATTTCTTAAGAAAATACAACCGGGAACAGAATCGATTATCTTTGTTTTAACCTTGATCTCAGTGTTATTAATATTTAAATAGCAAAATGAATAAAAATCAATATTGTCACAAAGAAGCTAGCGTTATCCTCCAAAAGAATACTTAGTTCACACATTCTAGAGATTCTTTCACTATCACTTGCAAAATTCAATTATTTTATTTTTATTAGGAGTTCAATACTTAAAGTTTTTTTTTTAAAGTTTCCTTTACTTTAGTATTTCGTGTAAGAAACAATATTTCTATTTGAACTTTTTTAGTTTTAGGTTCACACTAGCACATGCCTATCCTTTCTAATAAATAAACATATTTCGGTAATTCAAAGTGATTCCAAATTATCCTTAAAATGTTCAAAGGGAGTTTATTGGTAATTAAGTCATTTTAAAGGGAATGTTCATATACATACACAGTGCATACATGTTAAAGTAATTTACTTACAGTTCCAGGTCTGGGATAAGGAACCCTTCCTTGATAAGGCACCCACTGATAGTTTGGACCATCTCTGTGAGCATATGGACCCAAAAATACTCTTCGTATATCAGACAAGCTATACATACATACAGCTGAACCCTTGAATACATTACTAAAAAAAATGAAATATTAATCAGTTTAGTATATCAAAGGTGGAATTCTGCCTATTTGCAGTGGTATTAGTACAAGCCAACATCCCACTGGATCAACTTAAAATAATAATCAAATGCTTAGCTTAAGGGTTACTCCTATGACATAAATGAATGGCATATTGCTAGAATATGCCATCACTTTCCACTCCGTGGTGGTCCCCACTTGGAGCTGTGCTGCAGTTCTCTGCACAGGGGTTGTCAGGTAAGCTCCATTGTGCAGGGAGAAATGAATGCGACACAGCACTACTACCTAGCAATGTGCCATCACCTTGTGTCACGAGAATAACTTTTTTAGTTGGCCTGATCTGAAAAATAGATCCTTTTATCTATCTCATCAGTCACACATTTATATGACTGATATAATATATTAACCATGCTAGAACAATTAATGGAGAGCGTCTTCTACCTTGAAGTTGTGAAAACTGCATACACAACCGGATTCTTTGGGTCTTTGGAGTTCATCAAATATACATCCTCTATAATAGAAGAGGAAAAAACATCTTACATACTGTATGTTTTTTGCTTCCTTTATGTTAAATTCAATACAATTTTAGAATTCAGAGATGGTCAACATCAAGCTTAGCACAGACAGCACTCTGGGCTAAATGACAGCTTGAACAATGGATCCCAAAAGTGAATCGGTACAGTAAGGCATGGGATTCAGCTAGTTCCCTCCAGTTCTCCAGATCCGGTTGTTAAAATTACAACTGGATCGGAGAACCGCTATACCGGCTGAGTCCCGATCCGGTGCTCTGGCAGGGCAACCGGAGATGTTTGCTTCCATTGCTTCACATGCCACTGATCGTTTAGCTCCTTAGTTGGGTGGTATGTGTATGTAGTGTGTGTATATATATATATATATATATATATATATATATATATAGTATTTATGTATGTTTTGCATATATGGTGTATGTATATGTAAACAGGTGTCGTGATGCCACGTGTTCACTGTTGAGTAGGGAACCTGTTCTTAAAAATTTGAATCCCACCCCTGGGTACAGTAGTTGGAGTTGATTAAGGGCTTTAGTGCTTTCTGGTGCAATAGCTCGAAGTGTCACATTTATATTTGCCTTTGTGCACATATGCCTGACAGGAATAAAATAAAATATAGGATCATACATGCTTAGAGTGCTGTCCCTGGTATTGAAGAATTTTGATTATCATACTTTCTTTACTTTCTATGTAATTGCTTTGTTGCATTTAGATTTAGTTTAGCATCTGAAAAAATGGTATAGTGAGAGACCAGTTTTAATTACAGTGCATTCACTTCAAATAAAAAAAAATAGATTATAAATCAGAATGCCTTTTGTTAATTCAGTTTTAATATTTCAGGAGAAATATTTACCCATCTCCTACTATACAACTGTATAGAAATTAGAATAGCAAATTAATTACTGTGACATTATACAGTATGTTGAGCTGAAGAACATTCCATTTATCAAGTGAGAGGTTTAATATGTAGTTCATTTCTTGCAATATTGCTTTACAGGAAGGAGGGAAATGAAGGAAATTAAAGTGTGTATTTTTAACATTGAGATTTTTTTTGTTTGAGCAGTTACTAGACAAGGGATGTTTTGTGCGATTGGCTCAATACCCTGGCATGGAGATTTATAAAATATATTACCACAGATAAACCCTTGAAAACTGTTTCCACTCCTGGAGAACCCTTGATGCCACTCCTGCAGGCTGAAGGAGCCCCAGGGTTCCTGGGAACCTTGGCTAGGAAACATTGCCTGGGTATTTGATGTGAGAACATGCTAGACAATGATTATTAGTTTAAAAAATAATTGTAATAATATGTCAATATACATAGAAGAATCTTACGCAATTCATCAAAATGTGTATCAATTCCATTAGGACCAGGAACAGAACAAATTAATCGAGCTTTTAGAAACGTTGTCCACTTGTTAACCAAACTTCGATGCCCACCAAAGTCATTCTGCCAATAAATGAGAGAAGAAAGAAAATTTTCGTAAACTGATCCAAAATTTTAAATTTTTCTAACCGGTAAATAACATGTCTTATATTTCCATTTGTAGTCTGGTGATGTTCATGGCTGCATTTACAAAAAATGTGATGTGAATAAAATGCACAGCATATAAAAAGCTCCCCATGCTATAGCACATTCCAACAACATTAGATTTATTCTCTGATATAAATTACGTTGCTGTGCAATATGTTAGTGTGTTTAGTCTCTTGGGGGAAAGAACATGATTTTGTTTTGCATTTGGAAAATATCTCAAATGTGTTGCTCATAAGGATTTGTGGGTTTTTGTCATCACAGTACATACTCTAGAGGAGTTCTTGATGAATAACATATTCATATGCCATTGGGCATACATATACATATGTATTGCACTCTAAACACTCTAAACATCTGGTGTACAATCTCTTATTAAAAATAATAAGATGTCTTCTTATGAGTGTAAAAGTACATGACATCAATCTGTTGCCAAATATTTATTTTTCAAATACTAAAAAGTAAAAGCCTTTAGCAAAAAGAAACTCAAGTGTTAAGAAATTTTGTCCATAGCATAATCACAGCAGAGGGAGATTGGTTTCTTGACCTTCATAAAATGAATAAAAAAATAAATAAGTTAATAAACAAAAAAATAATATTGCAGGCCATGGCATTCTGATAATAGCCAGATGAGAATCCAAGGGATTGTTAGTTGCATTTAAAGTCCTGCATTAGATAACTGCTTGTTTTACCAGCATCTAATTGAAAAAAAATTACTTTTTTCTTCAGGCAGATAACTAATCTGTGTGGTTGAGCCTGTAAAGTAGTGAATGGATATAAATATGTCATATACTTGGGCAATATGTTAGCACAAGAAATTTTTTTTAATCATAAATCCCCATGAAATCAGTGACTTAAACTGTCTGTATAATTCCATTTAAAATTGAGACATTCAAAGCTACAGTATGATCCAAAGGATTTATATAGATTTAAACAAGCATGTGCATGGGGCCTGAAGGTGAATATACACCTTAAGATACTTTTACACACGTGTCAAGAAAAAAATTGGCAGGTTGTCTCAGCAGAGGACAGCCTTCCAGAGTTCTCTGGATCCAGCATAGCTGGATAGTGCCTCGTATCTGCCAGATCCCATTGACTATAATGGGATGTGGTGGGAATCTGGGCACTCCTTGGCATATCAGTCCAGATTCAGCCTGACAAAAGTTGCTGCATGCAACGGTTTTTGTTGGCTTAATGCCAGCAATTATGCCGGGGAGTGGCCAGATTGGCACCACATCCCATTATAGTCAATGGGTCCTAGAATGTATGAGGCACTATCTGGCTTTGCTGGATCCAGAGAACTCTCGAAGGCTTCTTTCTGTTGGAAGAGATGCTGAATTTCTTTGATACATGTGTTAAATTAGCCTTAGAGAGCTGTCAGCCAAGTATTCATTCATTATTGGGAAGGAAGCATTCCTTCCTGGCAATCTCCTGCTCGTCAGTGAAGGAGACCTCTGCTTTTAATGCAGTGATTTCTTCCACATTATGAGAAGGAGCGATCGCTGATGTCATTGCTCGTTCCCATAAGTAATCATTGTTGGCAGCAGAGTACTGTTTATATGGCACCAATGATGATTTTGGTGACTGCACAAACAATCATACTAATGAGCAAGTGTTTTGCTCATTCATCGGGCAATCAGTGGCTCCTTTTCACTGGCAGATTATCACTAACGAGAGTTCCTACAAACGCTTGTTAGCAATTATCTGGCTGATTGTGAGCCGGTGGAAAGGTACCTTTAAGTATAACACCATTGCATGTGTCAGTGATGAAGTTGGCCATGTATTTCACCTTCTGTGTTTCTTTTTCAATTGCACTCAAAACTTTTCTCCTTCTTCCAAAATTTTCATATTACCTTGCATAATTGTCCTATCCTTGCGTGTGTTGCTTTTCCAGTGTGTTCACCATCTATTGCATTTTCACGAAAGAAAAAATATACTTTGTCATCTTCTGGGTTGTCACTCTCTGGTACTAAATATGCACCGATGAACCTTGGATCTAAAGAAATTAGAAAAAACACTTTTCAAATGTCATCAGAACATATTTACAGATATAAAATAACTTTGTATATAACTCAATGCAGAAAATACAATTTCCTAATCTCTAGAATCTCTTTTTGAAACAAACAGTACTTTAAAATGACTAATTGCTATATTAAAGCATATGAACATAAAGATTTTCTCCTTTCTGAGGACCCCACTTTCCTAGTCAGAGTAGATAATTAGTGCTGAGCAAATCAAAGTCCAGGAAGGGGACTTCAAGCTCAATTTCATGATAAATTTGATTTGCCGCAAAGGTGAATTTTCTAGTGCTTCGTGGTAGAGAATTGATTTAACCTGAAATAGTGTAACAAATTAAAAAAAAAAAAAAAAACATACCTGATTCATTTGCTTGCTTGGGCCAGCCGCCACGATCTTACTTGAAGATCTGGTGTGAAATCTTGCGTGGCCCGAAATGATGTCATCATGCTGGCCGGCGTGGTGACGTCATATGTCTTCAAGCAAGATGGTGGCGGCTGGCCCATTGCGAGCAAATGGATCAGGTAGGTATGTTTCTTTTTTGTTTTGTTTTTTTACACTGTTATGTATATCAGATGCTGCAATCACATATGAACGCGGCATCTGAGGGGTACAATGACGGGGAGCGGTGCATGTCATTGCACCCACTACTTACAAAGAACTGCGCTTCGTGATTAAGTAATTTGTCACAAAGCAATTTCTTTTTTTTGTGAAATTCGTCGAAGCAGCCAAATCAAAATGTCCAATACTTAGCTCATGTCTATAGATAATAATCCCTGCTAACAGCGGCTACAGCTCTTGAGAACCAAATTACGTGGATTCTCATTCATGTGAATGTGTACTTCTGTGCAATGCCACCTTGCCCTTTGTAGAGAAATGAGGAGAACCTCTGATTTCGATTTTAGTCATGAAGGAACTGCACAGCTCATGGAAAAGGATTGTACAAAATGTTAAAAGGCCAATATCAGTAAACATTTACCAAATCAGTTACTTTAACACATTTGTTTCATGACTTACATTAAGCCTAAGGGTCTCTCAATGCCTGCAAATGAACACCATAATTCAGAAACCTTAATATTTCCAGATAAGCACCCAGAAATAAACTAGGATAAGCAATTCAGACTCTACGTAGCTAAAAAAAAAAAGTACATTTTATTTACTAAAAAAAAAATCGTACATGCTGAATAGCTAAAAAAATAAAACAGAAGACATTTTGACTAGGGACACAACAGTATCATTACTGCGTTGGTTTGTAGTGAAGACTCTAGAACATCTCCCATACTTTAGATTGGTAATAAAGTAGTAAAAGGTCTGGCAAGGAGAAAGTTTAAAGGAGTTAGAAAAAAGGAATCTCATTAGAGCTGCTTGGCTTTGGAGCTCACTTGGCATCAGGTAGGCTTCCAACTTACAAATCTCTGTATGTGAGGCAATTGGGCACCATCCCCAATTGCATGCTATACACAATGATACCACACATTTCTTGTATTCTTCAAATACTATAAAGGACATTGATTGATTACTTTCTAGATCTTTTGTGGTCACCAATTCATCTTCTATGGACAATGCAAACTCATTTGTAGCTACAGCTTGTTACAAAAGCAATGGAAAGCATTTGTTTTTAGGCATGTCACCAGCAAAATGAAGAGTATGACAGGTTTTCTTTTTTTTTTCCAGAATCAGAACAATTTGACTTTGCCTTGACTTCTTTTATTACACTTTTTATGACTTTGTTTGCATTGTTAAGCACTTGAGACAGGATATCTGCTATTTAAAGTATCTTAGTCATAATAAAAAGCTCGGAAAATCAATCTGTATTGTAACTCCCTTACTCATTGGTGTTTTACAGGTCCCTGAAAACACATAAAAATGACTACTTGTGCCTAAATGGACAACGATTCATATTTCCAATGAAGTTTACCACCTGGTTTGAGCTATGTTTTAAATGAAACTTAGAATAAGCTTGAAATTATTTCGTAAAGGGCATCTGATAATGTAATGGACTCTCCGAGTTATCACTCCCACTTTCATTATTACTAACCAGCGGCAGATCATGGCAGTTTTTAACATAACGCACACAGTCATTCTGTATCACCCTGGGAAATGTGATGGGAATTCCTTATTTTCTAAGAGGTGTATGGTACATTTAAAATACCTATTTATGACAGCAACATCATTTCATTAGTTGTAGAACAGGAAATTGTAAATATCATAAAACTTTCCTCTTTGGAGAAGAATACCATGTATTGTTGTGTGTTGCAAAGTGTGTTTTCCATTGGAAAAAAAAAGATTTAAAAAATGATAAAAGGATAATTATGCAGAACAAAAAGCAAGGCCGTGGATATAAAGAAATGTTACTACTACCAACCTTATTAACATGGATAACTTACTTGACATACTTGAAGTAATGTCCTGTTGTTAAAGGGGTTGTCCCATGAAAAATATTATACAGTTTCCAAACCAGCACCTAGATCTGAATACTTTTGTAACTGCATGTAATTAAAAAAATTTGCATAGCCACTAAGTTATTAAATAAAATGTATCTGTATAGCACTACCTGATGTTTGTTGTGTTTTTTTCTTATTTCTTTGACCTGCTCACTGAGATGGCCGCACATGCTCAGTTTCATCTTTCAACTGCCTCCTGAGCTGTGATAGGGAGAGTAGAGACACACCTCCTGAGCTTTGATAGGGAGAGCTGAGACACGCCTCCTGAGCTGTGATAGGGAGAGCTGAGACACGCCTCCTGAGCTGTGATAGGGAGAGCTGAGACACGCCTCCTGAGCTGTGATAGGGAGAGCTGAGACACGCCTCCTGAGCTGTGATAGGGAGAGCTGAGACACGCCTCCTGAGTTGTGATAGGGAGAGCTGAGACATGCCTCCTGAGCTGTGATAGGGAGAGCAGAGCCACACCTCCTGAGCTGTGATAGGAAGAGCTGAGACACGCCTCCTGAGCTGTGATAGGGAGAGCAGAGTCACACCTTCTGAGCTGTGATAGGGAGAGCAGAGACACACCTCCTAAGCTGTGATAGGGAGAGCTGAGTTGCAACAGAAAAGAGCTGTCAGCTTGATATAAATCTAGGAGAGCAATGAATGGGGAGATCTCTGGATCCATGTGAGGCACAGGGCTGGTTCTATCATTGTTAGAAAGAGATGGTCATGTACTGTATGATATCTAATTTTCATATAGTAGATTTTTTTATAGTAATCATGGGATAACCCCTTTAACTAATCCAATAGTGATCCATCATGAAACAACAGAAAACATTTTCAGTAATAAAATAAATGTTAGGCTATGTACACATCACATCACAACATATACATGAAATAAATGCCTCTGACAGATGGCTTACAGAGGTATCTGTCACCACAGGATTTTATTAAATATATAATATTAAGGTATATAATTTAATGCTGAACTCTACAGAATGGAGAAGGGTAGCATACTACACTTTTGCACCCTTTCCCCCCAATGTATAAGTTAAATGTGAGACAACTGTTTCACCAGACTGGAAGGGGGGCAAATCACTCGCTCTGTTGAGCTGTTTGTTGACTAGACAGTGAACCATATTCATTGGTGACTAATATGTTGTTTGTTAATTATATAGCCAAAGGGAGAACCACAAATCAGAGAAACTTAGTATGCAATCATATACTGGCCACTAAGTTTCCTAATAGAAAGTTGTCTTCTCTGATTTCTCATGACCGATGCATCCATATTGTTTCCTGCCTGCACCGCATACACAAGTTATTACTTGTACATTGCTTGTATATATCGGTGCCTTTTCCATGTTCTTGTGGAAGCTCATCTTATATCATCGCAAATTATCATTAATAAGTCATTAATATAACTTTATATGTCACGGCATATTAAAACCTAACTCTGCTCAGGGAAATTTGTGCCAAAACAGATTGACCCTCTTATTGAGCAAACTAAGGAGGTGATTTATCAAAAAATGGTGTAAAGGAAAACTTTCTTGGTTGCCAATAACAATCAATCAGTTTCCACCTTTAATTTTTCAGAGCTGCTTTGGAAAATGAAAGGTGAAATCTGATTGGTTGTTATTGGCAACTAAACCGATTTTCCTTCACACCAGTTTTGATAAATCTCCTCCTGAATGTTTATGATCATGATTTGGATTGCGCAGCATAGAAGTAATGGTGGTCAAGTCCTCAACTGGTTCCCTTAATAGTCATAGGGCAATGTATTACTCAGATGAGGTATAAAACAAAAAGGTTATAAAGATGTAAGTCTCTCTTGGCACATTATACACAGTTAATGGTATCATAGAATATTTTTTTTACAATTTACTAATATGGCCATGACTGATTCACAGAAAGAATCAGTATAGATCACTGGCTTAAAAATCAAGAATTATACAGAAAATCTTTCACAAATAGCTGAAAGATCATTACAATTGTCCACCATGGATACATTTATTGTTATCACAGTGCATACATTAAAATACATGTAAAATCAGGGTTTCATTACCACATCTCAGCTCATATACAGTAACATCTTATGTAATGCATTGATTTTTCTAAATAGCCTATAGTATGTATTCACTTCCTTCTCTCCACTGTCACTGTACTACTCACCGAATCCTAAACCAGTTGTATAATCAGTACAATTACACAGTTCAATTTTCTTCCCAAGTTTGTCTACTACTGTCTGTAGCCCCATTACATAGTGACCTAAGTTTCCCTCTCTTAGTGTTGAGACTGTGACAAGCACTGTGACAGCTGCTGCAGTTTCCCACGCTATTTTACAAGAAAGAGCAAGAAGTAGAAAATAGAGGAAGGATGGAAGTAATTGGTAGAGCAAAAAAAAAAAAAAACGTAGTAGGAAAATGAATAAGACTGTCAAGGGTTATTTTTGTACATACAGTAGTCTATTATTGATTTTTACACTTAGTGGGTCAATGTGCATTACATATATTTCAGTGGAAAAGTAGGGTGTTGAGATCAATGAAATATGTTGTTCTCCAAAATGCTATAGCCACTGAAATAAATATTCACATGCAATAATACTAACAACATAAACTCCATAAGTTCATCCAGAGTGTTATGCCTATATACTATGTAAGGCTTTGACATCAAGGTAACCTTTGGCATGCAATGGTTCTGATAAAATCTAGGCCTCTGTGACCATTACATGTTACTGTGACCATCTTCCAACCAGGGGCGTTGCTAGGGTCTCAAAAGATCCGGGGCCCAAGCCCCAATGAATATGGCCCAATTCTCTATGTAGACCCTCGCCCCAACCCTGCTACACAGCAGCACATACCTCACATCCAGGGCCTCACAGGTGACGTCTCCTCTGATGTAGATATTCTCTGTCATCATCTTCTCCATTCGGCCCGGACAACTTCTCTCAGCCATCTCGTCTCTGTAGAGCGTGACACGCAGACATCTTAGCTTCCTGACATTTCTATCATCATCCCCAACCTGGAGTCCCCACAGTGTTATCCTGATGCTCGCTGTGCCCCCAAAACCTACAAATACTATTCTGGAGAAATAATAGTGCCCCCCATAGTAATAGTCCTACCAGTAGTAATTCCCTCATTAGTAACACTGCACCCTACAATGACCCCAGCACTGCTCCCCAAGATTGTCTCCATTACTAGAAGAGCCCTCCAGTATTAATAATGCCCTCACAGAGCCCCCAGTAGTAATAAGGCCCCCCATTTGTTCCCCCAGTGGTAATCAAGCTCTCTACAGACCCCTCAGTAGTAATAAGGCCCCCTATAGTGCTCTTAGTAGAAATAAGATCTATAAGTCCCTCCTATAGAGCCCCCAGTAATAATAATGCCTAATGTCTCCTGGATTTATAATACCTCTACAGTGCCCCCAGTATTTATATAGCCCCCCTACTGTTATAATGCTCGCCCTGAAGTACCCGCTGTAGTTATATTCCTCCCTTTAGTGTCCTCAGAAATTATAATTCCTCAGCCCCTCCACCATACAGTCCCATGTAAATAAAGCTACTTCTCTCCTGTGTAAATCACATTTCTGCAGCCCCCTCCAATATACAGTCCCATGTAAATAACATCATTCCCACCCATAGCCTTAATCAACGTACAGTCCTATGTAAATATCACTCCCTCCGACAGCCGCCTTCAACATACAGTCCCATGTAAATAACATCACTTCCTTCCCACAGCCACCTCCAACATGCAGTCCCATGTAAATAACATCACTCCACCTCACAGTCCCATGTAAAATACATAAACCTGCCCTCAGCCACCTCCAACATGCAGTCCCATGTAAATAACATCACTCCATGCCACAGTCCAATGTAAATAAGGCTACTTTCACACCAGCGCTTTTGCTGAATCTGTCATGGATCAGCAAAAACACTTCCATCATGATATTACAACTGTCTGCATCTGTTATGAATGGATCTGGCTGTATTACCTTTTAAATAGCCAGTTTGGATCAGTTTCTTCATGTGGACACCAAAACTCAGCAAGCAGCGTTTTAGTGTCCGCCTCCAAAACGTAATGCTGACTGAACGAAGCAAAACTGAAGCAAAACTGATGCATTCTGAACGGATCCTTTTCCATTCAGAATGCATTAGGACAAACTGATTAGTTTTGGCCTGTTTATGAGAGCCTGTGACGGATCTCACAAACGAATCCTTACAACACAAGTGTGAAAGTAGCCTAATGCTGGTTTCACACCTGCAGCAGGGGACTCCGGCAGGCTGTTCCAGTGGCTGAACAGCCCGCCGGATCCTTGCTGCTGCAGGTGCACGTGTGGGGTCGGAACTACGCTCCGGCCCCATTCACTGTAATGGGGGCGGGCCACGGATTCGGCCTCAGCACGGCAAACCCTGCCGAGAGGTGGCCGGAACAAATGTACAACATGCTGTACTTTTGTTCCGGCCGCCTCTCGGCAGGGTTTGCCATGCTGCAGCCGGATCCGTGGCCCGCCCCCATTACAGTGAATGGGGCCGGAGCGTAGTTCTGGCCCCACACATGCACCTGCGGCAGCACGGATCTGGCTGGCTGTTCACCCACCTGAACAGTCTGCCCTGCTGCAGGTGTGAAAGTACCTTAATAGAACCCTGCCCAAGTCACCTCCAACACACAGACCCATGATAACATCCCTCCCTTCTGCCCTAACATACAGTCCCAGTTAAATAACCACAACTCCCAGCATCCCTCTGCTTATTCCTTCACTTACCTCTTCTGATGTAGCAGAGCTCACTGCAGCTTCTTCCCCACAATTCTCCTCTTTAGTTTAGAAGACAGGGGTTGAAAATGACCTGCGATGATGTCACAGTCATGTGACCAGTGCAGGATTGGACGGCACTGATCACATGACCTGTGATTTCATCACAGGTCCTACATATCTTGCAGTGTGTTAGATTTAATTGTACTGCCGTCCTGAAGACGGCAATACAATTGTATCTGTCTAACAGGCAGGACATTTGGGGCCTGGGAGAAAACATCAGGGGCCCAGGCCCCGAATGCTTTAGCCTAGCAGCGCCCCTGCTTCCAACCAATATGCATAATTTTTATCCATATGGCAAGTGACATTGTCTTGCTGGAAGATCCCAACTGCCCCTGGTAAGACAATCAGCATGTATAGGTAAACAATTCATAATCAAACTGTAGAAGAGTGCCTTCTACATGGATGAGTGGGCCAAAAGAATGCCACAAAAACATTCCCCACACCATAACGCTGCCACCACCAGCTTGTGTTCTTCAAGCAATGGTTGTAGAGTGTTCTCTGATGTTTCTCACCTGTCATGCCAACATCCATTTGTTTGATTAATCAGAAAACTGATAAGAGAAGGCAACCCTTTGCCAATCAATGAAGGTCCCATTCTGATACTGCTGCAAAAATGTAAGCTTTTTATGCCAATGCAGCTTTGTTAGCAGTGGTGCAGTAACCATCCACCTGCATTGTAGCCCCATACGCAGTAGGGTTCTCTGAACTGTTGTTTTAAACACCTGTGGTTTATTTTGGTGGTAAGCTGCTCCACTATAATGTGTCAGTCTGCCCTAGGGCACCTTCGTAGCTGACATTTACCTCTCACATCATTGGCACATGGTGCTCTGCAGTTTCCACATCACTTATTTGTAAAGGTGCCATTTAGAGATGGCTGCTTCGCTGAATTTCACAAAGAAATTTGCTTTATGAATAATTACTTTGTCATGAAGCGCATTTCTTTCTATGTAATGTCGCACCCAGTTATTGAACCCCTCAGATGCACTGAGGGCTTTCAGGGGTTAATCTGGTAAAAAAAATACTCACCTTATCCGTTTGATCACATAGAGGCTGCCGTGGTCACATTGTTTGAGGGCACTGCACGAAATCTCACACACTGACGTCATACGTCATGATTTTCCACTGTATCTTCAATCAAGATGGTCGTGGCAGCCTCTTTGCGCACAAATGGATGAAGTGAACACTGTTTTTATTGGCATTTCAGGGAAAATTGATTTGTTACCACAAAGAAAATTCGGCTTTGCGACAAATTGAATTTTTCCTGCAATTTGGATCAAAGTCCACTTTGATACTTCGATTCACTCAACACTAGTGCCATTTATCCAATTACAATACACTTTCACCAAATCAGCACGCAAACAGTTCATAATCTGCGCAGATACAGAAATACTGTCACTCTTAGCCTGAAAGCCAATAATCATCCCATTTAGCAACTGATAATTTGCCCCTTTCACCCATGAAAGCAATGAGGGATATGTGTGCAGACAGCTTATCACACAACTTATATACCCACCAAGCCACAATGCGTGACTTGCTTCATGAGCTGCTCGGCTGACATCAAATGTAGGAAGTGGTCATAATAAGGTGACTCAATTGTGTATTAAGAATAGAGTGTGCTATGTCATTCTGGATAGTGCCTCACTGCTGGAGGAGGCATGTCATTTGTATGAGGTGCAGGCCTCACCATAAATTGCTTGCCTCCTCTGGCAGACTATGTCCCATTCTAAACTGTATGGAAGCTGGGGCCAATGGCACTACCCACATTACGCCCTCTTTTCGGAAATTCCTGATAATTCCCTTTTCGTCAGCACTACATGCAGCAATCACCTCTGCTGTATGGGATTGAATGATCGTTTGTCCCTATACAGAATCATTGTTTCTGGGCAGCAGATTGCTGTTTACACCGTATAAGCTGCTGTCCAGAAATTATTTAGGGGTCAGCATCAACAATGCTTTCACCTGGTCAATGTATGTTTCCTTGTTCATTGAGTGATCAGGGACATCTTTGCACAGGTTGATTATCAGGAATGACAGTTCATTCTCAATAGTGGCCACATAATTGAAACATGTAAAGAAAACTTACAATCAAGTCTAATTTCAACAAATAAATTGAGAAATATTTAAGTTTATTTTAAAGATATAATTGTGCAGATCATCGCTAGCAAATCGTTCTTTGAACGTTTTTTAGAGATGATCTGGCAGTGTAATATTGCTGCCGATTACCCGATGAACGAGCAAATTTAAAAATCCTCATTTGATGGCGACAGATCATGCTGTGTAATCACAATCTGCTGCAGGCAAACAGTGATTCAGTATGGGGAGGAGCGATGGCATAAAAGATCGCTCCTCCCCATACTGAGGAGGAGGTCCTTGCATGCAGGGGCATAACTATCATAGCAGCAGACCATGCGACTGCTATGGAGTCCATGGCAAGAGGGGGCCCAGTCTTAGTTGGGTTTATCTCCTCTTCTATTGGAGGTAAAATGAAGCAGTGAAAAAAAATGGCCCAAGGGTCATTGAAAAGGGTTTAGGCAGAAACCCTTTGGTCCTGTGTGGGGGGCCTGGTTTTATCCTTGCTATGTGGTCCTTACTTCTCTATGTATGCCACTGCTTGCATGTAAGTGCTTGCATGCAGTGGTCTCCCCCACTAATGAGCTGGCGATTGCTTGAAAGGAACGCTTCCTTCCTGACAATCGCCTGGAAGATCTGCAGGTTTAACATAAGCATTAGTTGTATGGTGGTTTAGTCAGGCTCATTACAGAAAGGTAAACTGGCAATCTCTTTTTATCAGTATGTATCATGATCAGTATAAAACATGGCAGATATTGTGAAACAATTATTTTCAAGTGCAGCATATAGATATTTCTAAAATTTCTCTAAAATTTCAACCAATAAGTAATTGGATATTGTTTAAAAAAGGTCATAAGTGGAATGTCATTTTATCTAGTTTAGAGTATTATAGCTTTGTGAATTAGCCATATTTAGAGCTGAGCAATGGATAAGGAGAACTTTTCCCAAAGTCTTTGCTCTCGGAAGGAGAGGGGGGCATCATGAATTCACAAGATGAGCTTGTGATAAATGCAACATTCCATAATTCCCAGAACCATAGTACTTTCATTTGAATGAGTTCTAAAGGTAACAATTCATCTATTTTTATTTTTAACTTGTACATAACATACTCAAAGTGGCTATGAAAGTTTATAATTACAATTCAGCCAAATACTCTACTTCTAAATCATGTTGAGGCTTTTAGTCTAATTTTTATTTGTTATTCAAGAAAAAGCTAAGGCTCTGTTCACATCTGTGTTGGAGCCATTATCTGCAATATTTATCAGTAAAAAGACCAACACCATAACAGAGCCCAACAAACCCAATTAGAAGTCAAAGGGTCCAAGGGCCACCATTATTGTTTGTTACATAATGGATATATTAGAGCTTGAATTCCAGAAAAACAGAATTTCTAATGTTATGTAAACTCACCCTAATAAAGTGATAGTGGCCCATTTAAAAGTAAATCTCATGAAGACGATAAAAAGAGAAAAAGAAGGCAGAAGATCAGACATCAGGGGAAGCAAGGCATATGGAGATAGATTATTGTGCTTAGACAATCCTTTTAAAGTCTAATATTCTGACTTCTTTCTATCAACTTAAATCTGTAATCATCATGAATCAATGAAAGCAGCAGATTATCATCATGGTTTTCATATTAATTAGACTAATCAAATGCTACAGAATCAATAGACCATCTGTGGAGGTTCTTCTAGATGTTTCTTTTCCCAACATTTTACTTCTGTTCCTTCAAAACTGTTCTGTCTGTTCTTAAATAATGAAATGTTTCACTTGGGTTTCTGAAGACATGTCCAATGGTTGAATGTCTCTCTTTAACACCTTTGTGAATGATTAATGAATGTAAGTCTGATCTGCATACCATGTGGGGCTTCATTTCATGCTGCATTCTATACAAACACTCTTGTAAGTATCAAGTGGGTTGGCCTGATTCATTGGACCATAGGACAGACTGTGTCTCAGTTACTATAGTTATTTCACACTTAACCTTCACCATTGCTCTTTGGAAGGAATGGTTTCTTCAATTTGTCATCAACAGATTGAAAAAACAGACTCAATTGGCGCAATGGGCTTTTGTATACCACACACTAATCCAATTGTTTTTCCATTCTACAACCTTTAGGTCAACAATCAAGCCGCTGCCAGAAACTAATTAATTTGCAAATGGGTCTTATTTTCACAGGAGGGGATCTTTACAAAGCTATGTCAGTTAAGCCAGTCACACCATAGTGACATGCATTGTCACGACATCCTCCTTCTGGTACATCTCTTAACTTCCCCCATGCACATGAACTCAAATTACCCAGTCAACAGTAAATCTGTATTGAACACCAGCTGAAAGTTCAATGTGGTGGCCTAAAAGAAGAAAATTGATTAATGATGGTGAGAATCATGTCTGTATGAGTGTGTGTTTCATTTGACATTGACATCTTTAAAATAACATTCATATATTAAAAAAACCAAAAAGTGCAAGTTTTTTTTTTTTTTTTTTTAACTTGGCTATTCTTTTTTCAATATGTTATATATAGCAGTGTTCCTCAACTCCAGGAACGCTGATATATAGTACATATTACAGAAATGAATGCTTTAATAAAATGAGCACTACCCAAACCCATAGTGTAAAAGGAAAACATTACAGAATAATATAGTGACAAGTACTAATACTAGACAGCAGCATAGATATGTGCTTATTTAGACCTCTGAAAGTAATTATGGCAAAGGTCACAGTGTACTGATTCCATATGCAATCTTAGAATGCACCAGTTGCAACCAAAAGATAAAGTATCAGTATTTTGGCAGGGGCAGCACGGCGGCGGCTCGGTGATTAGCACTGCTGCTTTGCAGCGCTGGGGTCCTAGGTTCAAATCCGACTATGAACAGCATCTGCATGGAGTTTGTATGTTCTCCCTGTGTTAGCGTGGGTTTCCTCCTGGTACTCCTGTTTCCTACCACACTCCAAAGACATACTGATAGGGATCCTGGGATTGTGAGCCCCATTGAGACAGTTGGACAAAACAAGAACTCCAGCTCACCAGAAGTAATGACTCATTCCATGCCCGGATAGGTTTGCATCACAACCGCTTCGAACTTGTAGAAAAATCAAGTACAGGCCGCTAAAAACCATGCAAGCTTTATTTGAAAATTCTGTACATATAGTGTGGGAACAGAATACCCGTTACTCCTGTTTACGCGTTTTGAAAGTATTCACATCAAATGAAGCTTGCATGGATTTTAACGACCTGTGCTGGATTTTCCTACAAGTTGGATGCTAATGTCTGCAAAGCGCTGAAAAATATAGTGTCGCTATATAAGTTCATAAAATAAAATAAATAAATAAAATTAAAGGGGACCTGTCACTGGGGCTTATAGACCACCAGCATGTCATTGTGCAACTTGAGTTTAGATTTCTATACATGTTCATTTCAAAATTAGCAGTTTCAGATTTTGGTAGCAAAACCCATCATACAGATGTCCATTTCACAGATAAAGCCAAGGACAGTTAAGCTCATGTCACTGTCCTTGACTTCATCTGTACAATGCACATGCATCTGGAAAACTTTTTACTAAAACATTATACATACTGTATGTAGGTTTTATTATACAAAAATACATTGAATAAAAAATAATTATTAAAAACCATTGCAAACATGGTTATGTAGTTGGAATTTCTTTTTAAAAGAGTATACTGGCTGTAACATCTTCCTTTTATCAAAGTCACATCAATTTACATTAACCTCTTCCGGACTACCACAGTACATGTATGGTAGAAGACCAGTGTTTAAAAATGGTGCCTGCTCCTGAGAACTGCGGGTGCCATAGTAGCCGGGTTTCTGCTGTTGTAATCAGCAGACCCCCAGGGCTAATGTCTGAGATTAACGATAACACCAACCTCATTTAACCGCCACAGCGCCCACGGCATCTGAGGTGGCTTTCTCTGGGAGCACTGAGCTCCCAGAGCCTGAATATGAGATTACAATTATGTTTCAGTCAAGTAGCTGCTGGTACATCACAAATGTGTATCACTCAGGTAAGCATCTGTGACACTGAAACTAGCTTTAGTCAGGTAGGCTTCTGTGACTTCATAAGAGTATGTCTCAGTCCAGTATGCAGATGTTACATCATAATCCTTTATTTGTCAGATAAGCTGCCATGACATCACAAGCATGTATTAGCAAGGCAAGTAAGATAACCTTAACGGCATACAAAACATTAGTACCACCAAATTAGAAGTTAGGAATCAAGGGCCCCAAATGCACAGAGACCTTCTGCTGCTGGTGTCTGGACATAGAGAAAAAGGTATACAAACAAGGTATTTCAATTATTCCATTTTGGACCTACAGCTCTGAACACAAAAAAAGATTGATTTCGGGAAAATATGTAATTTCAAGGTTTCCTTTTTACTCATCTCCCAAAATAGTGCTGTAGATACTACATTGGGATGCTTTAGTGGAGATAATAGCAGTAAACAATTAGAGAAAAGCAGATTTAATTTTGTATTGTATATTACAATACACATCACAAGTGACAGAAAATTAAGTAGAAGCAAAGGCTAGCCTACCAGACCTTCACAGATTTCATGCACCATTGTGGTATTCATGAAGATGTAGCTCAGAGGTGAAGCTAGGATTTCCTTCATCCAGAAGATGCAGTTTGCTTTCCTAATCAGTATTTTAATAAATTTGTCAAGACAGACAGTCTGGATTGCACTCTAAATTAAAGTGCACAGTACACAGTACCACTGGCACAAACCCCACTAGATCTCATTCCTAGTCATTGTTCAAATGTAGTTTAAAGGGGTTATCTGGGAATTTAGAAAATTAAAATACTTAAATATTACTTTATAGTAAATATATTGCCATAAACCTATCATTAATTATAATTGCTCAGTTTGTTTAGCGAGCAATCATTAGGAGAAACAAAATGTCCACCCATCCTATTAATACACACAAAACCTGTCCTAATCACAGAGCAGGGCAAGTTACTTCACAACACTGAGGTAGAGCTGCCTCATTCTCCTCTCTGCTTGTCAGGGATTAGGATCCTGAATACAGATTATAAGAACTTTAACTGCATCTCTGTGGGAATGGAGTTCTTGAAGAGACATGAAGTACAGAGGGGATGGACAGGACCTACTGTGGTAATGAAGACTGCATACAAGTGCTGCTGCTCATTTTCCACATGACCCCCACCCTGCTCTCTGTACTTCATTCCTCCTCATGAACTCCATTTCTACAGAGATTCAGCAGAAGATCATATTAAACTCTATTTAGGATCATAGAAGAAGATGAGGCAGCTCTGAAGTAGAATGTCCTCTTATGTGATTAGGACAGGCTTTGTGTGTACTTAGAGGATGGTGACCATTTTGTTTCTCCTAATGATTGCTCCCTAGACAAATAGAGCCATTATAACTAATGAAAGGTATTTAGAAATATATTTATAATAAAGTAATATTTAAGTATTTCCATTTTCATTCCCGGAAAACCCCTTTAATATTAAAGTACATGGAGCCCTAAGTAAAATTGTATAATTTAAATGTACAATTCACAGAGCAATACAAAAATTAATACAACAAAGAAAACTGTTGAATTCTAAAATATAAGGTACATATATAACGTACAAAACACATTGATTTATATCCAATACATGAAATGTCAACTGATTAATTATCATAAAAATGTGAACAGCATCAATAAAACCAAGAAAAACTGTAACAAGGGTCATTTACTTCAACATTTTTATTTAAACAGAGTAAAATGAATTAATTTAAAAAGTAACTAAGCATTCTTGAGATATTTTACTATTCTCCATGGTTTATCCCAGAACTTACAATCTAAGTGTTTCCACATCCACTTTGTTTTATAATAGGTGTTCTGCTTACCATTTAACCATCTGGAGTCATGCTGCTCGGTTCTAATTGGATGATGATTTCCAAGCGTGCGGAAAATGGCAAAATCTCTTCCCATAAAATCTGCTGCAGTCCCTGAATACAGCTCCCCATCTGTGAAACAAAAAAAAAATCAACAATTTATATTTTTTAGACAGCTCCATCATATTGGAAACCCATAATGTAATACCGTGACTTATGTCCTTTGTAAAACAACTACAGCATGCTCACTTTTCATTCAGTAATTTATATAATCCAGTACACACCAGATGTCCAACAGTTTTTTTCAGTGTTGAGATGTGATATTTTGTGATGACCTTGCTAAAAGCATGTAAATTTATTAAATCTGCTGGTCTGCTTAGCTAAATATATAAAAGTGATGTTTCATAGTGTTACCTGTTCCCATCAATACAGAATATATGCACATGGCCAAAAGTGCTCAAATTGAAGCCAAGGTTACAAAACAGGCTTATTCACACCATGCTTTGCATACAGTCAGAAGTTTACATTGAAAACCAGAAACATAAGGGTATCTAACATCTACTGTACAGTATCCATTGATTTCTATGGGGCAGAAGTATTCTAAAAGTGTCTAAATTTGGCAAAGTACTGACATCCTACAAGAATAATCAATACTTATTTGCAAAACCACATGTGAAAAAGTGGAAGCCAGCACTTATATCTACTTTATCGACAAATTAAAGGGTTTCTGTCACCAGATTTTTTAAATATAAATCAGGATGACACTACAGATGTGCAAATGTCACCTGATTCTAACTGTACTGGTTATTTATCACCTAGTGCCCCCGTTTTTCAGTAATTATAACTTTTATTTTATGCTTATTAGCCTCTAGGAACAGCCCACCTCTGGTAACGCCCAGTTCTTCTTGAGTGACAGGACCAGGCAGCATTCATCTCCTCCTGCCGTCCTCCATCTAAATCCCGCACCTGCGCCATCCCCTTCAGTATTAGGCACAGGCGCAGTGAGTGAAGGGCACTCATCGGCTCCTGGATTCCTCACTGTGCCTGTGCTGTGCTGTGCTCGACTATGATTTATTCGGCGTAGGCGCACGGAGGAAGCCGGGAGACGGCGAGCGACCTTCACTAACTGCGTCTGCGCCGAATACTGAAAGGATGGTGCAGGAACGGAATTTAGTCAGAGGACAGGGCCAGCAGGAGGAGACTAATGCTGCCTGGCCCGAACTGGGTGTTACCAAAGGTGGGCGAACAGAACCTCTAGGAGCAGGAGTAACGCCGCCCCCCTCCCCCGCTCCTAGAGGCTAATTAGCATTAAACAAAAGTTATAATTACTGAAAACTGGGAAAGTAGATAATAAATAACCAGCACCGTTAGAATCAGGTGACATTGGCACATCTGTAATGTCAGCCTGATTCATATAAAAAAATCTGGTGAAAGAAACCCTTTAAATGTCATTTTTATCTATACTGTGAGATCCAGAAAATTTAAACGTACAATCTAATAAAATAATGGTGGACAACACACAGTGGCAGTTTTGTATTAAATTTTTAAAAATCAAATATTTATTGATTAATGTCCATGCAGTTATTGTGGGTAAACCAGCAAAACCCCATGACCATAGCAATTTACTATAAAACTGATGTAACAATCGTGACCGGTTTTGGCTGCGTCTCGACAGCTTACTGGCCATCAATTGTGTGTTTGAGCCTAAGACAAAATCAAATTAGGCTTTACTAGGCTAAATCTACCTTTATTAGGAATCATGACAGAGCTATATTACACTGTATCTTTATTTTAATTACACATTAAAATTTGTTAAGTCACATTAAAAATAATAAGGCAATAATTAGGTAGGATAAATAATAAAAAAAGATAGATAGATAGAAGATAGACAGACAGACAGACAGATCCCGTCTGTTAGAAAGCACTTTGTAGCTGGTAGATGGGTCCGAAATATTCTTCATCAAAAATATGCGCAAAAAGCTTCTACTTTTCATATAGTAAGTATAGCAGTTATGAAGTTTACACTTTTATGTATTCACCATTTCTGCAATAAGTAGTGTGCTGCTACTTGTAGTTCTACGCATTGTGCTGCAGCCAAGGTAGCCTGCACCGGTGTCCCATTTTTTTAAATTTTTTTTTAAGGTGCTTGTTTAATTTTCTTTTGTGTTAGATAGATGGATAAATAAATACATAGATAGAAATAAAAAAACAGATTAAAATAAGAAAAATCATGTTAAAAATATAGAAAAGAATAAAAAGTTAAAAAAATGACATATAAGTGAAGTAAAGCAGGGGTATGGCATTAAACAGATTCACATCAAAGGTTGGCAGTACTATAAATGATCCAGCTTGCTCAGCATGAGGTATATGATCAAAAATGCACCAGCACTGCAGTCTTATTAACAATTGGTGTGTGGGTTTCATTCAACTTGATGTACTAAAATACCCTTAATTATAGCCTTGTCCATGTAATTTTAAGAAAAAACGCATAAAAAATTGAAGTTTTGAAGTGACTTTGATGTTTTGCTCAACCTTTATATAACCTTATCCCTGTTTTGTTATCACTTACTCCACAGGCGCCTGGAAAAAAAACAGAAATCGATGGAACTTAATATTAAGGATCAGTGCACCTTCCAGCTCTTCGCTGCGTGCATAAGGTCAGTTAGAAAGACTCAGAACAACAATGAGAGACTGCATATGTATAAACTAGTGATATGTTGGCAAATTCTGATGATCTAATAAATTCATAAAGCAGTAAACTAATATGATTATGTATATATATATATATATATATATATATATATATATATATATATATAAAATCACATAAAGTAGAAAACTATGAAGAAATGTATATGTTCAAAATATCTGAAAAATGCTTTGATATTTCAACAATATGTAACAATATAAAATCTTACCTACAGTACAGACCAAAAGTTTGGACACACCTTCCTATTCAAAGAGTTTTCTATATTTTCATGACTATGAAAATTGTAGATTCACACTGAAGGCATCAAAACTATGAATTAACACATGTGGAATTATATACTTAACAAAGAAGTGTGAAACAACTGAAAATATGTCTTATATTCTAGGTTCTTCAAAGTAGCCACCTTTTGCTTTGATTACTGCTTTGCACACTCTTGGCATTCTCTTGATGAGCTTCAAGAGGTAGTCACCTGAAATAGTTTTCACTTCACAGGTGTGCCCTGTCAGGTTTAATAAGTGGGATTTCTTGCCTTATAAATGGGGTTGGGACCATGAGTTGAGTTGGGCAGAAGTCAGATGGATACACAGCTGATAGTCCTACTGAAAAGTCTGTTAGAATTTGTATTATGGCAAGAAAAAGCAGCTAAGTAAAGAAAAACGAGTGGTCATCATTACTTTAAGAAATGAAGGTCAGTCAGTCTGAAAAATTGGGAAAACTTTGAAAGTGTCCCCAAGTGCAGTCGCAAAAACCATCAAGCGCTACAAAGAAACTGGCTCACATGAGGACCACCCCAGGAAAGGAAGACCAAGAGTCACCTCTGCTGCGGAGAATAAGTTCATCCGAATCACCAGCCTAAGAAATCGCAGGTTAACAGCAGATCAGATTAGAGACCAGGTCAATTCCACACAGAGTTCTAGCAGCAGACACATCTCTACAACAACTGTTAAGAGGAGACTGTGTGCAGAAGGCCTTCATGGTAAAATAGCTGCTAGGAAACCACTGCTAAGGACAGGCAACAAGCAGAAGAGACTTGTTTCGGCTAAAGAACACAAGGAATGGACATTAGACCAGTGGAAATCTGTGCTTTGGTCTGATGAGTCCAAATTTGAGATCTTTGGTTCCAACCACCGTGTCTTTGTGTGACGCAAAAAAGGTGAACGGATGGACTCTACATGCCTGGTTCCCACCATGAAGCATGGAGGAGGAGGTGTAATGGTGTGGGGGTGCTTTGCTGATGACACTGTTGGGGATTTATTCAAAATTGAAGGCATACTGAACCAGCATGGCTACCACAGCATCTTGCAGCGGCATGTTATTCCATCCGGTTTGCGTTTAGTTGGACCATCATTTATTTATCAACAGAACAGTGACCCCAAACACACCTCCAGGCTGTGTAAGGGCTATTTGACTAAGAAGAAGAGTGATGGGGTGCTACGCCAGATGACCTGGCCTCCACAGTCACCAGACCTGAACCCAATCGAGATGGTTTGGGGTGAGCTGGACCGCAGAGTGAAGGCAAAAGGGCCAACAAGTGCTAAGCATCTGGGAACTTCTTTAAGACTGTAGGAATACCATTTCAGGTGACTACCTCTTGAGGCTCATCAAGAGATTGCCAAGAGTGTGCAAGGCAGTAATCAAAGCAAAAGGTGGCTACATAGTTTCAGTTTTTTCAGACTTTTTTGTTAAGTATATAATTCCACATGTGTTAATTCATAGTTTTGATGCCTTCAGTGTGAATCTACAATTTTCATAGTCATGAAAATACAGAAAACTCTTTGAATGAGAAGGTGTGTCTAAACTTTTGGTCTGCACTGTATGTATAATGATATATGGACATGTCAACTAACAATGTTTTGGATCACGACACAAAAACTCTATTGTAAAACAGACTATATTAGCCAATTGGGACATTATGTTTGCATTTTAGCCACTTTATCTAAAGATAGAAGGCTCACAGTCTTCAATGTAAGCTATCATTACAGAGACTCCTCTATCAATACACCTATTAGTTTAGCAGAAGCAAATTATAGGGGAAAATGTAAAATATCAAAACGATAAAACAACAGTGCCACAAGGAAATATGGACACAGTAGAGCATAAAACACTTGAATTGATAACAATTACAGACTAACTACATGAAATGCAGAAGAAATGGTTCAGGAACTACAAAAAGGTTGGGGTCCCAGGATAAATTCATGAGTCAGGGAGAGTTCTGGTAGATCAATTCAAAACCAGTAAAAGAAGTAAAGGTTCAGTACAAGACGAAAATGCAAAAATGCATCTTCACAGGGAGCTAGCAAGCTAGAAACATTGATACCTAGGCACCCCCCACCTTATATAACAAGTGGAAGGCTGCTATAGGCTGCAATCAGATGGAGAAAGCTCTTCCGAGAAACAGACTTGAAAAAGGAGCTCCAACGCTCCGAAACGCATTGTCTATGGTCAGAAATAAATAGAAGTTTTATTGTACCTCCGTTTGGTCGTACTGTTGCTCCGAGAAGGTGTCTCCGTCAAGTGTGCAGACTCTTTTGTGCACTACTCCCTTCTTCATTGCTCTAAACTCCTCCAAGGGGCCGGCAACCCCGTTGTACCTATGTTTGCACAACTCCATAAGGTGAGCCTAATCATCTTAATTAACCACCTTCTATTCTTACAGTCTATCCTATGAGCGCCTCTCCCCTTTTGTGTTGCCCTTTGTGTACCCAAAGGGAAGTAACAGAAAGAACAAAGAAGGCTGGGGCCACCAGAAGAAAAGCAAAACACAGGTAAATGACCTAGTGGATGTGCCCACCAAGATACCAGAATGCAGGGATCTTCAACATAGAAGGAACGAGGAAGGAAGAGTACAAATGGTACTGGTGACTGAAAAAACTATGATCCTGCTGTATAGACTTCAGGTGGGAACACATCTGAAGTAATGAGGTAAATGTACTAAGCAATATGCACCAATATTCTGGTTCCATTTGCAATAAAAACAGAATACTGTAAATGCCTTGAACCACATTTATTATGAAACATTTGTTGTGCCTCTCTTGACAAAGGTGCTGCTTAGAGAAAAAGTGATGCAGCTTAAAATGCAACATGTGGAAACCCCTGCACAAACTAAAGTTAGACAAAAGCGTCCAACATCTCATGTGGTTTGGAAATCTACAGAAAGTAAAGTTAAACATGTCTGGGAAAATCCTAAGAGAAAATATCCTAAGAGAAAAATAAAAATGAAATGATATAAGGTCAGACTAAATGGAACATGTGGTCTTTTTCTGCCTTCATTCTTCAATGTTTAAATGTTTTTGTAATTTAAGTGCCTTGTTCACATGTTACTATTTGAAGCTCTTCAACAATGGAAGAAACCAGAGTATGCAGAATCATAGTTTCCCCATTAACCCCCACTGTAAAAAAAATGTACTACATACCCCAAAAGGAGACCTTTTTGGACTCCATCATGTTAATGGAACCCTATGAATACAATTGGTGTATATGCAAGAGGTTTTTTTTTTCTTTAATGTCATATGCACCAAACGTTTGGTACTAAAGTGATATGAAAAGGGCTTTACATTGTATGACAGTTTCTAAACTGACAATATTTTCTGTGCTAAGCCAAAAAGTCTTAATCATTATGGATGTTTATTGCAGTTAAAAATAGTATAGAATAAATGTGGTAGTGTCCATGGTTGATGGCAAGGCATGAGTTCTATAAGTAGTTCTTTAAGAATGTACTGAAGTTGCTTCACTATGACACATTCTCACAGGAAATCGTAGGGTTTACTAACACAAAAAGTGTAGTTGGAAATGTTAAACATTCATTTACACCATTTGTTCTGAACGAACCTTCTTTTCAAACATAAAGCTGGTAGTTGACTGAAATGATCCTTGCAGGAAACCAGTCTGTGGTTATTAACTGTGAAATATTCAAAGAAATCATTGCCATTTCAAGCAGGAAGGTCAACAATCGGCTTCAAGGAAACCGTCTCTGGAATGAGTGAATTACAAAACCAAATGTAACTGGAGAACAGATGTATTCTCACTTACGTATTCAATTAGATATATTGTTGTGGACCAATAATAGCTACAAGTAAATACTATAGAAAAACTGCAAATTACACCATAAAATAAAACAATGAATGTTCCCATAAACTCTATGTATAGTACAATTAGGATTACAGAATACACCCCAATTCAGTTTGTAACTAACACAGTGAGGATCAGTAGTAGAGATGAGCAGAGTTTGGACACTTCAACAAATTTCTTTAAGAAATTTGCATTGTTCCGAATAAATTTTTCGCAAAGCACTTTAAATCAGCTATATCACTGTGCATTGCAGCAACATGCATAGTTAGTCCTTTCTGGTAGTGAAACAGTTACTGTGTGTCACTATGACAGGCAGGTCACATACAGTATATGGAGATGCACATCTGTGTGCAGGCCACCCACAGTCCTAGCTAACCCCTAAACCAAAAGAAAAACATGACCACTTGATGACAGTGACAGCTGTGGTCTGTTGCTTTGGCTTCTGCTACCACCTCCCCTTCTTCTGCTGCTACTTCTTCTGGCTCCAGCAACATTTTTACCACTGTCCATTCCTTCGGAGGGCCCTGGTAACTGTCTGTTGGATATAATGTACTATAACACTAACTGTATTTGTAAAATAAGTTATTCAATGTCAATGTGGACACCTCAATAACAGTAGAAGTAGACATATTATTAACCCCAATTTGAGAATTAAGGTGTAACAGAATTGCTTATCTATTAAACAAGGTGAACAACCCAACAGTACTTAAGTTATAGAGCTCAATGACCCCAATTTGAGAATCAAGGCCTAATAGAATTGCTTATCTATTAAACAAGAAGGACCCTGTTCAATTAGATAGCTCTGTGCCCTACACAGAGATTGATGCAAACGCACTGTAAAAACTCTCCCTACAATCTCCCTACAAGGTCCCTGCACTCTCCCTATCCAATATTCCACAATTAAAAGCTTTTAGCAACATTGTCCCTAGCACTTGTCATGTCTCTCCCTATGCTCAGCTCACAGTGAAATGGTGGAGACTGTGCGGGATAGGCTTTTAAAGGGTTGTGAAATCACAAGGTTGATTTGTTTCTGATTGGCTGTATGCATGACATTATGGGTAATTTTGCATTCCCAGGTGCCTTACTTTCATTTTTTAATATGCGTAGCTGCCATTTTAGGGAAAATAAACTATTTGTTACCATGAAGTGTGAGGAAATTCGGATTCATTGTAAAATTCTTTCTAAACTTTGGATCAAATTCCACTTCGGGTTTTAGATTTGCTCAACATCTCTGGAGTGGAAGTAGCTTCATCTCCTACAAATGTATGCATCTTTTTTTTCTTCTAGATTAATGCAAGAGTACATTTGCCTAAATCCCCCTTAAAGGGGTTTTCCTCATTTGAGGGCTTTCTGGCCTGATCCCCCACATCACTGGACCCGTGGAGAGAAGCATAATTACCTGTTCCCTGCTACTGGTACTGATGATCTCCTGTGTGTCAACATCTAATTTGATGAGAGTCACATGTGCTGCTGCAGTCAAGGACTGGTCACAGTGGTGACATGAGTAACGTGATCCATATAAGTGATGCATGGGGTACTCATCACCTCTGCAGCAAGTCATCAGCTGCAGTGGTACATATAATTCCTATAATACTGGATGTTGACATGCAGGACCGCATTGCTGTCCCACCAGTGGCACTGGAGGAATGAAGGAGCCAGACTCTAGCAATAGGGAAATGGTAAGTATGGGTCCCTCCGCAGGTCAGGTTTTGAGATAATGCACATTGTATGCTAAATACCTGTGAAGGGATATTTGGTCATTCATATTGCAAGACTGGAGGGAAACGGTTGGACTCCAGATAGCATGAGTCTTCCATAGAGCATAGATGCCCACTGGGCTCTTCACAGGTCTTTATCATACTATAACAAATGATGGTATTGCTTTTGCTGCATGTGAAAAAAAAAGACAGAAGCATGTTTGGAAAGACTGTCAGGACATCTAATGCAGCATCACAGTGGTTTATGTGTGCACTTACCGATCAAAATCGATGCAGTTAACAGCTTGGGGTCATAAGGACTCTTTCCTCTACCATTTTCAAAAACGGAATCCACAAGTTTAAACACATTATCCTGAAAGGGAAAAAGGGAAAGTAAAAGGATGCTATTAGCTATTCAATAATTTAATTATAATACATGTAAGAATGATAGGCTTTTTAAAATAAAGTTTATTTAGCAAGGTTCTTCTGTATGTATATAGACCAGTGTATATGCTCTTTACCCTCAGCATATCTATTAGGGTAATTGCTCCTGTGGGATGTTTTGTCCCCGTGTCTTACTGATATTTGTGCACCTTCACATAATTTGTGAACATAAGGTCTGCTTAATTCTCAAAATAAAAACTGCATGGGTCCAAGTTCAATGATGAACACAGCTGTCCAATCAGTTTCCCTGAATTGCCTTAATTTGCAAAAACCAATTACATTGTCATGACAATGTGACACATTTATGACATGAGATGCAGGGCTAGGTAGTTTAACTGTGCCCCAAAGTCAGGGCCTTACACAAACCACAATGGTAGTACATATTATTCATGGAAGAAGAGGATACCTATAAGCAGTGGCGTACATGGAGCAGTAAGGGCCCCATAGCAAGGATCAAACCAGGCCCCCCACACAGGGCAGAAGGGTTTCCACCTAAACCCTTTTCAATGATCCTTGGGCCATTTATTCCACTTCCTCATTTGCTAAAAGATGTTCCTTTAGAGGGTAGAGTCCTGACCAAGTTTTCACCCTGAAAAGAAGAGGGGATGATCCCAACTAGACTGGGCCCCTTAGCTGTCGCATGGTCTGCCGCTATGGTAGTTACGTCCCTGCGTATAAGTAATGTCCATATTTCCTTACTGTATATTGATATGCATTGATATGCATCTTTATAATTAAAGATAAGAACGCATTGTCTAATATTTAAAGGTTCAAAGAACCATTGATGAAAAAGATCTGGTCAAAGTAATTACATTTTCTGCATTAAGCTGCCGATGTACATCTGAATCACAATACGTGTACAGTGAATACACCAGTATCCAGCATATTTTACTGCACATAATTTAAAGTGTCCACCCTTACAGATAAATTATATGCTGTGCTGGCACCCTAGTATTTGAGCATCAAAACGGGCATGTGATTGACACTTCAGTTTTTTATGTCTTACTAATAATTATGATAATTAATGGCAATCTTTCCAGTGGCTATCAATTTATGTCAATGGGAAGGCCCTTTTCAATTACAATTTCTCCTGTATTAATGCCGTGCCTTACATTAAAGGAGGAAATAGCTATTAGAGTGAAATGAGTGGAAAGAATATTGAGTGTTAATATGCTTCAGTTCAAATACAGCATTGACACGTGAAGTCTATTTCTGTATCATATAACCAGCATCATCATAACTGGATGCACACTCCAAAGTGATTCATAAGGAGGCCCACAGGACCAGGCAATAAAAACATTTGTCTCGTCTGCTGCATTCCTTTCATTTCAACTTGATTAAAGGGGACATTTTCCAGTGCGTGTTAGAGAGCTAGCAGAATATGATGCTGCACATTACCACACAAAAAAGGACGTGAACGTAACAGAAAAGTAACTGCAATACTTCAGGTCAGGGGGCTTATGAGGTAAAGACATGTGTGACGTGCGGTACAATCATAAAGAGTGAAAAATGTGTGACGCAAAGTAAGCTTTTTATCAAATATTTAGCCTGTGCCTGAGGTTTCCTCATATTTTATTGACCAATATCAAATGCACTGATGCAGATGACTTAAGTACGTCAACTCAATGTGAGGCTGTATTTTTTCATTCAGGGTCGTATGACAACTCAATACGATATCATCCTGTTATGTGTGGTCCTTCTCTGGCATTTCATTGGCAGCCATGTCATAGTAAATATCCTCTGCAACACACACTGGAGTGGAAATGCCTCACTGGCCACCATACTTCCAGTAATAACAGCTGTTTAAAAATCCAGGCCAGAAGTGACCAGCTGACACAATTCCTATTTTAAGTAGTTTTGGCATATACACAGGCTATGGCATGAATGAGAATTATCTTTTATGTTTGGCAGTAGATGGCTCTTTCCACAACTTCCATAGTTTTAATGAAGAGGGCTGTACAAGCAGAAACCATATGGAGGCATTAGGATACACTATGACAAATTACAAACTCAGCTTTCCTATATTTCAATGTATTCTATATAACTTTTCTATGGTATGCTCTAGTATTAATTTAACCTTAGAGTGACTGAATAAAAATGAAAAATTGTAGACAGTACTTGCCTAGTGTGCACCTCTCAAATCAAGTGATATCATGTTCATCACTTTCTTGTGTTCAGCTACCCTGAACTTTGTGTTTCACAATGCAGTGGCACTGAAGGGGTGAATTACACGCTATAGACACTGTGGTTGCCATTGTCACAGTTATGCAACAACCGGAGATTTTAAAAATATGGAAATTATGCCACCACACTCATGTAGGTTTATATCATGGATAGAGAAGGTTAGACCTATTCTTTATTATTTTAAATTGTGGGACTATATATTATAAAAGTACTATAATACTTTATTTGGTAAATTATCATATCAGTTTATTCTAATATAACACATTGGTTTTGAGAAATATTAGAAATGTCATGTAAGAATATCTGTCACTTTTGAATAAAATTCTTCATGACAAAGAGACCTTTGCATTATTTATGGTCAGGAAAAACAGCCTTTTCTATTATTCTTCATGTGCCCTTGAGAAACCATATAAAATTAGAGTATAAAGAATTCCCTGACTTATAAATACATCTCCAGACACGTCTCTAGTGTCAATCCAGCATTCTGTTCTAGGCAAATCATTGCCATCTTTCTTTCTATATCTCCGTTCTTCTATGCTGCCATTTCACATGAAGCTGAGGACTAAATGGCTCTCAAGGGAGGGGATAGATTGGTACGATATGTGGCCTTGAATCTACCCAGATAATTAAACACATACAATTGTTTTTTCCTAAGCTTTTCCTGGCAAATTAGGCTCGGAAACAGTTTTAAAGTACCATTTAACTAGTAAAGAAAAACATACGTAAAAATAATAACAGCTGAAGGTTGTATGCACCATAGCAGGCACCACTTTGCACTTGTCCATGAGGAGAGCTGAGAAGAGTCAATCACAGTTGAAGGTGCATAGGAACGCACAACTAAGTGCTTTTGCCTCAACAATCAGACGTCTCAAGAACCAGACCTCCTCTGATCAAAATGTAAGTACATTCTATGCCACTGAATGCAATCCAATAAACTGAATCCACTGTTTTTTTAGCCCATCTCAGCTGATGTTAAGAAGGCCCCTGGCTGCCCATCCATGGGCTATGTTAACAGTTGTTTACAAGGTCTACACCTTGTTGGGGGTAAAAAATGGACTTGTTTATGGCACCAGTCAGTGAGCAAAGGTTAAATCAATATCAATATAAAAACAATAATGTTTACCACAGTGTGAATTTAACCCCTTCAACGTCAGGCCTGTTTTCACCTTCATGCCCAGGCCTTTTTTTTGCAAATCTGACATGTGTCACTTTATGTGGTAATTAGAGATGAGCGAGTAGTGTTCGATCGAGCCGGTATTCGATCGAATACTACGATATTCGGCATACTCGATTTCAATCGAGTATAACGGCGATGGCGCACTTAGAATTCGTTTCCCCTCCCACCTTCCCTGGCGCTCTTTTTCCACCAATCAACATGCAGGGGGGGTATGACAGGCACGCTGAGCACGCTGGCAGCGCGAAAACAGCGTCTACATGGATTGGCTGGAAAAACCATGTGACCTCGAATATTAAAAACTCAGCTCTTCCTGCTCGTACGCATATGCTGCGTGAACTTAGTCAGGGACAGAGGCTGGAGAAGGGAGAGACAGATTTTAGCTGTTGGACAGGCAGGAGCGTGATTAAAAGCCCTTATCAGGGCTACTACAGTGGACTTCAGTGATAGCTTACTACAATATAGACTTTACAGAGAACGGCTGCTGTATTCAGGGATAGCTGCTGGAGTAGGGACAGAGAGAGGCATTAGTGGTGTATTAGGTGCTCTGCTACATACCAAACTATATTTGGCACTACTGTTCAGCGTTCTTTTAGGCTGAACAACCCTGTTATATAACTAGTGTGTATATGCACCATCTGATCTGGCAGTATACGGCTGTGAATTTTATTTTATTTTTTTAAATACAGTTTATTTGGCTCTAGTGTTCTGGGTTCTGTGTGCCTGCAATACCCTTTTTGTATACCAGGTGTAAATACCCACCGTCTGTTCAGTTAGTACACGGCTGTGTACCTTGAAATATACAATATCTAGGCCATTTAATAGGCCACTGTACTGTGCGTTTTCTTGTTAAATTATCTCACATACCTGGTGTAAATACCCACCGTCTGTTCAGTTACTACACGGCTGTGTACTTTGAAATATACAATATCTAGGCATTTTAATAGGCCACTGTACTGTGCGTTCTCTTGTTAAATTATCTCACATACCTGGTGTAAATACCCACCGTCTGTTCAGTTACTACACGGCTGTGTACTTTGAAATATACAATATCTAGGCCATTTAATAGGCCACTGTACTGTGCGTTCTCTTGTTAAATTATCTCACATACCTGGTGTAAATACCCACCGTCTGTTCTGTTACTACAACGGCTGTGTACTTTGAAATATACAATATCTAGGCCATTTAATAGGCCACTGTACTGTGCGTTTTCTTGTTAAATTATCTCACATACCTGGTGTAAATACCCACCGTCTGTTCAGTTACTACACGGCTGTGTACTTTGAAATATACAATATCTAGGCATTTTAATAGGCCACTGTACTGTGCGTTTTCTTGTTAAATTATCTCACATACCTGGTGTAAATACCCACCGTCTGTTCTGTTACTACACGGCTGTGTACTTTGAAATATACAATATCTAGGCCATTTAATAGGCCACTGTACTGTGCGTTTTCTTGTTAAATTATCTCACATACCTGGTGTAAATACCCACCGTCTGTTCTGTTACTACACGGCTGTGTACTTTGAAATATACAATATCTAGGCATTTTAATAGGCCACTGTACTGTGCGTTTTCTTGTTAAATTATCTCACATACCTGGTGTAAATACCCACCGTCTGTTCTGTTACTACACGGCTGTGTACTTTGAAATATACAATATCTAGGCCATTTAATAGGCCACTGTACTGTGCGTTTTCTTGTTAAATTATCTCACATACCTGGTGTAAATACCCACCGTCTGTTCAGTTACTACACGGCTGTGTACTTTGAAATATACAATATCTAGGCATTTTAATAGGCCACTGTACTGTGCGTTTTCTTGTTAAATTATCTCACATACCTGGTGTAAATACCCACCGTCTGTTCAGTTACTACACGGCTGTGTACTTTGAAATATACAATATCTAGGCCATTTAATAGGCCACTGTACTGTGCGTTTTCTTGTTAAATTATCTCACATACCTGGTGTAAATACCCACCGTCTGTTCTGTTACTACACGGCTGTGTACTTTGAAATATACAATATCTAGGCCATTTAATAGGCCACTGTACTGTGCGTTTTCTTGTTAAATTATCTCACATACCTGGTGTAAATACCCACCGTCTGTTCAGTTACTACACGGCTGTGTACTTTGAAATATACAATATCTAGGCCATTTAATAGGCCACTGTACTGTGCGTTCTCTTGTTAAATTATCTCACATACCTGGTGTAAATACCCACCGTCTGTTCTGTTACTACACACGGCTGTGTACTTTGAAATATACAATATCTAGGCCATTTAATAGGCCACTGTACTGTGCGTTTTCTTGTTAAATTATCTCACATACCTTGGTGTAAATACCCACCGTCGTTCAGTTACTACACGGCTGTGTACTTTGAAATATACAATATCTAGGCCATTTAATAGGCCACTGTACTGTGCGTTTTCTTGTTAAATTATCTCACATACTGGTGTAATACCCACCGTCTGTTCTGTTACTACACGCTGTGTACTTTGAAATATACAATATCTAGGCCATTTAATAGGCCACTGTACTGTGCGTTTTTTCTTGTTAAATTATCTCACATACCTGGTGTAAATACCC
The DNA here is from genome assembly GCA_900303285.1 of Rhinella marina. Lineage (NCBI taxonomy): Eukaryota > Metazoa > Chordata > Amphibia > Anura > Bufonidae > Rhinella > Rhinella marina. The sequence goes on along the minus strand of ONZH01008512.1, from coordinate 10,087 downwards.
ACCGTCTGTTCAGTTACTACACGGCTGTGTACTTTGAAATATACAATATCTAGGCATTTTAATAGGCCCACTGTACTGTGCGTTCTCTTGTTAAATTATCTCACATACCTGGTGTAAATACCCACCGTCTGTTCAGTTACTACACGGCTGTGTACTTTGAAATATACAATATCTAGGCCATTTAATAGGCCACTGTACTGTGCGTTCTCTTGTTAAATTATCTCACATACCTGGTGTAAATACCCACCGTCTGTTCTGTTACTACACGGCTGTGTACTTTGAAATATACAATATCTAGGCCATTTAATAGGCCACTGTACTGTGCGTTTTCTTGTTAAATTATCTCACATACCTGGTGTAAATACCCACCGTCTGTTCAGTTACTACACGGCTGTGTACTTTGAAATATACAATATCTAGGCATTTTAATAGGCCACTGTACTGTGCGTTTTCTTGTTAAATTATCTCACATACCTGGTGTAAATACCCACCGTCTGTTCTGTTACTACACGGCTGTGTACTTTGAAATATACAATATCTAGGCCATTTAATAGGCCACTGTACTGTGCGTTTTCTTGTTAAATTATCTCACATACCTGGTGTAAATACCCACCGTCTGTTCTGTTACTACACGGCTGTGTACTTTGAAATATACAATATCTAGGCATTTTAATAGGCCACTGTACTGTGGCGTTTTCTTGTTAAAATTATCTCACATACCTGGTGTAAATACCCACCGTCTGTTCTGTTACTACACGGCTGTGTACTTTGAAATATACAATATCTAGGCCATTTAATAGCCACTGTACTGTGCGTTTTCTTGTAAATTATCTCACATACCTGGTGTAAATACCCACCGTCTGTTCAGTTACTACACGCTGTGTACTTTGAAATATACAATATCTAGGCATTTAATAGGCCACTGTACTGTGGCGTTTTCTTGTAAATTATCTCACATACCTGGTGTAAATACCCACCGTCTGTTCAGTTACTACACGGCTGTGTACTTTGAAATATACAATATTCTAGGCCATTTAATAGGCCACTGTACTGTGCGTTTTCTTGTTAAATTATCTCACATACCTGGTGTAAATACCCACCGTCTGTTCTGTTACTACACGGCTGTGTACTTTGAAATATACAATATCTAGGCCATTTAATAGGCCACTGTACTGTGCGTTTTCTTGTTAAATTATCTCACATACCTGGTGTAAATACCCACCGTCTGTTTCAGTTACTACACGGCTGTGTACTTTGAAATATACAATATCTAGGCCATTTAATAGGCCACTGTACTGTGCGTTCCTTGTTAAATTATCTCACATACCTGGTGTAAATACCCACCGTCTGTTCTGTTACTACACGGCTGTGTACTTTGAAATATACAATATCTAGGCCATTTAATAGGCCACTGTACTGTGCGTTTTCTTGTTAAATTATCTCACATACCTGGTGTAAATACCCACCGTCTGTTCAGTTACTACACGGCTGTGTACTTTGAAATATACAATATCTAGGCATTTAATAGGCCACTGTACTGTGCGTTTTCTTTGTTAAATTATCTCACATACCTGGTGTAAATACCCACCGTCTGTTCTGTTACTACACGGCTGTGTACTTTGAAATATACAATATCTAGGCCATTTAATAGGCCACTGTACTGTGCGTTTTCTTGTTAAATTATCTCACATACCTGGTGTAAATACCCACCGTCTGTTCAGTTACTACACGGCTGTGTACTTTGAAATATACAATATCTAGGCATTTAATAGGCCACTGTACTGTGCGTTTTCTTGTTAAATTATCTCACATACCTGGTGTAAATACCCCACCGTCTGTTCTGTTACTACACGGCTGTGTACTTTGAAATATACAATATCTAGGCCATTTAATAGGCACTGTACTGTGCGTTTTCTTGTTAAATTATCTCACATACCTGTGTAAATACCCACCGTCTGTTCAGTTACTACACGGCTGTGTACTTTGAAATATACAATATCTAGGCCATTTAATAGGCCACTGTACTGTGCGTTCTCTTGTTAAAATTATCTCACATACCTGGTGTAAATACCCACCGTGTGTTCTGTTACTACACGGCTGTGTACTTGAAATATACAATATCTAGGCATTTAATAGGGCCACTGTACTGTGCGTTTTCTTGTTAAATTATCTCACATACCTGGTGTAAATACCCACCGTCTGTTCAGTTACTACACGGCTGTGTACTTTGAAATATACAATATCTAGGCCATTTAATAGGCCACTGTACTGTGCGTTTTCTTGTTAAATTTATCTCACATACCTGGTGTAAATACCCACCGTCTGTTCTGTTACTACACGGCTGTGTACTTTGAAATATACAATATCTAGGCCATTTAATAGGCCACTGTACTGTGCGTTTTCTTGTTTAAATTATCTCACATACCTGGTGTAAATACCCACCGTCTGTTCAGTTACTACACGGCTGTGTACTTTGAAATATACAATATCTAGGCCATTTAATAGGCCACTGTACTGTGCGTTCTCTTGTTAAATTATCTCACATACCTGGTGTAAATACCCCACCGTCTGTTCTGTTACTACACGGCTGTGTACTTTGAAATATACAATATCTAGGCCATTTAATAGGCCACTGTACTGTGCGTTTTCTTGTTAAATTATCTCACATACCTGGTGTAAATACCCACCGTCTGTTCAGTTACTACACGGCTGTGTACTTTGAAATATACAATATCTAGGCATTTTAATAGGCCACTGTACTGTGCGTTTTCTTGTTAAATTATCTCACATACCTGGTGTAAATACCCACCGTCTGTTCTGTTACTACACGGCTGTGTACTTTGAAATATACAATATCTAGGCCATTTAATAGGCCACTGTACTGTGCGTTTTCTTGTTAAATTATCTCACATACCTGGTGTAAATACCCACCGTCTGTTCTGTTACTACACGGCTGTGTACTTTGAAATATACAATATCTAGGCATTTTAATAGGCCACTGTACTGTGCGTTTTCTTGTTAAATTATCTCACATACCTGGTGTAAATACCCACCGTCTGTTCTGTTACTACACGGCTGTGTACTTTGAAATATACAATATCTAGGGCCATTTAATAGGCCACTGTACTGTGCGTTCTCTTGTTAAATTATCTCACATACCTGGTGTAAATACCCACCGTCTGTTCAGTTACTACACGGCTGTGTACTTTGAAATATACAATATCTAGGCATTTTTAATAGGCCACTGTACTGTGCGTTTTCTTGTTAAATTATCTCACATACCTGGTGTAAATACCCACCGTCTGTTCTGTTACTACACGGCTGTGTACTTTTGAAATATACAATATCTAGGCCATTTAATAGGCCACTGTACTGTGCGTTTTCTTGTTAAATTATCTCACATACCTGGTGTAAATACCCACCGTCTGTTCTGTTACTACACGGCTGTGTACTTTGAAATATACAATATCTAGGCCATTTAATAGGCCACTGTACTGTGCGTTTTCTTGTTAAATTATCTCACATACCTGGTGTAAATACCCACCGTCTGTTCAGTTACTACACGGCTGTGTACTTTGAAATATACAATATCTAGGCCATTTAATAGGCCACTGTACTGTGCGTTTTCTTGTTAAATTATCTCACATACCTGGTGTAAATACCCACCGTCTGTTCTGTTACTACACGGCTGTGTACTTTGAAATATACAATATCTAGGCCATTTAATAGGCCACTGTACTGTGCGTTTTCTTGTTAAATTATCTCACATACCTGGTGTAAATACCCACCGTCTGTTCAGTTACTACACGGCTGTGTACTTTGAAATATACAATATCTAGCCATTTAATAGGCCACTGTACTGTGCGTTCTCTTGTTAAATTATCTCACATACCTGGTGTAAATACCCACCGTCTGTTCTGTTACTACCACGGCTGTGTACTTTGAAATATACAATATCTAGGCCAATTTAATAGGCCACTGTACTGTGCGTTTTCTTGTTAAATTATCTCACATACCTGGTGTAAATACCGCACCGTCTGTTCAGTTACTACACGGCTGTGTACTTTGAAATATACAATATCTAGGCATTTTAATAGGCCACTGTACTGTGCGTTTTCTTGTTAAATTATCTCACATACCTGGTGTAAATACCCACCGTCTGTTCTGTTACTACACGGCTGTGTACTTTGAAATATACAATATCTAGGCCATTTAATAGGCCACTGTACTGTGCGTTTTCTTGTTAAATTATCTCACATTACCTGGTGTAAATACCCACCGTCTGTTCTGTTACTACACGGCTGTGTACTTTGAAATATACAATATCTAGGCATTTTAATAGGCCACTGTACTGTGCGTTTTCTTGTTAAATTATCTCACATACCTGGTGTAAATACCCACCGTCTGTTCTGTTACTACACGGCTGTGTACTTTGAAATATACAATATCTAGGCCATTTAATAGGCCACTGTACTGTGCGTTCTCTTGTTAAATTATCTCACATACCTGGTGTAAATACCCACCGTCTGTTCAGTTACTACACGGCTGTGTACTTTGAAATATACAATATCTAGGCATTTTAATAGGCCACTGTACTGTGCGTTTTTCTTGTTAAATTATCTCACATACCTGGTGTAAATACCCACCGTCTGTTCTGTTACTACACGGCTGTGTACTTTGAAATATACAATATCTAGGCCATTTAATAGGCCACTGTACTGTGCGTTTTCTTGTTAAATTATCTCACATACCTGGTGTAAATACCCACCGTCTGTTCTGTTACTACACGGCTGTGTACTTTGAAATATACAATATCTAGGCATTTTAATAGGCCACTGTACTGTGCGTTTCTTGTTAAATTATCTCACATACCTGGTGTAAATACCCACCGTCTGTTCTGTTACTACACGGCTGTGTACTTTGAAATATACAATATCTAGGCCATTTAATAGGCCACTGTACTGTGCGTTCTCTTGTTAAATTATCTCACATACCTGGTGTAAATACCCACCGTCTGTTCAGTTACTACACGGCTGTGTACTTTGAAATATACAATATCTAGGCATTTTAATAGGCCACTGTACTGTGCGTTTTCTTGTTAAATTATCTCACATACCTGGTGTAAATACCCACCGTCTGTTCAGTTACTACACGGCTGTGTACTTTGAAATATACAATATCTAGGCCATTTAATAGGCCACTGTACTGTGCGTTTTCTTGTTAAATTATCTCACATACCTGGTGTAAATACCCACCGTCTGTTCTGTTACTACACGGCTGTGTACTTTGAAATATACAATATCTAGGCCATTTAATAGGCCACTGTACTGTGCGTTTTCTTGTTAAATTATCTCACATACCTGGTGTAAATACCCACCGTCTGTTCAGTTACTACACGGCTGTGTACTTTGAATATACAATATCTAGGCCATTTAATAGGCCACTGTACTGTGCGTTCTCTTGTTAAATTATCTCACATACCTGGTGTAAATACCCGTCTGTTCAGTTACTACACGGCTGTGTACTTTGAAATATACAATATCTAGGCATTTTAATAGGCCACTGTACTGTGCGTTTTCTTGTTAAATTATCTCACATACCTGGTGTAAATACCCACCGTCTGTTCAGTTACTACACGGCTGTGTACTTTGAAATATACAATATCTAGGCATTTTAATAGGCCACTGTACTGTGCGTTTTCTTGTTAAATTATCTCACATACCTGGTGTAAATACCCACCGTCTGTTCTGTTACTACACGGCTGTGTACTTTGAAATATACAATATCTAGGCCATTTAATAGGCCACTGTACTGTGTGTTCTCTTGCTAAATTATTTCACATACCTAATTATATACCAAAATATTGTATTTGCAACAAAAAAAAAATAAAATGCGGAGGGGGCTAGCGGAATAGGACGTGGACGTGGACGAGGACGGGGGCGCGGAAATGCTGTTGGGGGCCTTGTTGAAGCCAGTGGGATACAATGTGTGCTGGTGAGGATCAGCCAGGATCCCGCTCATCCAGAATCCCTGCCTTTATGGGACAGTTAAGCAGGGGGCGGGTTACACCGCTGTTGAGGCCTGAGCAGGTTGAACAGGTGGTGCAATGGATAGCCGATAGCGCTTCCACACAGTTGTCCACCAGCCAGTCATCCACACAGTCTCACTCTGACCCTCCTTCCTCCACACCTGGCCAACAGAGTCATCCCACCCTTGACCCCTCCCAGGAGCTCTTTTCGGGTCCTTTTTCAGATGTGCCGGAAGAATCCCAGGAGCTAGCAGAGGAATTTGTTTGTAGTGATGCCCAAACACTGGAGTTTTCGCCATCTCCTGCTGATGTGGACCCTGAGCCAGCATCTGTTATCATGAGCGATGATGATGATGAGACGCAGTTGCCATCAAGGGAGGCTGTTGGAATGTCCAGTGGGCAGGAGGAGGAGCAGAGTGAGGAAGAGGAGGTGGTGGATGACGAAATGACCGACCCCACTTTGGCCAGGGGTGATGTCCAGCGAGGAAAGCAGTGGAGAGGTGGTGGTCTGCGCAGCACCGAAAAAGGCAGCAAGAGGCAGAGGGATGTCCACAGGCAGAGGGATGTCCACAGGCAGAGGGATGTCCACAGGCAGAGGGATGTCCACAGGCAGAGGACAGAGAAGTGAGGCCACAGCCAGCAGGGCCGAGCGTAACCATCCCGCTCCTATGCGTCCTTAAAGAATCCCTCATCGCAATAAGGGAGAACGCATTGCACACAGAGGAGACGGGGGCAGGAGGAGACGCAACGGAGCTACACAGTCAGACCACACTTTTGTCTGCTTCACGGTGGCAGTTGCAGGAGGAGGAGGATGAGGAGGAGGAGGACGACGTGGAGGTGGCTGTGGAAGAGGAGGAGGATGCTGGCGGCGAGGGTAGCAGTCAGGCTGTGTGCGTCCCATTGGTTCAGCGCGGATGGGGCGGAGAGGAGGCGGAAGAGGAAGAGGAGGAAATGGCAAGTGATCCTTCTGGTGGGGGCAGTGACGTCATGCCTATTCAGAGTCTGGCACACATGGCTGACTTCATGCTGGGCTGCTTTTTCCCGGGACACACGTGTTGTCCGGATAGTGGAGAACAAACTGTACTGGGTCTTCGCAATCCAAGTTGGACACGTGGCTGGAACTGTCCCTGTACGCCTTGGAGGTGCTTGCCTGCCCTGCCGCCAGCGTGCTATCAGAAAGGGTGTTCAGCGCTGCCGGGGGCATTATCACCGATAAGCGCAGCCGCCTGTCAACCGACAGTGCCGACAGGCTGACGCTAATCAAAATGAACAGCAAGTGGATTGACCCGGACTTTGCTTCTCCAACCGTGGAAAGCAGCCAAAAGTGAAGTGCCATCTGTATGAAGTGCCATTTCCTCCTCCACCTCCTCCTCCTCCTCCTTAACCGCCGTAGAATTGCTCCGTAAATCAGAAAAATTTTTATATTTATGGCTCACCTCTTGGGCCTCCACAAAATGTTTAAGAGGTCTCACCTCTTGGGCCTCCACATAATTTTTAAGAGGTCCTCACCTCTTGGGCCTGCGCAAAATGTTTACGAGGTCTCACCTCTTGGGCGTCCACATAATTTTTAAGAGGTCTCCCCTCTTGGGCCTCCACATAATTTTTAATACGTCTCACCTCTTGGGCCTCCACCAAAATGTTTAAGAGGTCTCACCTCTTGGGCCTCCACAAAATGTTTAACAGGTCTCACCCTCTTGGGCCTCCACATAATTTTTAACAGGTCTCACCTCTTGGGCCTCCACATAATTTTTAAGAGGTCTCACCTCTTGGGCCTGCACAAAATGTTTAAGAGGTCTCACCTCTTGGGCCTCCACATAATTTTTAAGAGGTCTCCCCTCTTGGGCCTCCACATAATTTTTAATACGTCTCACCTCTTGGGCCTCCACAAAATGTTTAACAGGTCTCACCTCTTGGGCCTCCACATAATTTTTAATACGTCTCACCTCTTGGGCCTCCACAAAATGTTTAACACGGTCTCACCTCTTGGCTCCACAATTTTAAGGGTCCCCTCTGGGCCACATAATTTTTAAGAGGTCTCACCTCTTGGGCCTCCACATAATTTTTAAGAGGTCTCACCTCTTGGGCCTCCACATAATTTTTAAGAGGTCTCACCTCTTGGGCCTCCACATAATTTTTAAGAGGTCTCACCTCTTGGGCCTCCACATCATTTTTAAGAGGTCTCACCTCTTGGGGCCTCCACAAAATGTTTAAGAGGTCTCACCTCTTGGGCCTCCACAAAATGTTTAAGAGGTCTCACCTCTTGGGCCTCCACATAATTTTAAGAGGTCTCACCTCTTGGCCTCCACATAATTTTTAAGAGGTGTCACCTCTTGGGCCTCCACATAATTTTAACGGGTCTCCCCTCTTGGGCCTCCACATAATTTTAAGAGGTCTCACCTCTTGGGCCTGCGCAAAATGTTTAAGAGGTCTCACCTCTTGGGCCTCCACATAATTTTTAAGAGGTGTCAACTCTTGGGCCTCCACATAATTTTTAAGAGGTCTCACCTCTTGGGCCTCCACATAATTTTTAAGAGGTGTCACCTCTTGGGCCGCCACAAAATTTTCCATGAGCCTCTGGCCAGCCCACGGCCTCTTCCTGCCTTTTGCGGTCCTACGCATCCCTCAACATCCCACTGCTTTACCTGCTAGACATGACACTGGCCAGGTCGGGTCACTGACATCTCAAGCGCCAACAATTTGGGCATTTTAAGGCTTCTGCATGTGTTTGAGTTGTTTTTACATTTTTAAAGAAGACATGTCTGACCACATCTCACACACACACACAATGACAATTAGGGGTGGGGTCTATTTGCTTTCCCCTTGCCTATGCCATCTGTGGTTGTCATAGGCAACGTGATTTTAAGGGGTGCAGAATTTCATCGTTTTTTTTGTCTAGTTTGGCTTGGGGTCCATGGCAATGTAGAGGAAAGAAGGTTTCCTTGTATGGTCTCACTTTACAGAGAGGTTAGATTGTGTTTGGAGTGTATTGTTGAGAGGCTGTGATAGTGGCGTAATAGTGCGACTTGGGCGCGTTATATGCACCCAGACATGCTTCCCCTGCTGTCCCAGTTGCATTCCAGCAGTGTTGGCATCCTTTTCTGAGGTTCCAGGGTGGACTTGGTGACCTCCAAGTGGGTCGAATTGAGATTTCCAAGTGGCGAGCATTTTTTCCCCATAGACTTTAATGGGATTCGATATTCGGTCGAATAGTCGAATTTCGCGGTCTATTCGAATCGAATTTCGAACTTTCGAATATTTCACTACTCGCTCATCTCTAGTGGTAATAACTTTGGAACGCTTTTACTTATCCAGGCCATTCTGAGATTGTTTTCTCGTCACATATTGTGCTTCACAACAGTAGTAAATTTGTGGCAAAATATTTCATTTTTATTTATAAAAAAATACCAAATTTACCAAAAATTTGGAAAAAATAGCAAATTTCCAAATTTCAATTTCTCTACTTTCAAAAAAAATAGTAATACCTCCAAAAATAATTATTTTACATTCCCCATATGTCTACTTTATGTTGGCATCATTTTATAAATGTCATTTTACTTTTTTAGGACGTTAGCGGGTTTAGAAGTTTAGAAGCTATTTTTCAAAATTTCACCAAATTTTCCAAAACCATTTTTTTAAGCACCAATTTCAGATATAAAGTGATTTTGAGGGGCTTACATAATGAAACCCACCCATAAATGACCCAATTTTAGAAACTACACCCCTCAAATTATAAAAAACTGCTGTTACAAACTTTGTTAACCCTTCAGGTGTTCCACAAGAATGAAAGGAAAATGGAGGTGAAATTTCAAAATTTCACCTTTTTGGTAGATTATTCATGTTAATAATTTTTTTCTTGCAACACAACAAGGGTTAACAGCAAACTAAACCTCAATATACATTGCTATGAATCTGCAGTTTACAGAAATACCCCATATGTGGTGGTAAACGTCTCTATGGCTTTGTGGCAGTGGTCAGAAGGAAAAGAGTGCCATATGGATTTTAGAGGCAGATTTTGCTAGAATGGTTTTTAGGCACCATTTTGTAATTGAGAGACCCTGA